>BSBM01001914.1:0-389654 GCA_027924585.1 Larix kaempferi
TCAAAATTTCAAAGTTTAAAAATTGTAACAAAAACTTTTAAAAATTTCTATCAAAAATTTTATATTTAAAATCTTAAAAAAATTTATGTTTGAAATGGTAAAACCTTAATTTATAAAACACTCAAAATTTCAAAGTTTAAAAATTGTAACCAAAACTTTTAAAAATTTCTATAAAAAAAATTTATATTTAAAATCTTAAAAACATTTATGTTTGAAATGGTAAAACATTTAGACTAGACATTTTGTAAAGCTAGAAGCCGATACCGTCATCGAATCTTCTGGGAATATGCTTTTGATCAGGTCCTATACGACCTGGATTGTCTATGACCGCGGCCTCGTGGGACCAACAGCTCTCATTAGCACGGGCTATGTAATTCTAATAAAATAGAATCAATCTATCTTAAAGCTCTCTGTGGGTTGTATAGGCGTGTCTTTTTCAGCCTTGTCTCTAAGCAAAAAAACTTGGCTGGTGAGACTGTGTTGTTTCTAAAAACTTGCAAGAGTGAGTGTCCAAAGGGGTAGGAGAAAAAATCTAACTCCGTAGCACAGTTCCTATTCTCCGAACTGTTGTCTCTGGGGTAGGAGAAAAAATCTAACTCCGTAGCACAGTTCCTATTCAATCACTTTACCCAAAAGAGTCCATCCCCACTTCTCCCACGTAAACATCCTTAAATGTAACATTTAAAAATAAATAAAATTAAATTTGGAGCCCCGATGATAATATAATATTTCAACACCCCTAAAAAGATAAATAATGGCGACTGAAGTTGTTTTGTATAATTGGTAGCCAAGCCGAGTAGCAGGGTAAAAAGGGTAGTCCTCTCCAAGCAGACCAAGTGGATCAAGCGAACCAAGCGTAAGCCGGTTATAGTTCCCAAGTAGATATAGTTCCTAAGTAGACACGTTCCCAGTAAGTAAGTGAGGTTTCGGTTCAGTAAAGCTGGTAATTATCGAGATATTGGCAATATAATTTAACACAGGCAAGTATCTTGCAAGCAATGGGAACAAGCTTCAGTACGAGATACGTGTAGAATCAATACAACTACAACACTATGAGTATATATCCTTAAAATATATAGTCCAGCCACATCACCCTCGAGAGAGTGCAGCCCATACCACTCACCTGGGAACAATGGTACAAGGAAAAGCAAGTTTATTCTGGTTCAGGCCAGAACGCTCCATACATGCAAATGATCAAGCACCAGAGTGTATTGGGATGAGGGATACATGCTAGGTAGAGGGCAGATCACATCTTAGAATATAACATGAAACTAATTAAAGCATTAAAACATTCAAAGTCAATTACAGCATCAATCACATTTCGACAGTGCAGAGCTTAAATGTGGAAATTTGACTGGCTTTGAGACTGATTGATCTGCTATGCAGTCAACTACTGAGACATTGCAGACAGAACTTAGCGTATGTGGATTTGGGTTGGCTCAGGATGCCTGAGTTGTGGCGGGCACATTCCACACTCTGCATTGCAGGTGGAGAAGTTTCAATCATTTATGCTCAGTTTTGTCTTGTCCCCCACTCACCTTATTATTGCCAAAAAGAATTCACCCAGGAGCCTTTTTAGAATTGCCAGAAGCTCCCCGACGCTTACATGACACTTCTGCCCCCACATACTTTTGAACACATTAAAATTTAGAAGGAAGACAAAATAATAGGCCTAGGTTAAATAAAAGCATGTCAGAATGTAACTTAGTTTTAAGTATAGCTTAAAATGGTGTAGGTGAGCTTAGAATTAGGATGAGTGTTATTTTTATTATCTTTTGTTTTATTTTTTAATGTCTATGTTTTTTTTACTTTTAAGAAAATTTTAAATAGTTAGGTTTAGAATTTATATTTAATATTTGTTTAGTTTTGTTAGTGATCGGTTTATTTTTCATTTGATTTTTTTGTTAGTTTTAAATTATTGTTTATTTTTAATGGAGTAAAGTAAAAAAGGATAGCAATAAATTTAATTATATTTCTTTAATAAATAAATTTTGTGTTTATTTTAACTTTGCTCATTTTTCATATTTTTACTAAGTATTGTGATATTTCCAGAATTTTCTTCTACTAATTTAAAAAATAAATTTTATGTTTGCTCATTTTTCATATTTTTACTAAGCGTTGTGAAATTTTCATAATTTTCTTCTACTAATTTAAAAATGAACACTTAATTTTCCATATTGTTTTCTTGTCTAGAATTTTATGTTCCATATTGTTTTCTTGTATAGAATTTTATGAGTACTAATGTAAAATTTTCTTGTAATTAGTACTATGATGTCGTACATCACATCGAGATTTGTTGTATTTTTTGTCAATGTTATTCTTAATAATTTAGTTTTTTTCCCATATTAAAATAGTTCACATTAATAATCAAGAGTTTGTTGAAATAGTTTAGAGTTCAAGTTAATAATTATGAGTTTGTTTAAATTTTTGTTAGACTATAAATTGTTATCTTGTTTATTTTTGGTAAATTGTTTAACAATGTTTTTTCATGGTTACATATATATATAAATTTAATCCGAATATTTAAATGACAATAAGATTGTAGAAAATATTTGTCTTTTTATGAATATTAATTTGTATACATTTTTTTAATATTGTTTGCATTAGTATGTTGGCCATACGGGTTCTATTGAAAGTCTTATATAGAGTGTTTTCAAAGGGCCATTTTGGGAAATTGCCTGGAAACAATTTCTTAACTCAGAATCTTGACACATGTGCCTTTGTTGTAGCTGGAAACTGGGACGCCATTGCGCTAGTAATAGGTGGAGGGGGTAATCCCAGTACGCCCCAAGTTGGGTGGTCGACCATGTATACACAAGGTTTTTAAAGTAGTCTAATGAGGGACCCCCCTTTGTCGACACTCTGTTCAAGCAACCTAGGAGTTAGGATCTCTTTCCTTGGTAATTATAACTTGAACCTCCTCTAAACCTTAACCACTTTAGCCACTCTCATCCAACCCATATAACTTGTAACCACTAACTTTTAGAACACAATACTTATAAATCATAAAAAATTTAACATTTGTAAGTCCCAAAATCAAATTATCTTAACTACTTTAACCCATGTAATAATAACACCTAAAGATTACTCTCTCTCTCTCTCTCTAAACTACTAACCATCAATATTTCTCCCTATAAACCCCTAACCCCAAATATATCTCTCTCTAAACCCCTAATCCCTAATCTCTCTCTCTCTCTCTCTCTCTCTCTCTCTCTACCCCTAAACCCTAACCTCTTTCTCTCTCAATCCCTAACCCCCAATCTCTCTCTATCTCTCCTAATCTCTAACAAGCAAAATCTCTCTCTCTCTCTAAAACCCTGATCCCAAATATCTATATCTTTCTCTAAACCCCTAAACCCTAACCCCCAATCTCTCTCTCTCTAAACCCATAACCCACAATCTCTCTCTCTAAACCCATAACCCCTAATCTCTCTTTCTCTCTCTAAACCCCTAACCACAAATCTCTCTCTCTCTCTATCTCTAAACGCCTAACCCCAAATCTCTCTCTTTCTATGTCTCTCTCTCTAAACCACTAATCCCTAATATTTCTCTCTCTCTCTCTAAACCCCTTACCCCCAATCTCCCTCTCTCTCTCTCTCTAAACGCATCACCCCCAATCTCTCTATCTCTCTCTAAACCTTTAACCTCCATTCTCTTTCTCTAAACCGCTAAACCCAATATTTCTCTCTCTAAATCCCTAACCCCAAATTATTCTCTCTCTCTCTCTCTAACACCAAATCTCTCTCTCTCTCTCTCTCTCTCTGTCAATCCTTAACCCCCAATCTCTCTCTTTCTCTCTCTAAACTCCTAACCCCATTCTCTCTATCTCTCTAAAATCCTACCATCTAATCTCTCTCTAAACCCTTGGCCTATGATATTTCTTTCTCTCTTTTTAAACCCCAAGTCCCCAATCTCTCTCTCTCTCTAAACCCCTAACACCCAATATCTCTCTCACTATCTATCTATATATTTATCTAACCTCTCTCTCTCTCTCTCTCTCTAAGCCCCTAATCTCAATCTCTCTCGAAACCCCTAAACCCAAATCCCTTTCTCTCTCTCTAACCCCCCAATGCCCAATATCTCTCTCTCTCACTATCTATCTATCTAAATGCACATCCCCAATCTCTCTCTCTCTCTCTAAGCCCCTAAACCCCAATCCTTCTCTCTTTAAACCCCTAGATCCCAATCCCTTTCTCTCTCAAAAACCCCAACCTTGAATATATGTCTCTCCACCTCTCTATAAACTCGTAAGCCCCATTTCTCTCTCTCTCTCTCTCTCTCTCTCTCTCTCTTCCTTTTTCTAAACCCTAAATCCCAAGATATCTCTTTCTCTCTAAACCCTAACACCCAAACTCTCTCTCTCTCTCTCTCTCTCTCTCTCTCTCTCTAAACCCCTAACCCCCAATCTCTCTCTACCCCTAACCCATGATATTTCTCTCTATATACATAACCCCCAATATCACACTCTTTAAACCCCTAACACCCAATCTCTCTCTCTCTCTCTCTCTCTCTCTCTCTCTCTCGCTAAACCCCTAACCCCCATGCTCTCTCTCTCTCTAAACCTTTAACCCCCATCGTATCACTCATTCTCTCTAAACCCCTAACCCATAATCTCCCTCTCTCTAAAACCCTAACCTCCAATTTCTCTCTCTCTAAACCCCTAACCTCCAATATCTCTCTCACCCTCTCTCTCTCTTTAAACCCTTAACCCCAACTCTCTCTCTCTCTCTAAATCCCCAACCCCAAATCTCTCTCTCTCTCTCTCTAAACCCCTAAATTTGAATCTCTAACTCTCTCTCTCTCTAAACCCCTAACCCCCAATATCTCTCTCTCTCTCTCACAACCCATCACCCCCATTCTCTCTCTATCTAGAACCCTAACCCCCAATCTCTATTTCTCTCTCTAAACCCCTAACTTTCAATATCTCTATATCCCTCTCTCTAAACACCTAACCCCCAATCTCTCTCTCTCTCTCTCTCTAAACACCTAAACCACAATCCCTATCTCTCTCCAAAACCCTAAACCTCAATCTCTCTCTCTCTCTCTCTCTCTCCCTCTCTCTCTAATAGCCTAACCCCCATTCTCCCTAAACCCCTAACATCCAATCCCTCTCTCTCTCTCTCTAAACCTCGTACCTTGAAACTATCTCTCTATACCCATAACACTCAATCTCTCTCTATATCTATCTATCTATCTATCTAAACCCCTAACCCCAATCTCTCTCTCTCTCCCTAAACTTCTAATCCCCAATATCTCTATCTAAAACCCTAAAACCCAATCACTTTCTTTGTCTAAACACCTAACCCCCAATATCTCTCTCTCCCTCTCTCTCAACCCCTAAACCCCAAACTCCCTCTCTCTAAACCCCTAAGTACAAATCTCTCTCTCTCTCTCTCTCTCTCTCTCTCTCAAAACCTCCACTTCTCACCCACCTACCCCCCCCTCTCTATGTCTCTCTCCCTCCCACCACTAACAATCCATACTACTATGTTGATCTCTCTCTCTCTCTAACCCCCTATTAACCCGCAATCTCTCTCTATCTCTTTAAACTCCCAACCCCAATATCCTTTCTCTCTAAACACCTAACCTCCAATCTCTCTCTCACTAAACCCCTAACAACCAATATTCATCTTTCTACCTCTCTTTCTCTCTAAATCCATAACACTTAATCAATCTCTCTCTCTAAACCCCTAACCCTCAATCTCTCTCACTCTCTATCAATACCCTAAACCCCAATCTCTCTCTTTAAATGCCTAACCCTAAACCTCTCTCTGTCTAAACCCCTAGGCCTCAACACCTTTTTCTCTCTATAAACCCCTAACCTCCAATCTCCCTCTCTCTCTCTCTAAACCCCTAACCACCAAGATCTGTGTGTGTGTGTGTTTCTAAATCCCTAACCCTAAACATATGTCTCTCTAAATGCAAAACCCCCAATCTCTATCTTTCTATCTATCTCTCTCTAGTCCCCTAACCTCTAATCTCTCTCTCTCTCTAAACCCCTAACACCCTCTCTCTCTCTCTCTCTAAACCCCTAAATCCCAATCTCTCTTTTTATTTAAGCCCGTAACCCCTACTCTCAGTATTTCTCTCTCCAAACCCCTAACCCCCATTCTCTCTCTCTATAAAACCCTAACCCCCAATCTCTATATTTATCCCTATCTCTTTAAATCCTTAACCCCTAATATATATCTCTCTCTAAACCAATAACACCCAAACTCTCTCTCTCTCTCTCTCTCAAAAACATCACTCCTCACCCACCTAACCCTCTCCCCCTCTCTGTGTCTCTCTCTCACCCCACCACTAACCATCCATACTCCTTTGATGATCTCTCTCTATCTCTAAACCCCTATTAATCCGCAAACTCTCTCTCTCTAAACCCCTAACCCCCAATATCTCTCTCTAAACCCCTAGCTTCCAATATCTCTCTCCAAACAAATAACCTCATACTCTCTCTCTATGTAAACCCTTAACCCCCAATCTCCCTCTTTCTATCTCTCTCTCTCTAAGACCCTTATCACCAATCCCTTTCTCTCTCTCTCTCTAAACCCTTAACCACCATTCTCTCTCTTTATATATTTCTATCTTTTACTAAACCCTAACTCCAAATATCTTTATCTCTCCCTAAACCCCTAACCGCAAATCTCTCTCTCTAAAATCGTAACCCCCAATATCTCTCCCTCTCTCTCTAATCACCTAACCTCCAATCTCTCTCTCCCTAAACCCCTAATGCCAACGTGTCTCTCTCTAAAACCATACCCCCAATCTCTCTCTAAAATCCTACCCTCAATCTCTCTCCAAACCCCTAACCCTCATTCTCTCTCTCTCTCTAAACCACTAATCTCCATTCTATCTCTCTCTCACTCTAATACCCTAAACCCCAATCCCTCTATCTCTATCTAAACCACTAACACCCAATCTCTCTCTCCCTCTATCTCTCCCTCTAAACCACTAACCCCCATTCCCTCTCTTTATTTCCCTGTCTCTCTCTCTAAACCCCTCACCTCTAATCCCTCTCTCTCTAAACCCATAACCCGCAATCTCTACTTTTCTAAATGCCCGACCCCCAATCTCTCCCTCTCTAAACCCCTAACCTCAAATATCTCTCTCTCTCTAAACCTTTACCCCCCAATCTCTCTCTCTCTCTCTCAAATCCCCCAACCTCTTTCTCTCTCTTTTTAAACCTCTGACCTCTATGCCATAACCCCCAATATCTCTCTCTAAACCCCTTACCCCTAATATCTCTAACTCTCTCTCTCTCACTCTCTCTCTAAACCCCTTACCAACAGTCTCTCTCTCTCTCTCTCTCTCTCTCTACCTAGATCTTAATATTTATCTCTTCCCTCTAAATCCATAACCCCTAATATCTACCTCTATCTCTCTCTTCTAAACCACTAACCTTTAATCTCTCTCTTTATCTCCATGCCTCTCTCTAAGTCCCTCACCTCCAATCTCTATCTCTCTCTCTAAACCCCTAACCCCCCATCTCTCTTTGTATCTCATTCTCTATAAACCCTTAGACCCAAACTCTCTCTCCCTCTCTCCCTCTCTCTCTCTTTGCAATCTTCTAACCCAAAATATCTCTCTCTCTAAACCCCCAACCCCTAATCTCTACCTCTCTATCTCTCTCTATAAACCCCTAACCCCCAATCTCTCTCTCTCTCTCTAAACTCCTAACCTCCAATCTCTCTTTATCTCTTTATCTCTCTATCTCTCTCTCTCTCTCTAAACTCTTGATGTTATCTCTCTCTCTCTCTAAACCCTTGATGTTATCTCTCTCTCTCTCTCTAAACCCATAATGTCTAAACCCTAACAACCATTATATCTCTCCCTCTTTCTAAACACCTAACCCCCAATCTCTATCTCTCTCTAAACAACAAACCCATATCCCCCAATCTCTTACTATATCTCTCTCTAAACCCATAATCCCCTCTCTCTCTTTCTCTCTCTCTCAACCCCAACTCCTCACCCATCCACCCCTCTATATGACTCTCCCCCCCCAACACTAACCATTCATACACCCCCTTTGATCTCTCTCTATATCTAAACCTTTATCAACCCCCAATCTCTCTCCCTCCCTCTCTATAATCTACCAACCCCCGATTTCTCTCCCTCTCTCTCTCTATACTCCACTAATCCTTGATCTCTCTCACTCTAAATCCCTAACATCCACTCTCTCTCTCTAAACCCCTAGCCTCCATTCTCTCTCTCTCTCTTTAAACCCCAAACCCCCAATCTCTCTATCTCTCTCTAAACCCCTAATGCCTAATCTATTTCCCTCTAAACCATTAATCCCCAATCTCTCTATCTCTCTCTAAACCCCTAACACCTAATCTCTTTCCCTCTAAACTGTTAATCCCCAATCTCTTTATTTCTATCTCTCCATCTTTAAACTACAAATAACCAATTTCTCTCTTTCTATCTCTCCCTCTCTCTAAACCCCTAAGCTCCAATGTCTCTCTCTCTCTCTCTCTCTCAATCCCTAAATCCTCTCTCTCTCTCTCACTCGCTCTCCAAACTCTCACTCCTCACCCATCTACCCCTCCCTAACTATGTTTATCTCTCTCCCCCCAACACTAGGCATACATACACCCCCTTTGATCTCTCTCTATCTCTAAACCCCTATCAACCCCCAATCTCTTTCCCTCTCTATCTATAATCCACTAACCATCAATATCTCTCTCACACTAAATCCCTAACCTCCACTCTCTCTCTCTCTCTCTCAAAACCCCTAACCTCAATTCTCTCTCTCTTTCTCCAAACCCCTAACCCCCAATCCCTCTTTTTTTTTTCTCTTTCTCTATAAGCACCTAAGCCTTAATCTCTCTATCTCTCTCTAAACCCCTAGTGCCTAATCTCTCTCTCTCTCTAGAACTAATCCCAAAAAACTCTCTTTTTATCACTCCTCCTTTAAAACCCTAACTTCCAATATCTCTCTCTTTAAACCCATAACCCACAATTTCACTCTTTCTGTCTCTCCCTCTTTCTAAAACCTTAACCCTAATCCCAATGTATCTCTATATCTAAATCCATAACCCCCAATCTCTCTCTCTCTCTCTCTATCTATCTATATGTCTGTCTAAACCCTTAACTCCCAATCTCTCTCTTTCTCTCTATCTATATATCTAAACCAATGAACCCCATTCTCTCTCTCTCTCTCTCTCTCTAAACCCCCCTCCCTCTCTCTCTAAATCCCCCTCCCTCTCTCTCTCTCTCTCTCTCTCTCTCTCCCCAACCTCCCACTCCTCACCCATCTACCCCTTCCCTCCTATGTATGTATCTCTCCCCCCAACACCAAGCATCCATACACCCCCCTTGATATATCTTATCTCTAAACCCCTATCTCTGTAACTCTAAACCCCTATCGACCCCCAATCTCTCTCCCTCTCTCTCTATAATCAACCAATCCCAAATCACTTGCTCACTCTAAATCCCTAACCTCCACTCTCTATCTCTAAACCCCTAAAATCCATTCGCACTATCTCTTTCTCCTAGCCACTAACCCCCAATCACTCTCTTTTTATCTCTCTCTCTCTCTATGCACCTAACCTTTAATCTCTCTATCACTCTCTAAACCCTAGCACCTAATCTCTCTCTCTCTCTCTCAATATATCTATCTATCTAAACCCCTTACCCCCAATCTCTCTCTTCCTCTCTCTCTCTCTCTATCTAAACCATAACCCCCAATCTATTTCTCTCTCTCTCTCTCTCTCTTTATCAATTTCTAACCTCTAGTTTATCTCTCTCTCACTCTCACTCTCTATCTCTCTAAATCCATAACCCTCAATATCTCTCTCTCTAAACCCCTAACCCTCAATCTCTCTCTCTCTCTTAACATCCAATCTCTCTCTCTCTCTCTCTCTCTCTCTAAACCCCCACTCTTCACCCACCTACCCTTCCCCCACTCTCTATGTCTCCCTCCCCCCTCCACTAACCATCCATATTCTTCCCACAATCTCTCTCTATATGTAAACCCTATCAACCCGTAATATATTTTCTCTGTAAACCCCTAATCCTAAATCACACTCTCTCTCAGCCTCAAACCTCCAATCTCTTTCTCTCTAAACCCGTAACCTCCAATCCTTTTCTCTCTAACTCACTCTCTCTCCCTAAACCCTTAACACACAATCTTCATCTTTCTATCTCTCTCTCTCCAAAACCCTAACCACCAATCTCTCTCTAAAAAACTAACCTATAATATCTCTCACTCTAAATTTATAGACCGCCCTCTCTCTCTATCTAAATCACTAAAACCTAACCCTTAAACCACAATTTGTGTCTCTCTCTAAATAGATAACCCTAGAACTATGTCTCTCTCTCTCTAAAAAAACCCCAATCTATCTCTCTCTCTCCCCCCAAACATGCACTTGTCAACCCCCCAACACACCCACCCTCTATATGTCTTTCTCTTCCCCACCACTAACCATCCATACTATCCCTATGATCTCTCTCTATCCTTAAACCCCTATGAACCCCCAATCTCTCTCTCTCTCTCTAAACCAATAATCCCCAATCACTCTCTCTCTATAAATTTGTAACCTCCAACCTCTCTCTCTCTAAACCCCTAACCTCCAATATCTCTCTCTCTCTCTTTCAACCCCTAACACCTGATATCTCTATCTCTCTCTAATCCTCAAAACCCCAATTTCTCTCTCTCTCTCAAAACCCCAATCTCTCTCTCTCTCTCTCTCTCTCTCTCTCTCTCTCTCTCTCTCTCTCTCTTTCCCCAGACCCCTACTCCTCAGCAATCGATGCCTCCCTTGCTCTATATTCCCCTCTCCCACCAACACTAACCATCCATACTCCCCCCTTGATATATATAAATCTATAATCCCCTATCAACCCTTAATATATCCCCCTCTCTATATGTAATCCATTAATCCCCAATCTATCTCTCACTCTATATCCCTAACCTCCACTCTCTCACTCTCACTTTAAACCCTTAATATCTATATTTCTCTCTCTCCCTCTAAAACTCCAATCTCTCTCTCTCTGTGTCTCTCTCTAAACCCCTAACTCTCTCTCTCTCTCTCTCTCTCTCTCTCTCCCCAAACCCCCACTCCTCACCCATCCCCCCTCCACCCCTATTTATGTCTCCCCCCCTAACACTGAGCATTCACCCCCCCCATTGATCTCTCCCTTTCTCTAAAACCCTATCGACCACCAAAATCTCCCCCTCTCTATAATCCATTAACCCCCAATATCTCTCTCTCTCTCTAAATACCTATGCTCCACTCTCTTTGTCTCTATAAACCCCCAACCTCCATGCTCTCTCTCTCTCTCTCTCTCTCTCCCCAAACCCCTAACCCCAATCCCTCTCTTTCTATCTTTCTTTCTTTAAGGCCCTATCCCCCAATCTCTCTATCTCTCTCTAAACACCTAATCCCTAATATCTCTCTCTCTTTCTATCACTCAATCTTTAAACCCCTAATCTCCAATCTCTCTCTCTCTAGAACCTTAATCCCAATCTCTTTCTCTCTCTCTAAATCCCTAACCCCCCCCTCTCTCTCTCCCTCTAAACTCCTAACCCCTAGTCTTTCTCTTTCTCTCTATATGTCTATCAAAACCTCTAACCCTCAATCTCTCTCTCTAAACCCCTAACCCCAAGTCTCTCTCTCTCTCTAAACAACTAACCACCAATCTCTCTCTCTCTCTCTCTCTCTAAACCCATAGGATCCAATCTCTCTTTCTCTCTTTGTAAATACCAAACCCCTGATCTCTCTCTCTCTCTCTGTGCATAAACCCCTAATTCATAATCTATCTCTCTCTATCTCTCCTTCTCTCTAAGACAATAACCTCTAGTTTCTCTCTCTCTCACTCTCTACCTCTCTAAACACATAACCCCCAACCTCTCTCTCTCTCTCTCTCTCTCTCTCTCTCTCTCTCTCCCCAAACCCCCACTCTACACCAACGTACCCTTCCCCCCTCTCTCTTTCTCCCTACCCCCCACCACTAGTCATATATATTCCCCCCACAATCTCTCTCTATTTGTAAACCCCTATTAACCCACAATCTCTTTCTCTCTCCAAAATACTAACCTCGATCTCTCTCTCTCTGAACCCCTAACCTCTAATCTCTCTCTCTAAACCCTTGACCTCCAATCTTTCTCACTCACTCTCTCTCTAAAACCATAACCCCCAATCTTCCTCTCTCTCTCTCATTCTAAATCACTAAACCCTAACCCTAATCTGTGTCTCTCTCTAAAAAACTAACCCCAATCTCTCTCTATCTCTCTCTCTAAAACTCCCCTCCTCTCTTTATAAATCCCTAACCCTTGATCTCTCTCCTTCTCTTCTCACTCTAAACCCCCAATATCTCTATGTGTCTCTCTCTTGAAACCCCTAACCACCAATCTCTCTCTCTCTCTCTCTCTCTCTCTCTCTCTCTCCAAACCCCTACTCCTTGTACATCTACCCCTCCCCCCTTTTGTATCTCTTCCCCCCAACACTAACCATCCATACTCCCCCCTTGATATATGTTAATCTATAAACCCCTATCAATCGCCAATCTCCCTCTCTCTCTATATATAATCCACTAATCCCCAATATCTCTCTCACTCCAAGTGTCTAACCTCCTCTCTCTCTCTCTCTCTCTCTCTCTCTCTCTCTCTCTAAACCCCTAACCCCTAATATCTCTCTTTCTCTCTCACTCTATCTCTAAATCCTCAATCTCTCTCTCTCTCTCTCTAAACCACTAACCCCCAATCTCTAAACCCTAAACCCCAATCTTTGTGTCTCTCTAAACAACTACCCCCCCACACTATCTCAATCTCTATCTCTAAACAGCCCCAATCTCTCTCTCTCTCTCTCTCTCTCTCTCTCCCTCTCTCCAAACCTATACTCTTCAACCACCCTCTATATATCTGTCTCTTCCCCACCACTAACCATCCACACTCCCCCTTTGATCTCTCTATCCCTAAACCCCTGTGAACCACCAATATCTCTCTCTCTCAACCCCTAACCCCCCAATCACTCTCTCTCTCTATTAAAATCCGTAACCTCCAACCTATCTCTATATAAACCTATGACCTCCACTCTCTCTCTCTCTAAAACCCTTACCCCCATTCTCTCTCTTTTTATCTCTCTATCTCTAAACCCCTAATCCCTAGTCTCTCTCTCTCTAAACATGTAACCCATAATGTTGAACTCTCTCTCCCTCTCTCTAAGCCCCTAACCTCTAATATCTCTCTCTCTATCTCTCTTTATAAACCCCCCCTCTCTATCTCTAAACCCCTAAAATCCAATATCTCTATCTATTGCTAAGATTCAAAAACACAATTTATCTCTCTATCAAAACCCCAATCTCTCTCTCTCTCTCCCTCTCTCCCCAAACCCCTACTCCTAACCCATCTACCCGTCCCCCTGTGTATGTCTCTCCACCCCCCAACACTAACCATCCATACTCCCTTCTTGATATCTCTCAATCTATAAACCCATATCAGCCCCTAATATCTCTCCATCTCTTTATATAATCCACTAATCCCCAATCTTTCTCTCACTCTAAATCCCTAACCTCCACACTCTCTCTCACGCTAAACCCCTAATCTCTCTCTTTCTTTCTCTCCCTATAAACCCCCAATCTCTCTCTCTGTGTCTCTCTCTAAACCCCTAACCCCCCCCCTCTCTCCCAAAACCCCCACTCCTCACCTATCCACCCCTCCACGCCCATTTATTTATATATCCCCCCCCAAAACTGAGCATCCACACACCCCCCTTGATCTCTCTCTATCTCTAAACCTCTATCAATCATCAATCTCTCTCCCTCTCTCTCTATAATCCACTAACCCCCAATCTCTCTCTCACTCTAAATCCCTAACCTCCACTCCCTCTCTCTCTAAACCACCAACCTCCATTCCCTCTCTCTTTCTTCAAAACCTTAACCCCCAATCCATCTCTTTCTATCTCTCTTTCTTTAAGGCACTAACCCCCAATCTCTCTATCTCTCTCTAAAAACCTAATGCCTAATATCTCTCTCTATACATCACTAATCCACAATCTCTCTCTTTATATCACTGCATATTTAAACCCCTAATCTCTAATATATCTATTTCTAAACCCCTAACCTCCAATATGTCTCATTCTATCTCCCTCTCTATATACCCCTAACCTCCAATCTCTCTCTCTCTCTCTCTCTAAACCCCTAACCCCTAGCCTCTCTCTTTCTCTCTATCTATCTATCAAAACCCCTGACCCTCATTCTCTCTCTCTCTAAGCCCCTAACCCCCAATATCTCTCTCTCTCTCTCTCTCTCTCTCTCTCTCTCTCTCTAAACCCATAGCATCCAATCTCTCTTTCTCTCTAAAAATCCCAAACCCCCAATCTCTCACTCTCTGTAAACCGCTAATCTCTAGCTTCTCTCACTCTCTATCTCTCTAAACCCATAACCACCAATCTCTCCTCTCTTTTTATCTCTCTCTAAACCCCTAACCTCTAATCTCTCTCTCACTCTCTCTATGCATAAAACCCTAATTTGCAATCTCTCTCTCTCTAAACCACTAACCTCTAGTTTCTCTCTCTCTCTCTCTCAATCTCACTCTCTATCTCTCTAAACCCATAAATCCCAACCCCCCCCTCTCTCTCTATCTCTCTCTCTCTCTCCCCAAACCCCCACTCTTCACCCACCAACCCTTCCCCCCTCTCTATTTCGCCCTAACCCCCACCACTAGTCATTTATACTCCCCCCATAACAGCTCTCTATCTGTAAACCCATATTAATCTGCAATCTCTTTCTCTCTCTAAAATCCTAGCCCCCAATCTCTCTCTATAAACCCATAACTTCTAATCTCTCTCTATAAACCCTTAACCTCCTTTATTTCTCTCTATTTGTCACTTACTCTCTCTCTAAACCCCAATATTCCCCTCTCTCTCCTTCTAAATCATTAAACCATAACCCCCAATATTTGTCTCTCTCTAAACATCAAACCCCAATCTCTCTCTATCTCTCTCTTTAAAACTCCCCCCTCTCTGTCTAAACCCCTAACCCGTAATCTCTCTCATTATATATCTCGCTTTAAACCCCCAATCTTTCTTTGTGTCTCTCTCTCTAAACCCATAAGCCCCAATCTCTCTCTCTCTCTAAAATACTAACCCCGGTCTCTCTCTTTGAACCCCTAACCTCTAATCTCTCTCTCTAAACCCTTCACCTCCAATATTTCTCACTCACTCTCTCTCTAAAACCATAACCCCCAATCTTCCTCTCTCTCTCTCATTCTAAATCACTAAACCCTAACCCCAATCTGTGTCTCTCTCTAAAAAACTAACCCCAATCTCTCTCTATCTCTCTCTCTCAAACTCCCCTCCTCTCTTTATAAATCTCGAACCCTTGATCTCTCTCCTTCTCTTCTCGCTCCAAACCCCCAATATCTCTATGTGTGTCTCTCTCTAAACCCCTAACCACTAATCTCTCTCTCTCTCTCTCTTTCTCTCTCTCCCCAAACCCCTACTCCTCAAACATCTACCCCTCCCCCACTTTCTATCTCTCCCCCACAACACAAACCATCCATAATCCCCCCTTGATCTCTCTTAATATATAAACCCCTATCAACCCTCAATCTCTCTCTCTATATATTATCCACTAATCCCCAATATCTCTCTCACACTATATTTCTAACCTCCACTCTGTCTCTAAACCCCTAACCTCCATTCTCTCTATCTTTATCCAAACCCTTCTCTCTCTCTCTCTCTATATATATATATATATATCGATATATATATATATACATATAGCATTAATCCCCAATCTCTCTCTTTCTATCACTCCATCTTTAAAACCCTAACTTCCAATATCATTGTCTTTAAACCCTGAACCGGCAATTTCACGCTTTTTCTCTCCGTCTTTCTAAAACCCTAACACTAATCCCAATCACTCTCTCTCTATAAATCCCTAACCCCTAATCTCTCTCTCTCTCTCTCTTTCTCTCTGTCTAAACCCCTAACCCCTATTCTCTCTCTCTCTTTTTCTCTAAACCCCCCCCCTCTCTCTCTCTCTATGTGTGTGTGTGCATAAATCCATAACCCTCAATCTCTCTCTCTCTCCCCCCAAACTCCCACTCCTCACCCATCTACCCCTCCCCGCCTATGTATGTCTCTCTCCACCCAACACTAAGCATCCATACACCACCCTTGATCTCTCTCTATCTCTAAACCCCTATCGACCCCCAATCTCTCTCCCTCTCTCTCTATAATCCATTAACCCGAAATCTCTCTCTCACTCTAAATCCCTAACCTCCACTCTCTCTCTCCAAGCCCCTAAACTACATTCTCTCACTCTATTTATCCAAGCCACTAACCACCAACCCCTCTCTTTTTATCTCTCTCTCTAAGCACCTAAAGTTTTGGTCCTAACCTTTGATGTCTTTATCACTCTCTAAACCCTATCACCTAATATCTCTATATATCTATATATCTAAACCCCTAACCCCCGATCTCTCTCTTTCTCTCTCTCTATTGATCTAAACCATAACCCCCAATATCTCTCTCTCTCTCTCTCTCTCTCTCTCTCAACCCATAACCCTCTCTCTCTCTCTAAACTGCTAACCTATGGTTTATCTCTCTCTCACTCTCACTCTCACTCTCTATATCTCTCAACCCCTAACCCCCAATCTCTCTCTCTCTCTCTCTCTCTCTCCCTCCCTCCCTCTCTCTCTCCCTCCCTCTCTCTCTCTCTCTAAAACCCCACTCTCTATTTATCCCTCCCCCACCACTAACCATCCATACTCCCCCCAAAATCTCTCTCTATATGTAAACCCATATCAACCCGTAATCTTGTTTTCTCTCTAAACCCCTAATCCCGAGTCACACTCTCTCCACCTCAAACTTCCAATCTCTCTATCTCTAAACATGTAACCTCCCTTCATTTTCTCTCTCTAACTCTCTCTCTCTACAAAACCCTAACCACCAATCTCTCTCTAAAAAACTAACCTCTAATATGTCTCTCTCTAAACCACTCTGTCTCTCAAAATCTAGGCCCCCCCCTCTCTCTCTATCTAAATAACTAAACCGTAAACCCCAAACCCCAATCTTTTTCTCTCTAAATAGCTAACCCCCGAACTCCCTCTCTCTCTCTCCCCAAACCTGCACTCGTCAACCCCCTACCCCACCCACGCTTTATATGTCTCTTTCTTCCCCACCACTAACCATCCCTAAACCCTTATGAACCCCCAATCTCTCTCTCTCTCTCTAAACCCATAATCCCCAATCATACACTCTCTCTCTAAACCCCTAACCTCCAATCTTTCTCTCTCTATATAAAACCATTACCCCCAATCTATCTCTTTGCATCTCTCTATCTCTAAACCCCTAATACCCAGATTCTCTCTTTCTAACACATAACCCCTAATGTTGAACCCTCTCTCTCCCTCTCTCTCACTCTCACTCTCTCTCTCTAAGCCCCTAACCTCCAATATCATTATCTCTTTCTCTCTTTGTAAACCCCTTTCTCTCTATCCACTAGTAAAAAATGAGAGATAAGTGACCAAAAAAACGACCCAAATCCACATATAAATGACCACTTTTGAGTTGGTGACCAATGGTAGCAAATTAGTGGCCATATATCACGCGACCAAAATTGTGGTCATATTTAGCTTGGTCATTTATAGCTTATCTTGTGGTCATATATTTGGTCATTAATTTGGTAATATATTTGGTTATTAATGGTCACGTGATAAATGACCGCTAATTTGCTACCAGCAATCACCAACTCAAAAGTGGTCATTTATTTGGTCACTTATCTCTCATGTTGTGCTGGTGGTCGTTTATATGCAAATTTTGGTCATTTTTTACTCATTTATCTCTTTTTAG
The DNA here is from genome assembly GCA_027924585.1 of Larix kaempferi. Taxonomy (NCBI): domain Eukaryota; kingdom Viridiplantae; phylum Streptophyta; class Pinopsida; order Pinales; family Pinaceae; genus Larix; species Larix kaempferi. The sequence continues at coordinate 17,796 of BSBM01001914.1, forward strand.
TGGTTTCAGAATATAAATAGGGCACAGTGGAATCGAACCACCAACCTCCTACCTATAAGGCAGGTGCTCTACCATTGAGCTAGAACCCTTAAATAGAATTCCTTATGGATTGATATGAGAATAAAATTTCCAACAGTTAACACCATCTTGCCAAAGGTCAGAATACTATAAACAAAAATTGACAGATGGGATGGCATGACATTAAGAACAAATTCTCCTTGAAAATAGCTTTCCCTAAGTTCTACACGAACCTAAACAGCAACAAATTATTTTTTTGCCGTGAATCATGATGTGTATATCCATGTACTCTTATAATAACTATATGCTTGAGTTTCAATTCACAATAATACCATCTAAAATATAAGAAAATAACAGAAGAGGAAAGCTAATAGTTGAAATGGCCCTAACTTGACCAAATGACCAAGGTTTAGCGGAGTTGTTTTCAATATGGCCTTACACAAAAGAGAAGTGTTAAGAATTACAAAGGAGAAATTCAATGAAACTACTCGGTCCCAATTGATATAGTTGTTGGAAGATGCATTGTCTAAATTCTCTTTATATTATCTCTATAACTTGGTTCTTGGAGAAAGTCAATGAAACTACTAGAAAGAATATGTGTCTCATATCCCAACAGTTTCAAAGGAGATAAAATAAGGTAAAGTCGATAGAAAATTACCTAATAAACCTTTCCACAAAGAGATTTAGACAAGGTTTTGGTGCAAATATAGTAAAGAGGTATTTTTGTATAAAGAATAGCCCATACGAGTTTAAAAGGGTTATTTTGGTACAACTAATAGTAGCACATACCAATTTTTAGGGAAAGGGAGAGGGTGTACTCTTCTTAAAGTCATTGCTTGATTTAAATATGTTTAATTTTGTTCTCTTTCATTTATGTATTTTGAATTAGAATAAAAATTACAATTAATTTATTAATAATTTATGATTTTCAAAAATATTTGTAAATTTTATAATATTATTTTGTACCCATGATTATAATAAAGTTTTTTAAAAATATTTAACTACTATAAATTTTATAATATTATTTTGTACCTATTATAATAATAAAGTTTTTTAAAATATATAACAACGGTATAAAAGATTAATCTTAATTCATTATTTTAATTATAAATATTTTTTTTTCCTTGAAAAAAAAGCGTAATTTTATTTCATCTTTCGAGTACAAAATTACATTTGATCATCTTCACTCTAAAAGAGTATATTTGCTGATATGCAAAAAACAGATCTGAGTCTGTGTCCATGAAAGGTTCGGGAACCATAAAAAACTTTACAAAAAAATACAGTTTATATGTTGTGAGTAAACATACTGCCCAAACAATGCCAGAACAGAACTGCTCATAAATGAGCTAGAAAAGAGAAAGAAGACGAGAGAAAAGCCAGCTGTAAACATGGTTCCAAATAGAAATCTTCCCAAAAAACGCATTGACCAAAACCCTGCTAGAACACAGGGCCGCTAGGGTCACACGTAGCAGAAGTTGGGGGAGCCGCCGACCTGAAAGATGCACTGTTGAAAGAGGGAGCCGTCGCCCTGAAGGAACCAGCCAGCCTTTACCATGAACATGGGGCTTCTAGGGCCACGTGTAGCAGAAGAGCCACCGACCAGAAACGGACAACCACCACCATGAGAGAAATCTGTCGAGAAACGCCACCCATTGCAGAACGCCGCCGCCTCGATTCAAACAAAGCAGGTTGCCGCCATCGCCGCGAAAGAGCCCATGGGGCTCAAAACACCACGGGTCGCCGCGCAAGAGATCACCATCAATCTGCTAGGAAAAGACTGCCAGAAAACCTAATTATAAATATTTTTATTAAAATATATAATTATTTTAATCTTATAACACAAGTTACAAATTTTTCAATCACTTCACTTTAAAATATAACTTTGAAGACCAATTTAACTACGATTGGATGATTAGAAACCCTTCAAATCATTTTTATTCTACCTTATCTATTTTGTTGTTGTTTGTTGTTGCTTTCAAGGAAGACCATGTGAATCACGTATTAAAATTTTAAATATCTTATCAATTTAACCATGTCAAAATTTTAAATATCTTATAAGTATTCGGGTCTGTTGTTATAGGATCGAGAGGACAATGTACAACTTATTATTATCTATGGGATAAGTCATAGAATACGAATGTTTTGTGTAGTTTTTTTATTCACTTTATGAATATAAAAAACTGTTTATATATATATATATACTTGTAACTAAACCCTATGCAATTATGTATGAAGGTAGCGATTGTTTTCATTCAGAAAAATTGTCTTAAATATAAGAGTTCTCAATGCAGGGAGATGTGACCTGAACCAAGTGAAATGATTGGGATGGAATTATGGAATTGATGTGACCTTAAGTTCCCAACCATGTGAATGATGGACAGCCATTCCCTTTTCTCTGTGCAAGCCTAAAAGATAGAGTGTAGCTACAGCACTTTAATTTTATTTGCTACAGTTTTAAATAGTTTATCAATATCTTGTCGGTTATCCTTTTACACAAAACAAACCATACCATAGCTTTATTAAATAAAACAATATTTGCAAACCTTTCTGGACTTGTGTCTTACCCTTCCTCACAACACACAACTCAAGTGTTCAAAGACGTTATATCAAAATTCCTAGGCTTCCTTTCTACGTGACTCAACTTTCCAAGAATATGGAGGATTAGTTTAAGTGATCAAAATATGGAGGATTTGTTTAAGTGCTCATGAATCATGTTTGAGATTTCTCTTAATAATCTATAAATTGTGTTCCATGTTCCCATCCATAAATCATGAAAGTAATCATGGATGTTCATAGATGATTCTTTCCAAGACTTAAAATATGGAGGATTAGTTTAAGTGATCAGAATATGGAGGATTTGTTTAAGTGCTCATGAATCATGTTTGAGATTTCTCTTAATCATCTATAAATTGTGTTCCATGTTCCCATCCATAAATCATGAAAGTAATCATGGATGTTCATAGATGATTCTTTCCAAGACTTGGAATGCCTAATGTTCATAGGAAATCATAACATTCCACAGTGAATGCAAATATTATTATACCATACCACATCCAAGATTGTCGAGAAGACTGCAGCAAGTAATGCATATGTTTTAGCATGGGAAAGAATCCATGATGACTTTAAGTCTTGGTACGCTAGAAAATTAAGTAAATCATCTTAACCAATAGTTATCATGCAAAGGAGAATCAAACACGTCATAAATTGTTATTAATAGTTGGTCTTTAGTAAAGTTGACAAAGGCATATAATCACCAAACCTGCAGCAAGTCATTATCAAATCTCGAAAAAAGGAGTAATTTGCAAAACCACCACCCTACTTGCCACAATTTCAACAAGGAAAACCTGCAACCATTAATTAACAGATCTAGGAAAAAGGAGTAATTTACAAAACCATCACCCTACTTGCCACAATTTCAATGAGGAAGAAATTCCAACATGTGTGTAGCATTTGATTTGACAAATAGCAATGAAGCTGGGAAATTCCAACCTATGTGTAGCGATTTGTTTTATTCCAAATTTTATATTTGCAAAATTTTCATAGGAAATAGGTGGAAGCCTTTGGAATTCCAACCTGTGTGCAGCATTTGATTTGAAAAACAACAATGAAGCTTGGAAATTCAAACCTGTGTGCAACATTTGATTTGACAAACAACAATGAAGCTGGGAAATTCCAACCTATGTGTAGCGATTTGTTTTGAAGCTGGGAAATTCCAACCTGTGTACAACGATTTGTTTTGAAGCTGGGAAATTCCAACCTGTGTGCAGCGATTTGTTTTATTCCAAATTCTATATTTGCAAAATTTTCATAGGAAATAGGTGGCAGCCTGTTTCATAATTCAAATTCCTCTGGGTATTGAAGTATGTTATTTTCTATAAAATTAGTGAAATTTATGTTGATGGATCTGGATAATATGATTGTTACTAATTGATAGATGTTAATATATATAAATAAATATTTGTAATCTATTTTTGTTAAAGTATGTTTTTTCTTTTTAAGTTTTGACCATTTATTTTCTCTGATTTGGACTTTTTATTTTTCATCTTACCTAATCAAATAGGTCGGAATCCCATAATTCAAGTCAATGTTGCTAGGTAGGTATGAATGCCATTTCGAACTTCTTTGCAGACCCTTTCCTCGAAAATTCATTATTGTGAGAATAAGAGGATCCATAAACACGCTATCTGACAAGGGACGCAAGATAGGAGGTCATCACATTCATACCAACGAGAGATATCATGATATTTCAGTATGCAGGATGTTATAATAATCCATTGTGATGGAACTTGAAACTGATGGACATAGTTCCTTGAATTAAATACTAAATTGTAGTCTCTCTCAAGATGCCACTATTGGTAGCTTTGCGAGGTATCTATTTTTTTCTGGTAGTCTCTCTCAAGTTGCCACTATTGATAGGTTTGTGAGGTATGTGTTTTTGTCTAGTAGCTTTTATAATGCACTTCCTGAGTAAGGAATCCGAATCGGTAACTTGTACAATACACTTGCTTAGCAAAGAAATTGAAAATAACTTTATAATGTAACTTTGTGGTGTGAGTGGCTGGAATATGGGGATAATACATTTACTTTCAATGACATGGAATATGGGGATGTGGATAATGCTTTAATCAAACGTTTTAGGATTGTTGAAATGGTGAGTGTCTAAGAATTCATAGACATTTTGAGAAGGAGCAAATGAATTCATAGACTGTGTCGCCAGAAAGTTGAGTGATTTTTATCGATTAGAATGCAGAGCACTCAACGGAGTTACATTGCAATAGCAAGGACAAACATAAAGAAAAAGAAACACTGTGTTACTAGTTGAGTGCTTCTGCAAGATTCTTTATAATAGCGAAAAAGAAAAAGAAACACTGTGTTACAATCATAAAGAATCTTGCAATTTTGTTTCCTAGTGCATTACAGAGAAAAACACATTGTTTATCACAACATTATAATGGATGAATGAAAAAGCATAGACTGCATTACCAGACTGTGTGACATTATAACAAAGCTGGACCACTTCATGCATTTAACCAATGCAAAAGCATAGACAAAGATAGATATTGGTGAGGGTAAGCTTAATTGCATCAACGTGAAAGAGAATTGAGGAGGATGACTTTGATAATAGGCTACAGATGCACCACTTTGTTAAGTGAATGCCATACCCAGGCATTCCACCTTTCTTTCATCTGGGAAGTAATGGAAACTCACAAGCCATAATAAAGACAAGCCACTAGGAGTGTGATTAGTTTCGATTCAGTTTACCTTACCCTAAACCATTGCCAATTCTTTTAAAAAATACGATACCTCTAGTCCTTGTTTAGCCAAAAAGGGAGTTAACAGGTAGCTTGTTTCTATATATTTATGTTCCATTAATATAATTTTTTTACCACAAAAGAAACAAGCAATAGAATAATTGAATAGGTATGCCATTTACTATTGTATTTCTAAATAGATCGATAGATCGATATATAGATCAACAGATCAAAAGAAGGATGCTTTTATCTAAAAAGATGATTTGTGTTTTTTCTATTATATATGAGTATATGCTCGAATGAACAATTAAGGGGGACTTAAAGCTCTCTAATTCTAGCCCATTCCAAAATGTTATTTCCCCATCATCGAAACAGGGGACTAAATGCTGATTACCCATTCCAACATTTGGAGATTAACTAAGATTAAATGGGAGCTTATCGGGATTCAATGCAGATGAAAGCTCTCCCATTCTATCCCAAGTCCATAAAACCTTATAAACTTGGGTCTATGTAAAACTTATGGCTAGCCCTTCTAAACGACTATTTCTGGGAACAAACAACTTTTATCCTATTTATATTTGGGGATTTATGGCTGCTATTATGAGCATTATTCATAGCTTATTTATATAGATATTGGTCTTATTAGTTAGTTACCATTGGCCCATTCTTCGTCACCTAGAAACCGCCTTTCACTTTTACCTGGAAATTCAAATTTTACCTTACCCTGATTATTTGTAATAGCCCATCATATAACCCGCTTCATTCTATTGCTCTGCGCTCAGTGGCGACTAGCACTTCTACTTACTTTGCACCATGGGGCATTTCTCTTTCATGCATACCACGCCTTTTCCCATTTTGGAAATAGAATTGGAATACACAGAGTCGCAGGGTCAGCTCCTACTGAACAACTAATTTACCTATCCATGCAACATGCAGGTATCCTTCCCCGAAGAAGTAAAAAATTGATATGAAACCCCAAAGGAAGAAACCACTTACGTTTCCCTGTATCTTACCCTTTTACACATGTACATTCGCAACAGAATCACATCACACACTTCAGCCTGATGCAAGCCAACTTTGACCTAGATAGGGGTTCCAAGCAGTAGAACCCTAGGAAAAATGAAAGAAAAATGATCTCTCAAACCCTCGGAGTAAATTAGCCATCGGAAATGTATCCATGAAGATCTTGTCACTATTAGTTTAATCACAAACCAATCTGCTTGTAGCTAGCGGGCTTCAAACCCGTGTGCCAACAAAGCCAGCAATATTTACAACAAACTTCAAAACCTAGAGATCCGGAGAAAGGATGAAAAGAATTCCTTCAACAAAAAAAATAGCAGAAACCCTCAAGTTCGAGGTATATCCATTTGGTTTCGAGATCGAAAATATTATTCTAAAATGAAATGGTGGGTATTGAGAAGCATACCTTGTGAGGCATGCACAACTAGCCAACCACTGTATTGAAAGAATTTCTGTCATCAATGCGACAAAATCAGGATTTTGATGACCACGGTGATAATATTCGATCTTTTGCAAAGAGCGAAAATGCATAATGCTTGAATGAAATCTGAAGTGCGACTTCTGTTTTTAGGTCCCTAATCAATGGCCTCCAAAATTTTTCCTGATTGAAATTTTGCCCAATTGAATTTCGACTTTACATCCGTTCCCTAATTGTAAAATAATCGCCTTTTGGAATCCGGCCCAAAATTATCATCAACCTAATTATGATAATGTGCAAACTCAACTCCCCACATCTTAAGCGAGTTGCTTTCTTTATATAACCAAGTTTAGTTGAGTTGAGTTAGATTTGGTTACTAGGGTTTTCTATAGCCGGTTTTTGTGGTTAGAACTAAGACCATATGGGTTCACATTCACATTGCCCTTGGTACGAGGAGATTTGTGTGGTTGGAACTAAGAACTTTATGGGCTCACATTGCCCTTTTTATAGGGAGATTGACATGCAATGGTGTAGGAATAGAACAATGCTTCACTGATTGAAGTATATATGTGTAATATTTTGGTATGATCATGTGGTGTAATGGTACCTTATGGCAGTTAAGTCTCTATAGTCTCAAGGTCCATTCCACGGGTATAGGGAGGACCCTTGATTGTTGGACATAATGTTAGGGTCTAGCATTAAAAAACAAAATAACATGTGCATGATTTTGGTTATGACCTTTAACTCAAAACATAACTCTATGTTTATTAGGTATTCACATTTTTATTGTCGTTTAATTCTACACATACATATCATGCTACCTAAGTGGTAAGTTGGGGGGCTCTTGTCAAGACCAAACCGGATTTTAAATTATGTGGACAATTATTGTTCATCAAATTGAACATTGTGAATTGAAGATGTGGTTCATCTTAGGAGGTCACAAGTTCAAATTTAAAGAGAGGTGGTGTATGTACACTTCCATAAACTAAGGTATATACACCTCCATAGACTTTAATAGTCAAATTGTTATACAGAAGGGATCCCTTGTCCCATAAAAAAAGGTGTATCATACACCAATTTGGTGCCTAGCTTGGCACACTACTTACTTGAAAATGTATATTATTTTGCGATATCAACACTAAGTGGTGAAATGTTATTATCGTCAACTATCTTTGAAAAGTAGCTACATTATCACCAGAGGAAATATAAATACTAGTTTGTACTAGTTACATAGCTCCATTATTCTTTTTTTTTTTAATTTGTTAATACTAGTTACATATATTAATTATATAAATATATATAATAGTTATACAATATATTAATATTATATATGGATGAAAAGATATAGGGAAAATTTTTTTTTTTGATAATTTATTTATTTTATATGTGAAAGGAGAAGGAGTTAGGGATTATGTGGGTATTTATTATTATTATTATTATTGTTGTTGTTGTTGTTGTTATTATTATTCAAGGATATGGGAACAAAGCGACTTTTACAAAAAGGGAGGAATTATTTTTTCTTCAAAATGGAGGATATTGGCTATTTCTTGTAAGGGAGGGACCCAGGGGGACTTTAAAGATTTTAAAACTCAGGTGCAAACATAAACATGGTGAATGAATGCATATGGAGAATTAATGGAGGTTAATGTGAAATTGATAATTTTCAGCTAACATGACACAAAATACATTAACTCGTCAAAACTTTAACAGACTGCCGAGATGGTCAAACGAAGATGGTTTTGTTCAAACAAAATATGAACACAACCAGTACAACAAGCTGAACAGAGTGACACTAACTTTGGGATATAAAAATTCCAAAAAGGAAAGATGACAAGTATCTAAGACTCAACTCAACCACATGTACTCGAAGAACTCATCTATCATAGCTTGATAAACTATATGCAAGAAATGATGTATTATCTAGATATCAACTCACCACACCCGAGGCATTAATTAGTAGAAAAACCCCTAAATGAGCATTTCAATGATTCTCCTATCATCTAACAGTACAATAGGTATCGGGATGGCATCAAAGAAATGATCCCTTAGAAGACGTGTATTGAAAAATAATCCAAGTTGTATACTATTAATTTACAATTTACTAAATTTTAACACTGCAGATGGATTCAGAGACCCCTTAACACTACAGATGGATTCAGAGAGCCCTCCATTTGCAATGTTAACATTTAGTAAATTGTATAAATTCATTATCAAAATTTAAATTTTTCACTCCTAGAATGACACAACTAAAAATGACCAATTGTTATGTGGTCATTTTTAGTTTAGTTCTTATCTCGTGACCAAACTGGTCATTTATCTTGGTCATTTTTAGTTTAGTTCTTATCTCGTGACCAAATTGATCGTTTATCTTGGTCATTTTTAGTTAGTTTAGTTATAATTTCTCAATTTTGGTCATTTATCCCTTGAACAAGTTGTGGTGACCAAATTTTTTGGTCGCCTAGTCACTTATCTCTCATTTTGTACTAGTGATCTATCTATCTAAACATCTAACCCCTAATATTCCTCTCTCTAAACCCCTAACGTGACCCTCTCTCTCTCTCTCTCTAAACCCCTAACACTCAATATCTCTATCTATCTCTAAGCATTAAAACCCCAATTTCTCCCTCTCTCAAAACCCCAATCTCTCTCTCTCTCTCTCTCTCTCTCTCCTCAAACACCTACTCCTCACCAATCTACACCTCCCCCCCTCTGTATGTCTCTCTCCCCCAACCACTAACCATCCATACTCCCCCCTTGATATCTCTCAATCTATAAGACCATATTAACCCCTAATATATCTCCCTCTCTCTATATAATCCATTGATCCCCATCTATCTCTCACTCTAAATCCCTAACCTCTAGTCTCTCTCACTCTAAACCCCTAACCCCTAATCTTTCTCTTTCCCTCTATCCCTCTAAACCCCCAATCTCTCTATGTGTCTCTCTCTAAACCCCTAACCCCCAATCTCTCTCTCTCTCTCTCTCTCTCTCTCTCTCCCCCCAAACCCCCACTCCTCACCCATCCCCCCTCCACCCATATCTATGTCTCTCCCCCCCTAACACTAAGCATGTACACACCCCCCTTGATCTCTCTCTATCTTTAAAACCCTATCGACCACCAATATCTCACCCTCTCTCTCTATAATCCACTAACCCTAATCTATATCTCTCTAAATACCTAACCTCCACTCTCTTTGTCTATCTAAAACTCCAACATCCATTCTCTCTCTCTCTCTCTCTCCCTTTATCCAAACCCTCGACCCCTCTCTTTCTATATTTCTTTCTGTAAGGCCTTATACCCCAATATCTCTATCTTTCTCTAAACACCTAATGCCTAATATCTCTCTCTCTACACCACTAATCCCCAATATCTCTCTTTCTATCACTCCATCTTTAAAACCCTAACCTCCAATATCTCTCTCTCTAAACCCCTAATCCCCAATACGTCTCTTTCTATCTCCCTCTCTCTAAACCCCTAACCTCCAATATCTCTCTTTCTCTCTCTCTCTCTCTCAAAATCCTTAACCCCCCTATCTCTCTCTCCCTCTAAAACCCTCACCCCCAGTCTCTCTTTTTCTCTCTATCTATCTATCAAAACCCCTATCCCCAATCTCTCTCTCTCTAAACCAGTAACCCCAAGTCTCTCTCTCTCAACCCTTTACCCACAATCTCTCTCTCTCACTCTAAACCCATAACATCCAATCTCTCTTTCTCTCTTTGTAAATCCCAAACCCCCGATCTCTCTCTCTAAACTGCTAACATCGAGTTTCTCTCACTCTCTATCTCTCTAAACCTATAAAACCCAATCTCTCTCTCTCTCTCTCTCTCTCTCTCTCTATCTCTCAACCCCTAACCTTCAAGCTCTCTCTCTCTCTCTCTCTCCATGTCTCTCTCTCAACCCCTAACCTCCAATCTCTCTCTCTCTCTCTCTCTCTCTCTCTCTCTCTATGCATAAACCCCTAATTCTCAATCTCTCTCTCAATCTCTCTCTCTCTCTCTTTCTCTAAACCACTAAGCTCTATTTTATCTCTCTCTCTCACTCTCTATCTCTCTAAACACATAACCCCCAACCTCTCTCTCTCTCTCATCTATACTCCACCCACAATCTTTCTCTATTTGTAAACCCCTAGTAACCGACGATATCTATCTCTCTCTAAAATCCTAACCCCCACTATCTCTCTTTGAATCCCTAACCTCTAATATCTCTCTAAACCCTTGACCTCCAATATTTATCTCTATTTTTTACTCACTCTCTCTGTAAACCCTAACCCCCAATCTTCCTCTCTCTCTCTCTGTAAATCGCTAAACCCTAACCCCAATATTTCTCTCTCTATAAACATCTAACCCCAATCCATCTCTATCTCTCACTCTCAACCTCCCACCCCTCTCTATAAACCCCTAACCCTTGATCTCTTTCCTTCACTTCTCGCTCTAAACCCCCAATCTCTCTATGTGTCTCTCTCTAAACCCCTAACCCCCAATCTCTCTCTCTCTCTCTAAATCCATAACCCGCCCCTCTCTCTCTCTCCCTCTAAACCGCTAACCATCAGTCTCTCTCTTTCATTCTGTATGTCTATCAAAACACATAACCCACAATATCCCTCTCTCTAAACCCCTAACCCCAAGTCTCTCTCTCTCTAAACCCCTAACCCCCAATCTCTTTCTCTCACCCTAAACTCATAACATCAAATCTCTCTTTCTCTCTTTCTAAATCCCAAATCCCTAATCTCTCTCTCTCTCTCTCTCAACCACTAAACTCGAGTTTCTCTCTCTAGCTAGGGTTTTCACCGTAGCTTGTGCAAATGAGCACATACTAAGGAGAAGGGACTCCTTAGTAGCAGTTCAGTAAAAAAAGTAAAAGCAATACAGTAAATGAAAACAGTAACTTTAAACTAGCATGTGTATAACAGGAAAAAACAAGATAATAAAATGTTTTTGTATTGATTATACCTCCAATGTGAGGTTGGTGAAGCTCTTGCAGCAGTCCAGGAGGGTTGCTTCCAAGCTCTAGTGTTGTTCCTTCTACTTCTTCCAAAGATGTTTTGGAAATGGGGCCAAATGGGGTTCTCAAATGGAAAGTACCTCCAAAGGGAGAGCTAGGGTTTCGTGAGAATTTTTGGCAGAGTAAAGATAGGGATGATTGTGGATATGAAATGGGGAGCATCTATCACTTATTTATAGGGTTTTTGGTGGTGGAGTGCTGGCCCATGGTTTTGGGCACCATGTGGTTTAGGTCAGTTGTATAGGGTTTTTGCTTCCTTTTTTCCCTCTTTTTCCTCTTTTTTGTATTTTTTATTCCCTTATTAGATGGTTTTTGCTATTTTTGGAGGAATTTAACCTATTTTGGGGGAAAATGGGGTTTTTGGCCTTTTGGAGGCTTTTTTAATGGTTTTGGGACTTTTCGAGGCTTTTTAATGGTTTTTTGAGGTTCTGGAGGCAAATATGGCAGGAAATATAGACCAATGAGTCATGTAATGGGGTAGATGAGGTAGTGAGCACTTTTTGGGTGTTAATAGATTGCCCCCTGATGTGTGAGGGTAGGAGCTCATCATATGGCCAATAGACATCATAGGTCTTTTATGGTTTTCCTGGGATGTGGAGAGGAGAAGAAACGAACTAGAGCCCAGAACAACGGTCTCGAACAAACTGCAAAAACTGAAAGTACATGACCTCAATAATGAATGAGGAATAATCTCAACATATGGACGAGGCGGGCATTCCCATGCTCGTATCAAGATCTATAATAATAACAATGAGGTCCAAAAAATGGGGACCTGAAATATACATGGCCTCAAATAATGAATGAGGGAGAATCTCAATATATGGACGAGGTGGGCATTCCCATGCTCATATCAAGATATAGAACAATAACAAGGGGGTCCAAAAAATGGGGACCTGAAAGATACATGGAGAACCACTGTGTACATCATAAGGGTCCAAAGGGGACACAGAATTTGGGATGTACTGCTGGGCTGACCATGTCTGCGCTAAAGAACTAATACACTGGAATAACAATAGTGCTGTTAAGTGTGGTACCAGAGGAACTGATGAACTACTGGATCATAGTGACGGGGAGTCATACCCTCAATGGTACACTGAACTGGAACTAAACTGGGTACTCAAGGAAGCATATATCTGGATGGATTACGAATGCAATCACCAACTCAACTTGGACATCCATGGGAACATATAACTGGGCATTCTGAAGTGACTCACCAATGTGCTAGAGTCGGGGAAAATCCGGGGTCTTCGACCAATAACTGAAGGGATATATACCTTGCACAATTCTCAATGATGCGATCAAGGTGTTGAAGTCGAGCATGTGAGAAACAACCACTTGGAGAGGCACTGATGACTCCTCTCAAAATGGTCTGTAGAAACTCACCACAGATGGTGATGGGTCCAAGTTGCAAGGAACTCTAGGTCTATCCTCTGGAATAAATGGGCTGTCGTCGACAGAGGGAGACCTACAACTAGCAAGGCAATGATGTTTCCTTTATAGGAGCACGAGGTAGAGAACCAAAGTGTGAGAATACTGATGGTAGGACTGACATACTCTGGGGGTGGGGGATAACTGGGAAAGTAGAGTGGGTGGACTCAAAATTCCTTTGTTCAGAGTATGATGGTGGGGATGATCGGTCAGCATATGAAACTGACTGGTGGGAAATTGATCATAGCTGTAATGGATCAAGGATAGTGATTGGGATGAGTGATACTCAAGTTGGTGTAAGATGGCAAGAGACTGCAGAATACTCTAAACAAATGAGACCTTATTGGGGGTGCTGCCAACGTGATCGATCATGGTGCTGAGAGGCACGAGGGGGATTTCTTCATGGGTTAAGGAACTAGAAGAAGTTAGTTCAAAATGGTACTGTCATGTGTATTTATACGAGCCCAGGACAGTTCATGCTCATGATTGCTTTCAATTTTAATGAGTCTGAAAGCAATAAAAGACTTTGAAATAATGGAATGATACCATTGTGTAGATTTGTACGAGCCCAGGATGGTGTGTGCTCGTGGTTGCTTTCAATTTTAGAGAGTCTAAAAGCAATAAGAAGACTCTAGGGGGGGTTTTTTTTCGTGTGTTAGTCTCCAAGGCCCGAAGAAGCATAAAAGGATGCAATGAAGAACTCTTCTAGCCGGTGTGACTAGAGTATTCTTTTTTCAAAATTAGTCTACCAGGTCGGGAAAAGGGTTAAACTTATACCAGATAGATGCCCTTTCAGGTACTTTAATGAGAATGAAAGGAAGAAAGATTGCTCGATGATCTTTTCATTGTTTTAAAAGTCAAAAAAGAGCTTAACATAAACTCCCTAAGTGCCTTTTTCGTAAGGGACTTGTCCGGCCCGAAAAAGGGATAAAATTATACCGAACAAAAGGAATGGCTAGGCAAGGAGGAAGTGCTCAATCAAAGAACATCGATGGGAACCAAGAATGAGGGTGGGGGGGAACATTGGTGGGCCTCCTTGTGAGAAGATGAATGGTGGCAAAATAATGAAATAATTGTAGTATAAGCGGAGTGACTGGCTCATGTAAAAAGGCATAACAATCTGATGGTGGCCAATGTGGTACACAAACCGAGGCAGCAAGGTGTCGGGACACAATGTTGAAATTGTACCTGGTGGGAGCGAGAAATGATCTCAAGCATCATCATGAGCTCGAAAAACTGAATTCGACGATATAAAAAGTGTCAAAAATGGATAACGACCGAAGTGGCATGCAAACCGAGGCAACGAGGGGCGTTTTGGGAAAAATACCCAAAAATAATGGGGGTGAGAGCGAGAAATGATCTCAAGCATCATCACGGGCTCCGAAAAATGAATCCGATGATATAAAATAGATCAAAAACGAGCTATGGCCGATGTGGCGTGCAAATCGAGATGGCGACGTGGGGCATGGGAAAAATTCCCTAAAGTTGTTGGTGAGAGAGAGAAATGATCTCAAGCATCATCACGGGCACAAAAATATGAATCCGGCGGTGCAAATGGTGCAAAAAAATGGAGGTCATACGGACTCCAAAATGGCGAAGGAAAAACTAGGTTAAAAATGACTATAAATAAAGTTGAGTCCACCAAGCCAAGGATGCAGTGGTGGGGAGAAATGATTACCCGTGGGGGAAGAATACTAGGTGTATCATATCAAATCAAATATACAAGTGATATGTGGCCTCAAAAATGGTTGAGATCATGCATGTGAAAAAGTGAGCAGGGTTAATGACCTGCCCCCATGCTATGTGCATAGGATTTGTGATTATGGATCACATATGTGTTGGTTTGAATGATGGGTTCATTGACGTGCTAAGATAGATGTGATGGGGTAGGGTCAAAATGGTTGATCATTCCCCCTATCCCAGGGTCGAGGTAATCTATTATGCCCCCTAACTCAGAGGTGTCAATGTGGTGCTCGATGATAGCGGGGTCAAGACCAGGCATTTCGGTGTAGGACCAGGAAAAGACATTGCGGAACTCTTGGAAAAGTTTCATGTACTCTCCAATCTCGTACTCAGTGCAGGAGGCTCCTAACGTAATGAGTTCAGGAGCACCTGCTGGGGCAAAGATATCAATGTGGATTGTGGGTGAGATATTGGCCATGTTACCTTCCTAAAAGGTGTTGGGGGCGAGAATGGGATTTTTAAACCAGTCGACTTTGGCGGGAAGGAAATCTTTGGACTCAACCGAGAATTGGGTGGCTATGATGGAGGAGGACTCTTTTGGGAGGAAATAGGAGCGATGGTGCATGTATTCCCAGGGGTAATCAGGGGTAGTAAGAGCCTCTAGAATCTCCTCATCATTGTGGAAACTCTGAGTTGTCAAATTGGTTGACGAGGGATCACTAGTAGAAGAGATCATATAAATGGTATTAATCTCTCCGGATGATGGGGATACTGGGGGGTGGATCTCCTCAATGGTGGGGGGAGCCATCTCGAGGTCCAAGTTATTCATCTCATATAGAGCTGCTTTGTAATCTGGGAGATTTGGACAGTGATGTGAGTAATGGCCGTAAATACCCCATATTGCACAAGGGTGATTGGTACGCAATGTTTTATCATGAGGCTTAGGGATTGGATCGAGTTGGACAACCGGGATGTTGGGGTCATCGTCAAGCATTTGCATGTGCTCTTTTAATGTAGGTAATCATGGACATTAATGGGTAGGATGGTCTAACTCATCACACAACGAGCATTTGGGGGGAGCACGAAACACCGGGGGGTTAACTATTTTTGGTGGGGGTACAGTAGTGTATGGTTGTGGGCCTCCTCCCCCAATGTGCTTGATAAGAGGGGGTGGAGTAGTAGATGACGAAGGGGTAGTAACACCGGGAGGTGGTTGACTAGTATTAGTGATGGGTTGCACCGGTTGTAGGACAACATTTGGTGTCGGAGGGGTAACGAGAGGCGTAATGTACCATACAGGTAATCCTAAGGTTAAACCAGGGAGGTTGAGGGTAGCCATAACCGGGGTGCTTACTACTCCCAAAGGGGGAAATAGGAAGGGGATTGTATGGATGGGTGTAACACCAACATGACTAGGTACCAATGGTGGTTGGGGTAGCAAGGGCAGTTGATGGTTGGGTGTTGGTGTATTGTGGGAAAGGGTACATAAGTTAGATACTTCGGTCGTGGGTGATGGGGGTGGAATGGCTTGGAATGTTGAGGTCATGGCCGTATCTGAGTAGACTCCGAGTCCCACTGAGGAAACCAATGAGGTATTTGCACTGCAAGCAGGTTGTTCGACCATGGGGAGAACATTTTCGGGTGCAGTGGGAGCATTGGGATTGTAATAGGTGAGTTGGTCAACCTTAACCACGCATCTGTCATGGGGGAACATCATGGTACGAAAAACAGATGAGGCAACCACCTGCATGGCGTACATGTAACTGCGGCCAAGTAAGAGGTTATAATCAAGTTGGGCGTTGATGACCTCTATGTCAATGAGTGCTATTTTACCAGCCAACTAGATGGGGACATTAGCTAAGAAACCTTGGGGTTGAGCCGAATGGCCATCGTAGGCTCGCAACATAATGGTGGACTGCTGGAGAGTAGGGGATACCAAATTCTACCAAACGAATGTGGACATAACGCAAGTAGAGGCACCTTCATCGATGATGCATCGATGGATGACAAGATTCTGAATGGATACAGAAACTTGGAACGCTAATGTGGAACGCAGGCATGGTTCGGATTGGTCCAAATCGAAGGCCATCATTCGTGAATCATTTGGGTCAATATCATCAATGGCTGAAAGCAAAGTCTTGCGCTGTGTAGGACAGTTTTTTAAAACTTCTAACGCAGACATGGCTACGGGGGACTAGGCTAAGTCATCTACAATGTTGTAATTAGACATAGCACGAGCATTAGGGTTATTGTTGATGCAGTGAAGTGGGAAGCGAGGGGCTTTGGAGGCGCCATCTAATGGAGCTAGAGGTATGTGTAATGACTGATCGTTGGGATAAGCATTACTGTTTTTGTCGATGGGAGGGGCTTCAGGGGTGGAGCCATATTGGTTCCGACGGGTTTGAAGGTTGACATCGGTGGATGACATCATTAACAAGTGATGGGTACCTGATTCTATCATGGGTTGATCAGGAGCGACATAAGTGATCTGCTGTTGTGGTGGCACATTTCCTTGAGGGGGAGCCAACAGCTTAGTGTTCACTATGCCTTGGGTGGGAAAAGGATTTTGTAACACTAAGGGTTGATTCTGAGGTGGTGGGGGGTTGGGCGGTGCGTGAGGAGCTGCGTTCCCTTGGCAGTGGGCATCATCGGTCCAGAGTTGTCGAGCCCGCTCCAAATGTGGGAAAGCGTGTGTGTAGTGGCCATAGACCCCGCAAATAGAACAAGGATGGTTTGTTCGCAAATTAGGATTTTTGGCTTGTTTGGGTGGTCGATCGGGGTTCTGGTTGGCAGGTGCCTCGTTATTATTGTTTGGGGGATTGGGAGGTTGGCCACCTTGGTCTAGAGGGGGGTTATTCCTATGGTTACGGCCTTTGCCGCAGTTTTGCTAGCCCAGCTGGCATTGGTTATTTTGGTTGGGTTGCGAATTTTGTTGCGCATACACTTTCCCTTGGGTGGCAGGTGGGTTTTGGGGTTGTGCAGGTGCAGGAGCAGGTTGCGGTGGATAATAAGTGGGTGGAGGTGGCACAGGTGTTGAACCTTGTCGAGGTTGCTGATATGCATGTGCAATGGGTTGTGGGTTTGCCACAGGGGCTGCCTGGGGTGGATAATAAGGAGGGGGGGATTGAGAGGATATAGGATCTTGCACGGCCTGCGGGTGGTAATATGGCTGAGGTGCGACTGGGGGGGCATAAGCGGGGGATGCCAGACCAAATCACTGAGGTGGACATGAGGGTCCTTGGGAATGGTGATGATGTGCCATGGGGGCATACAAATTGGTTGCTCTAGACTGGGATGTAGCCCGCGAAAGGTTGGGGCCAGGGCTAGGACGTGCTATGGAAAAGGGCTGGTTATGTGAGGCTATACGACCAATGATGCCATCTACGACGTGGGATGCCCCTAACACATCGTGCCAGGAGGAATCACCGCGGGGGTGCCAGGGATGATGGAATATAGGTAACCAGACTGGGCGTAAATAAGGTCAAATTGCTGGGCTTTGAGGATGGCCTCTTCTTTGGACTGGGGTCGGTCGGATGCCACATCCTTGGCAATGAAAGGAAAGAGAGATTTTATAAACCAATCTAAGAAGATACAGTCATATAACTTGATTTTGTAGAGGCTGCGGTGTCAACGCCACTCATGAATGTGGTCAGTGATGTGGGTGGCCATGTTTTGTCTTCAAGACAGTAGGATCTCAACTCCTACGTCATAGCGGACAGGTAACTGAAAGAAATGCAGGAAGGTCGAGGCAAGGGAAGTAAAGGTGGCATGGATCCCATGGGGCTGCTAAATGTACCACTTAGTTGCAGAGCCAGTGAGGGTGCACTGTAACAGATGGAGTCAGACGGAGTCATCTACTATGGAGTTGGAGGAAAACCATAGATGGAAGGACATAATATGGTTCTGGGGGTCTTCACTTGCCTTGCCGTTAAACTTCAGGATGTCTGATGGGAGCTTGGTGGGCATGTGAGGCCACGCAAGGTCATGTCTGATGGGGTCATTAGTCAGTCTGGCTAGGTCAGGAAGGTTGAGACTAGCCATGAATGGCAAACTAGTAGAAGGATGTGACATACTAGTGGTTGGGACCACGTTGGGGCCAATGCCCCCAAGTGGAGGAACTGGGTTCGGGTTGGGGACGTTGCCCCCAGGTGGAGCAACGAAGGTGGTATGGGATGGTCCTACACAGCCAAGGGTAGTGTGAGCCACTGGTGGAGTTGGGATGGGTATGGTAGTCACTGGAATAGGTACAGTGACCGGAATGGTGGATGTGGCCCCCATCGAGGGCATACCCAAAGCAGGTGTGGTAGCTGGGGTGGTGGTGGATGTTCTACCAATGGTCCCTACAAAGAAGGGGTTCGAAGTCATGCCAGCCATGGGGCTGGTTGGTGCAGTGTAAGTAGGGTTCTCAGACTTTGCCTCAGAATCAGAGGTAAAATAAGGGGCGTCGGTGCTGGGGAACAGAGCTCTGCGTCTACGACGAGTGGAGTCGAGTGATGAAGCTCTACATCTATGACGGTTGGTGTCAAGTGAACTGTGCTTTGTGGGATGGTCCTGGAGGCACCAAGAATGTCTCGGGGACTCAATGGTGACAGATGGTGTCAAGTATATGGGAGTTGTGTCGAGTGAAAAATAGCTCAAAAACCCTAATGCAGCTGAGTGTGCAGAAGGAGAGCACAAAAAAGATGGTACTCAGGCCAACATCCATCTCAAAACACTTACTGTAATAGCTGTGCTACAATAAGTGGAGCATCAAGAAATGGTCAGAATGACAACAAGCAGCAGGTTTCCTAAAAAATAAAAATAGTGGACTCGCTAGACCAAAGGGAGGTAAGGGAGCATGCAAACACCTAGCTAAATAGTATTTTGACTCAACCAGACATATCCTCTGCAAGGTGATGAAATCCAAGTCAGACAATATGGATAGTAGAGCCAAGTGGCTAAAGATATCCCCCTACCGGGAGGGACATCGGGTAGTCAATCCTAGAAGAAAGGAAACTAAGATACCCCGTGCATGACACATCCAGAAAAGGTGAATCTACAGTTTGGTTCTATCACCATTGTATCCCCATACAGGTGATACACCGAGAACTACAAAAGGTATCCTTCGGTGACTGAATGGATTGCGGTATTCCACTTAGGCCTCCGGAACCAGTCTAGCTACTTCAACCCTCCTAGGGGAGAGGCCCTCTAATAAACTAGTTGTGACCGTGCCAAAAAATACTAGGGGATTTTGGTTCCCTAATGGACAACAACCATGTCTCAAGTGTAAGCGACCGAGGGGTGTTATTTGGATGTCTATCCCCCCGACCCTACCTAACTACAATATTTTTATGTGTTCCCCAAGTGGGGTTAGAATGTTGGTTGTGTTAAGTAGTATTTTATGGCTCACTTGAATTAGGTGACAGAGTGTGTGTGTGTGAGATAATGAACCCAAGTAAAAGTGCCACGGGGTGGGCAACTTTCTAACTAACAATAATAATGCAGAAATTAAACTTTGAAATACAAAATTTTCTCTTTTCAATTAAAATGCTGAAATTTAAAAAATTCTGTAAATGGAACAACAATAATATTGCAGGAAAAGGCTGTAGGTAAGTATGGTTGTAGGTAGGACAGGTGGCTATGCAGGTGCAGAAAATATTGCAGCAAAGTTCTGGGTTCAAACAGGGAAAAAATGCAGAAAACAGATCGCAGGTCTATGGGTAAACTGCACGGTCGGATCGCGGGAAATAGGTCCACATTCGCGGGTCGACCGCAGGAAAAGGCTCAAAGTCGTAGGCAGATCATAGGAAAATAGCTCAAAGCCACAGGCGGATCACAGGAAAATGGCTGAAAGTCGCAGGCGGATTGCAGGAAAATGGCTGAAAGCCGCAGGTGGATCGCAGAAAAATGGATGAAAGCCGCAAGTGGATTGCAGGAAAATGGCTCAAAGCTGCAGGCGGATCGCAGGAAAATGGCTGAAAGCCATAGGCAGACTGTAGGAAAAGGGTTGAAAGCTGCAGGCGGGTCACAGGAAAATGGCTGAATGTTGTAGGCGGATTGCTGGAAAATGGCTGAATAGCCGTGGTCGGACCGCAGGAAACAGACTGAAAACCGTTGGGAGATCGCAGGAAACAGTCTCAGTGCCGCTGTCAGATCACAGGTAAGAGTCTGAAAGCCGCGATTGGATTGCAACTACGGGGACAAAAGATGCGGTTTACAGCAGCAAAGCCCACTGCCGAAAGGGACAGCCGAAAGGAAAAAATAGGAAAATATTGCAGAAAACTAAAAATTTCCTAAAGACTATAATCAGAAATTCAAAGGAACACTAGGGGAGTCGCCAAAACTATAGCTAAGGTTTTCACCCTAGCTTTTGCAAATGAGCACCTACTAAGGAGAAGGGACTCCTTAGTAGTAGTTCAGTAAAAACAATAAAAGCAATATAGTAAATGAAAATAGTAGCTTTAAACTAGCATGTGTATAAACAGGAAAAAACAAGATAATAAAATGTTTTTGTATTGATTATACCTCCAATGTGAGGTTGGTGAAGCTCTTGCAGCAGTCTAGGAGGGTTGCTTCCAAGCTCCAGTGTTGTTCCTTCTCCTTCTTCCAAAGATGTTTTGGAAATGGGGCCAAATGGGGTTCTCAAATGGAAAGTACCTCCAAAGGGAGAGCTAGGGTTTCATGAGAATTTTTGGCAGAGTGAGGATAGGGATGATTGTGGATATGAAATGGGGAGCCTCCATCACCTATTTATAGGTTTTTTGGTGGTGGAGTGTTGGCCCATGGTTTTGGGCACCATATGGTTTAGGTCAGCTGTATAGGGTTTTTGCTTCCCTTTTTCCCTCTTTTTCCTCTTTTTCGTATTTTTTATTCCCTTTTTAGAGGGTTTTTGATATTTTTGGAGGAATTTAACTTATTTTGGGGAAAAGGGGGGGGTTTTGGCCTTTTGGAGGCTTTTTAATGGTTTTTTAAGGTTCTGGAGGAAAATATGGTAGGAAATATGGACCAATGAGTCATGTAATGGGGTAGATGAGGTAGTGAGCACTTTTTGGGTGTTAACACTCTCACTCTCACTCTCTATCTCTATCTCTCTAAACCCATAAAACCCAATCTCTCTCTCTCTCTCTCTCTCTCTATGCATAAACCCCTAATTCCCAATCTCTCTCTCTCTCAACCCCCACTGTTTACACATTTACCCTTCCCCTCTCTCTATTTCGCCCCACCCCTACCACTAGTCATCTATACTCCACCCACAATCTTCCTCTATTTCTAAACCCCTATTAACCCACAATCTCACAATCTCCCTCTATTTGTAAACCCCTATTAACCCACAATCTCTTTCTCTCTCTAAAATCCTAACCCCGAGTCTCTCTTTTTGAACCCCTAACCTATAATCTCTCTCTCTAAACCATTGACCTCCAATCTTTCTCTCTCTTTCTCACTCTCTCTCTCTCTAAACCCCTAACCCCCAATCTTCCTCTCTCTCTCTCTCTCTCCCAATCACTAAATCCTAACCCCAATCCTTGTCCCTCTCTAAACAACTAACCCCCAATCTCTCTCTATCTCTCTCTCTAAACCTCTTCTCCCCTCTCTCTATAAACCCCTAGCCCTTGATCTCTCTCCTTCTCATCTCGCTCTAAACCCCCAATCTCTCTCTCTCTCTCTCTCTCTCTCTCTCTCTCTAAACCCCTAAGCCTCTCTCTCTCTCTCTCTCTCTCTCTCTCCCCCCAAACCCCTACTCCTCAAACATATACCCCTCCCCCTATGTATCTCTCCCACCAACACTAACCATCCATACTCCAACCTTGATCTCTCTTAATATATATACCCCTATCAACCCCCAATCTCTCTCTCTCTCTATATATATATATCCACTAATCACCAATTTCTCTCTCACTCCAAATCCCTAACCTCCACTTTCTCTCTCTCTAAAACCGTAACCCCTAATATCTCTCTTTCTCCCTCTCTACCTCTAAACCCCCAATCTCTCTCTCTCTCTCTCTCTAAACCCCCGAACTCTCTCTCTCTCCCCCCTCAAACCCCCACTCCTCACCCATCTACCCCTCCAACACTAACCATCCATACTCCCCCTTTGATCTCTCATCTATCTCTAAACCCCTATCAACCCCCAATCTCTCTCCCTTTATCTCTCTAATCCACTAACCCCCAATCTCTCTCTAACTCTAAATATCTAAGCTCTAGTCTCTCTCTCGAAACCCATAACCTCTCTCTCTCTCTCTCTCTGTAGCTAGGGTTTTCACCTTAGCTTGTGCAAATGAGCACCTACTAAGGAGAAGGGCCTCCTTAGTAGCAGTTCAGAAAATACAGTGAATAACAGACAGTACAGTAAAACAGTAAACTACTCTAAGCATGTGCATAAAATAACAGAAAGGTAATAAAATGGTTTTTTGTATTAAAGCTTATACCTCCAATGTGAAGGTTGATGTAGCCTTTGCAATAGTCCAAGAGGGTTGCTCCAAGCTCCAGTGTTGTTAATTTCTCTTTCTCCAAAGGGTTTTGGAAATGGGCCAAAGGGGCACTCAAATGTGAAAGTAGCTCAAGGGTGAGCTAGGGTTTCAAGAGTGATTTTGGCAAAGTAAGGGTGTGGTTGACTGTGGATATGAAAATGAGGGGCCTCCATCACCTATTTATAGGTTTTTAGTGGTGGAGTGTTGGCCCATGGTTTTGGGCACCATATCGTTTAGGTCAGCTATATAGGGTTTTTGTTTCCTTTTTCCCTCTTTTTCCTCTTTTTTGTATTTTTTATTCCCTTTTTAGAGGGTTTTTGCTATTTTGGAGGAATTTTGGATTATTTTGGGGGGGGAAAGGGGTTTTTTGGCCTTTTGGAGGCTTTTTTTGGTCTTTTAGAGGCTTTTTAATGGGTTTTTTAAGGTTTTGGAGGCAAATATGGACAAATGAGTCATGTAATGGGGTAGATGAGGTAGTGAGCACTTTTTGGGTGTTAACAAATTGCCCCCTGATGTGTGAGGGCAGGAGCTCATTGTATGGCCGATAGACATCATAAGTCTTTTATGGTTTTCCTGGGATGTGGAGAAGAGAAGAAAAGAACTAGAGCCCGGAACAACGGTCCTAAACAAACTACAAAGACTGAAAGTACATGACCTCAATAATGAATGAGGAATAATCTTAACATATGGACGAGGCGGGCATTCCCATGCTCGTATCAAGATATAGGACAACAATAACAATGGGGTCCAAAACATGGGGACCTGAAATATACATGGCCTTAAATAATGAATGAGGAAGAATCTCAATATATGGATAAGGTGGGAATACCCATGCTCGTATCAAGATACATAAAAAATATCTTTGAGGCCCGAAAAGGGGGACCTGTAAGATACATAGAGAACCACTGTGTACATCATAAGGGTCTAGAGGGGACACAAATCTGGGACATACTGCTGGGCTGACCATGTCTGAGATGAAGAACTGATACACTGGAATAACTACAGTGCTGCTGAGTGTGGTACTATAGGAACTAATGAGCTGCTTGATCATAGTGACAGGGAGTCATAGCCTCAATGGTACACTGAACTGGAACTGAACTGGGTACTCAAGAAAGCATATCACTGGATGGCTTCCGAATACAATCGCCAACACAACCCAGACATCCACGGGAACATATAACTATGCGTTTCGAAGTGACTCACCAATGTGCTAGAGTCGGGGGAAATCCGGGGTCTTTGACCAATAAATGAAGAGATATAAACCCTGCGCGATTCTCAACGATGCAATCAAGGTGTTGAAGTCGAGCATGTGAGAAACAACCACTCGGAGAGGCAATGATGACTCCTCTCAAAATGGTCCGTAGGCACTAACCACAGATGGTGATGGGTCCAAGGTGAAGGGACCTCTGGGTCTATCCTCTGGAATAGAGGGGTTGTCATCGACAGTGGGAGACCTGCAGCTAGCAAGCCAATGATGTTTCCCTAATAGGAGCGCGAGGTGGAGAACCGAAGTGTGAGGGTACTGATGGTAGGATTGTCATATTGTGGGGGATAACTGGGCAAGTAGAGTGGATGGACTCAAACTTCCTTTGTTCAGAGTATGATGGTGGGGATGATTGGGCAGCATATGAAACTGACTAGTGGGAAAGGGATCATAGTTGTAATGGATCAAGGATAGTGACTGGGGTGAGTAATACTCAAGTTGGTGTAAAATGGCAGGAGACTGCAGAATACTCTGAACAAAGGCGACCTGATTGGGGGTGCTGCCGAGATGATCGATCATAGTGCCAAGAGGCACAGGGGGACTTCTTCATGGGTTAAGGAACTAGAAGAAGTGTTTTTAAAATGGTACTGTCGTGTGGATTTATACGAGCCTAGTACAGTTCATACTCGTGAGTGTTGTCAATTTTAAGGAGTCTGAAAGTGATAAGAAGACTCTAAAATAATGGAATGGTATTGTCGTGTGGATTTGTACGAGCCCAGGACAGTTCATTCTCGTGGAGGCTTTGAATTTTAGAGAGTCTAAAAGCGATAAGAAGACTCCAGGGGGTTTCTTTTTCGTGTGCTAGTCTCCAAGGCCCGAATTAGCATAAAAGGATGCAATGAAGAAATCTTCTAGCCGGTGTGACTAGAGTATTCCTTTTTTGTAATTATTCTACTAGGTCCAGAAAAGGGTTAAACTTATACCAGATAGACGCCCTTTCAGGTACTTTAACGAGCATGAAAGGAAGCAAGATTGATCGGTGATCTTTTCATTGTTTTAGGAGTCAGAAAAGAGCTTAACAGAAACTCCCTAAGTGCCTTTTTCGTAAAGGACTTGTCTGGCCCGGAAAAGGGATAAAATTATACCGAACAAAAGGAATGGCCAGGCAAGGAGGAAGTGCTCAGTCAAGGAACATTGATGATGACCAAGAATGAGGGTAGGGGGGAACACTAGTGGGCCTCCTTGCGGGATAATGAATGGTGGAAAAATAACGAAATAACTGTAGTATGAAAGGAGTGAATGGCTCATGGAAAAATGTGGAGCAATCCGAGGGCGGCTGATGTGGTGCACAAACCGAGGAAGCAAGGTGTCGGGACACAATGTTGAAATTGTACCTAGTGAGAGCGAGAAATGATCTCAAGCGTCATCACGAGCTCGGAAAACTGAATACGGCGATATAAAAAGTGTCAAAAATGGAGAACGACCGAGGTGGCATGCAAACCGAGGTGACGGGGGGCGTTTTGGGAAAAATACCCGAAACATATGGGGTTGAGAGCGATAAATGATCTCAAGCATCATCACGGGCTCAGAAAATTGAATTCGATGATATAAAGTATATCAAAAATGGAGAGCAGCCGAAGTGGCATGCAAATCGAGGTGACTAGTGGTGTCTAAAAAATGCTCAAAAAATGATGTGGAAAAAATAAGAAAACAAGTTGACCATCATGACGGTCTCGTCGTGCTGATTCCAGTGGTGGAAATGGTTCGAAAAATGGACTCCGTATGGGTTCATAATGGCCAAAACAAGAAAAAGTCAATGGACTATAAATAGTAAGTGGGTCCAACATGACAAGTGTCATTTGGACTTGTTGACTTTGACTAGTGATCAGAGTGGACTAGAGTTGAGTTGGTGTTTCTAGACGGTTCGACTGGCCATTTTCAGATACGGGAGTTACAGGTATTCTGATAAACTCATACCTGCATTTTCATTGGGTTCCCGGGGGGGGGGAGTGGGTCCCAAGGGAGTTTTTATACGGTCCACGTGGGGTGGACCGCGGGTTTGTGGGGTGGAACCGTGGTCGGGAACCGTGGGTTCCAGGGCTGATTATGCGGACAGGGACCGCGAGTTCTGGGTTGGAATACGCGGTCCTGGACCACGAGTTCCGAGGCTGGACTCGCGGTTCGGGACCGCGATTTTGGATCCTACAGGCACGGTCCCAGACTGCGACTGTAGCCCTGATAGTCGCGATCGAAAACCACGGCAAGGGGCCCTAAAGCCATGATTGGCATTGAGCTTTTAGGGTTTCCCAGGGGGGGTGAATGGTTATTTCTTTGACATGAGTCTAATGAGTTTGCCTTGTGTGATTGACAGGATGCCGTTGGTGCTTTGGCGAGAGCGGGATGTCCTGGATGACATAGTGGATGTCATCCGGAGGGATCGAAATGTGCGGTCTATGTTGGGGTTGTGCGAGCTGCTGAAGTTCGCATAGGTGCCTATGATGTGTTCAACAACATTGCTACTGAACTGGTTAGTGAGCTTTTGGGAGCCGGACATTCATGCATGCAGGGTGCAGGGAGAGAGGGTGGATCTCACCCTCGCAGATGTATATTTCTTGACAGGGTTGCCCTGTCTATGTAGGGTGGCTGATACGCAGCCACGAGTATCCACAAATGTGGATATGGAGGATATGTTGGAGCGGTACTGTGTTCTGGAGGCTAGGGTGCAGAGGAATGCACTCTGGGTGGTGGACCTGCAGGAGCCAGCAATACAGGCGATCGCAGGATGCATGGTTCGGGTTTTGGGGTCCCAGTCACCTGAGAAGGTGTCCGGGGGGCAGATGCAGCTGGTGGAGCGGGTGCTGGATGGTGTATATTATGCCTGGGGCCATATGTTCCTCACTTGTGTTCAACGACAGCTAACATCGGTGAAGGAATATGGCAAGGGATTCTGTTATGGATCCTTCCTCTATGGCTTCTTCATAGAGAGGGTACCTACACTGTAGCTGCGGGTGCTGGTCAGGGCGGGAGGGCTAAGAGAGCCATGCATGGTGAGGTGGGGAGAGATGATGCACCAACGGCATGGCAGTGAGGTTGGGAGATACCTCACCCAGGATCTCTACCTTCAGTGGTTGCAGATGCCGCTGACACTAGATGATTATCCATATAGAGATATGGACTACACCGCGGATCCGGAGGCACCATGGCCACCAGGGCAGGCTTGGGGACCAGATCGTATGTATTGATTTGCTTGATTGTTGTTGATGTCAGGTTTTGTGTATGATAGGTTTGAGATGTTGATATGCTGTTACTGACTGATGTATGATCTGGAGATGTTGGCCCGAGACCACCACCAGGACATGTAGCTCGCAGGGGGCATGTGGCAGTACCAGCCCTGCCAGGCCGAGGGGAGGTGTGTCGACGGGACGCTGGAGTCTGTACGGATGCTTCTCGATCGTTTGCTGGTTGGAGTGCCTGATGATGGGTGGCGGGACGTGGATCCGGAGGTGATTCAGGAACGTATGAGGGCACCACGAAAGTTCCAATCGATCACGATCCGAGTGGCCATTTTGGCTGATAGGGGTCGGGCACAGGAGCTTGCAGGGGATGAGGATTTGCCGGAGGAGGAGCGGGGTGAGGACTCGGAGGTAGCTGATGCAGGAAGTGACGGAGGGTATGATTCTCAGTAAGGAGTGCAAGGGACTCCCCCTCGATTTTGTAGCTACAGCATGTATTCTATGAGGCTTAGTGATGTATAGCTATATTTTTTTTTGTATAGCTGAGTACGGGGGTACTTAGGGCATGTGTAGCACATTGACGTTTATTTTTTGATATATATATATGCACATGGATGCACCTTTTTGCGATGATGATTTAGTGTACGCACGTGGATGCGCTTTGCAATCTTTTTGGATTTTTATAGATTTTTGATGAGGTGATAGGGGATGATAATGCATGATGGAGGTTTTACATGGTGTGATTGATGTGCCAATCTAGGATGTTGTTAGCCATTTGATCTGCGACACTATTCTAAGCTCTTGGGACATGGGTGAATGTTATGGATTCAAATTATCGGCTGAGTTTTTTTGTGTGCAGGAATTTTCTAAAGAGGTAGGGATCACGCACCTGGTAGCAGTTGTTGAGCTGGGAGACAAGTAGCTGGGAGTCAAGGAACACATGAAGGTGACATATGCCCATCTGGAGGGCAGTAGCAAGGAGGCCGATCACAACATCATACTCTGCCTGGTTATTGGTAGCAGTGCCTATACATATTCCATCAAGGTGAATCAATTCATGTGAAGGGGAATATAAGACCCTTGCTGCAGAAGCCAGGTTTGGATACCAGCGGCTTGCTCCATCAGTGAAGCCAATGTAATGAGGTGGAAGATGGCCCATCTGTGATGATGCAAAAATGATGAATGTAAGATTGCAGTAAAAAAGGTGAAAAACAAAAAGAGAGCAAACTGTACAATACGGACCAATGGGGCCGCGGGTTTATTTAGGGATAAAAGTGTTTAAGATACAACCCATTACGGAGGTTGTTCAAAGGGTGACCTTCTGATTCAGTTAAAATGTGTGCCCCATTGCCAAGGCAGGTCTGCACGATGTAAGGGCCTTTCCACATGGATTCAAACTTTCCTTTACCGGTGTTGTCGTGGGCTTGGTCATATGCGAGGATGAGGTCCCCTTTGCGGAAAGTTTGAGGGTGAACATGTTTGTCGTAACCAGCTTTGGAGCGGTTCTTGGCGGCTTCAATGGTCTGTAGAGTGGCATGACGGTCTTCATCAGTTTGTTCTAGTGATAGAAAACATTGTTCGAGTGGGGAGGTGTCTAGGAGAAGCTCGACGGCGATGTGTAAGGCAGGTATCTGACACTCGATGGGGAGGACAGACTCTACACCGTGAACTAAATGAAATGGGGTAAAACCGGTGGCGGTTTTGGTGGATGTACGGTAAGCCCATAATGAAGGGAACAGCATGTGGTGCCAATTGGACTTATGCTGGTCAACAGTGCATTGGAGGATGGTATTTAAAATTTTGTTAATGGCCTCTACTTAACCGTTCCCTTGGGGGTAGTAAGCAGAG
This sequence comes from Larix kaempferi, assembly GCA_027924585.1. Classification (NCBI taxonomy): domain Eukaryota; kingdom Viridiplantae; phylum Streptophyta; class Pinopsida; order Pinales; family Pinaceae; genus Larix; species Larix kaempferi. Next base: position 47,349 of record BSBM01001914.1, read on the forward strand.
GAATACTGATGTTTGAACTTCAGTAGGGTGGATAAATCGCGCCAAATGGAATCTTCAAAATGTGAACCATGGTCTGAGACCAACTGTTTGGGGACCCCGAATCGTGTGATAACATGGTTAAAAAAGAAACGGGCAGTGGTGTCAGCTTTACAATTGAAGGTGGGCATGGCTTCAGCCCATTTGGTGAAGTAGTCGACGGTGACAATGATGTACTTATGGCGGTTGGCAGATGAAGGTTTACATTCCATGAAGTTGATGGCCCATTTACAAAAGGGACCAATGGTGACAACTGGGTGTAATGGAGCGGGTGGTGTCCGAGCCTTAGGGGCAAAAAGTTGGCAATTATGGCAATGTTTGACTGCTGTAATGCAGTCGGTAAAGAGTGTGGGTCAGAAGAATCTGGCGTGGATGACCTTTTGGGAAGTGGCCATTCAATAGAATTGTCCGCCGCAGGCACCACTATGACGGCCATTGAGGACTTGTTCGGCTTCCTCATGAGTAAGACAATGTCGGAGAATCGTGTCAACCCCTCGTCGGTAAAGGACATCGCCCAAGAGGAGATATCAAGAGGCTTGGTGACGGATACGATGACGTCCATCACAATTTATGTTGGGTCAAAACTTCTGTGTGTGAAGGTATAACAAAATATCACCGTACCATGGGTCCTCAGACGAGATGATGAACAAGTGATTGTAGGGTAACTCATCGGAGATTTGTGGGGACGACAGAAGGGAGGGGAGATCGGTGATGAGCTGGGAAAGCGCGAGGGATTTAGTGCTCTTAGGGGTTCTGAAAGTGAGGTCATATTCTTGGAGGATAATTACCCATTTAGCAACGTAACCTTGCAGTAGGCGTCGGTTCAAGAGATAGACCATGGGGTTCGAGTCAGCGACAACTATGGTATGACTGAGTAAAATGTAATGTCACAATTTTTGGATGGAAAAGACAACAGCAAGGGCTAGTCTCTCCTCATATGGGTACTGTAGGGGTGGTCCAGACAAGGTCTGGCTGATGTAATAAATGACATTCTCCTGGCGAGCGACGTCTTCTTGAACAAGGACTCCGAACACTGCATAATCGGATGCCGAGACATAAAGGATGAAGTCCTGAGAGAAATCTGGAGGGGAGATCAAAGGGGCTTGTGTGAGAGCTTTCTTAAGGGCTTCAAATGCATCTTCTACTTGCTCATCCAAAACAAAGGGTATGTGGGTATGAAGCAGGCGTAAGAAACCATGAACAGTGGTGGCATAATCAGGAACGAAGTGATGGAGGAAATTGGATCACCCTTGTAGACTTTGGAGCTACCGGAGCGTGCGAGGAGAGGGAAGGTCTATGATGGCTTGGACTTTCATGGGATCCACAGCAATTCCTTTCTGGGAAACAATGAAACCCAACAACTGGCCTGCCAGAACGCAAAAGACACACTTGTGTGGGTTCAAGCGGATTTGATATTTGTGACAATGTAGAAAGACTTGCCGGAGGTCATTAAGGTGGTCTGATCGTTTCCAGGAACGAGATGTAAGATCATCAAGATAGACTAGCAGGATATGGACCAAGTCGTGAAAACAATAGGTCATGGCCTGCTGGAAGGTGGCACTAGCATTTTTGAGGCCGAAAGGCATGACGTGATAGGAAAAGGTGCCCTAGGGGGTGGTAAAGGCAGTCTTGTACTGATCCTCTTTACGGATCTGAATCTGGAAAAACCATCCATGAAAGATAGGACTGCATGCCCCGCACACGCATCGATGAGTTGGTCAATAAATGGCATGGGGCAGTTGTCTTCGAGACAGGCTTGGTTTAAATTGCGGAAGTCAGTACATACTCTGATGGTGCTTTGTTTCTTGTTAATAGGGACAGGGTTCGAAACCCAAGTGGTATATGGAATAGGATAAATGAATCATGCTTTGCGAAGTTTCTTAATCTCTGCTTTAACAGTGGGGAGCTTTGAGGGATGAATGGGGCGTTGTTTCTGGTGAACGGGTACATCGAGCCATGTGTCAATGTGGTGTTCTATAACAGTCTGGTCGAGACTAGGCATTTCGGTATAGGACTAGGCAAAGACATCACAGAACTCTTGGAAAAAAAATTTGTACACTTCGATCTCATATTCACTGCAGGAGGCTTCTAAAGTGATGAGTTCAGGGGCACCTCCTGGGGCAGCGATATCAATTTGGATTGTGGGTAAGATGTTGGCCATGTTACCTTCCTCAAAGGCATCAAGAGTGGGAATGGGATCCTTAAACCAGTCGACTTTGGTGGGAAGGAAATCTTTGGACTCAACTACAAATTGGGTGGTTGTGGTGGAGGAGGACTCATTTGGGAGAAAATAGGAATGATGGTGCATGTCTTCCCATGGATAATCCGGGGCAGTGAGAGCCTCTAGAATCTCGTCATCATTGTGAAAACTTTGAGTTTTCAAATCGATTGACGAGGGAGTGGTAGTCGAAGAGATCATATAGATGGTGTTAATCTCTCCAGATGAGGGTGATACTGGGGGGTGGATCTCCTCAATTGTGGGGGGTGCCGTCTCAAGGTCCAAATTATTCATCTCGTAGAGAGATACTCTGTAATCTGGGAGATCAGGACAGTGATGTGAGTAATGGCCATAAATACTGCATATTGCACAAGGGTGGTTGGTACGCAGTGATTTATCACGAGGCTTACGGTTTGGATCGTGTTTGACAACCGGGATGTTGGGGTCGTCGTCAAGCATTTGCATGTGTTCTTGTAATGCAGGTAATTGTGGACATTGATGAGTCAGATGGCCTAACTCATCACACAATGAGCATTTGGGAGGAGCATGAAACACGAGGGGGTTTTAATTGTTTTGGGCGGGGGTACGGCAGTGTATGGTTGTGGTCCTCTGCCCCCAGTGTTCTTGACAAGAGGGGGGGGATTTGTAGATGATGAAGGGGTAGTGACACCCAGAGGTGGTTGACTATTAGTGGCAATGGGTTGCACTGGTGTCAGGATGAAATTTGGTGTCGGTGGGGGAACGGGAGGTGAAATATACAACATGGGTAATCCTAAGGTTAACCTGGGGAGGCTGAGAGTAGCCATAACTGGGGCGCTTACGACTCCTGAGGGAGGGAATAGGAAGGGGATTCTGTGGATGGGTGTAACACTAATGTTACTAGGTACCAATGGTAGTTTGGGTAACAAGGGCAATTGATTATTGGGTGATTGTGTATTGTGGGAAAGGGTACATACGTCAGATACTTCGGTCGCGGGTGACGAAGGTGGAATGGATTGGAATGTTGAGGTCATCGGTGTATCTGAGTAAACTCTGAGGCCCACAGAGGAAACAAACGAGGTAGTTGCACCACAAATAGCTTGTTCAACCACGGGGAGAACATTTTTGGGTGCAGTGGGGGCATTGGGATCGTAATAGGTGAGTTGATCGACCTTGACCACACGTCCGTCGTGGGGGAACATCATGGTACAAAAAATGGATGAGGCAACCACCCGCATGACATACATGTAGCTGCGGTCAATTAAGAGGTTATAATCAAGTTGGGCATTGATGACCTCTATGTCAATGAGCACAGTTTTACCAGTCAACTAGATGGGGACATTAGCTAAGAGACCTTGGGGTTGAGTCGAACGGCCGTCGTAGGCTCACAACGTAGTGGTGGACTGCTGGAGTGTAGGGGATCCCAACTTCTGCCAAACGAATGTGGACATAACGCATGTAGAGGCACCTTCATCGATAATGCACCGATGGATGACAAGATTCTAAATGGAAACAGAAACATGGAACGCTGAAGTCGAAGGCAGGCATGGTTCGGATTGGTCCAAATCGAAGGCCATCAGTTGTGAATCATTTGGGTCAATAGCACCAATGGCAGAGATCAAAGTCTTGCGCTGCGAAGGATGGTTTTTTAATACTTTTAACGCAGACATGGTTGGGGGGGAATGGGCTAAGCCATCTACAATGTTGTAATTAGACGCAGCACGAGCATTGGGATTATTGTTATGAAGTGGGAAGCAAGGTGCTTTGGAGGCACCATCTAGTGGAGACAGAGGTATATGTAACGTCTGATCAGTGGGATGAGCGTTAGTGTTTTTGTTGGCGGGAGGGGCTTTAAGGGTGGAGCCATATTGGTTCCGACGGGTTTGGAGGTTGACATTGGCGGATGACATCATTAACAAGTGGTGGGTACTTGAGTCTATCATGGGTTGATCAGGAGCGGCATAAGTGATTTGCTGTTGTGGTGGTGTGTTGCCTTGAGGGGGAGCCAACTGCTGAGTGTTCACTATGCCTTGGGTTGGTAAGGGATTTTGTAGCACCAATGGTTGATGCTGAGGTGGTTGGGGGTTGGGAATCACCTGAGGAGCTGTGTGCCCTTGGAGATGGGCATCATCAGTCTAGAGTTGCTGAGCTCGCTCCAAATGTGGGCAAGCATGTGTGTAGTGGCCATAGACCTCACAAATAGAACAGGGATGGTTTGTTCGCAAATTAGGATTTTTGGCCTGCTTGGGAGGCCGATCAAGGTTCTGGTTGGAAGGTGCCGCATTATTGTTGTTTGGGGGATTGGGAGGTTGACTGGCTTGGTCTGGAGGGGGGTTGTTCCCACGGTTAAGACCTTTTCCATGATTTTGCTGGCCCTATTGGGGCTAGTTATTTATGTTCTGCTGTGGATTCTGTTTGGCGTACACTTGCCCTTGGGAAGCAGGTGGGTTCTGGGGTTGTGCAGGTGCGGGAGCAAGCTGCGATGGATAATAAGTAGGTGGAGGCTAAGCAGGTGCTGAACCTTGTGGGGGTTGCTGATACGTCTGCAGAACGGGTTGTGGGTTTGCCGCAGGGGCTGCCTGTGGCGGGTAATAAGCAGGTTGGGCTTGAGAGGACATAGGAGCTAGTGCAGCCTATGGGTGGTAATATGGCTGAGGTGTGATTGGTGCATAGGCGGGGGAGGCATTGCCAAAGCAGTGAGGTGGACACGAGGGTCCGTGGGAATGATGGTGGTGTGCCATGGGAGCATACGAATTGGTTGCTCTGGACTGTGATGTAGCCCGCGAAAGGTTGAGGCCATGGTTAGGACGTGCTATGCAAAAGGGTTTGGGATGCAAGGCAATGTGGCTAATGATGCCATCTGCAGCATGGGATGCCCCTGTCGCATCTTATCAGGAGGAATCAGCGCAAGGGGCATCAGGTATGATGGAATACAGATAACTCGACTGGGCGTAAATGAGGTCAAATTGCTGGGCTTTGAGGATGGCCTCTTCTTCAGACTGGGGTCGTTTGGATGCCACATCCTTGGCAATGACAGGAAGGAGGCATTTTAGAAACCAATCTAAGAAGATACGATCATCTAACTTGATTTTGCAGAGGCTGCAGCGTCGACGCCACTCATGAATGTGGTCAGTGATGTGGGTAGCCGTGTTCTATCTGCAAGACAGTAGGATCTCAACTCCCACGTCATAGCGGACAGGTAATTCAAGGAACTGCAGGAAAGTCGAGGCAAGGGAAGTAAAAGTGGCATGGGTCCCATGGGATTTCTCGATGTACCACTTAGTTGCAGAGTCAGTGAGGGTGCACTATAATAGATGGATGTAGATAGAGTCGTCCACTATGGAGTTGGAGGAACACCATAAATGGAAGGACATAATATGGTTTTGGGGGTCTTCACCTGCCTTGACCTTAAACTTAGGGATGTCGAAGGGGAGCTTGGTGGGCATGTGAGGCCACGTAGGGTTGTGTCTGATGGGATTGTTAGTCAGTCTATCTAGGTTAAGAAGGTTGAGACTAGCCATCAATGCCAAACTAGTAGAAGGATGTGACATACTTGTGGGTGTGACCATGTTGGGGCCAATGCCCCCAAGTGGAGGGGCAGGGTTTGGGATGTGGCCCCCCAAGTGGAGGAACGAAAGTTGTATGGGATGGTCCTGCACTACCAAGGGTAGTGTGAGTCACTGATGGAGTGGAGATAGGTATGCCAGCTACTGGAATGGGTACAGTGATCGAAATGGTAGATGTGGGCCCCATCGAGGGCATACCCAAAGCAGGTGTGGTAGCTGGTGTGGTGCTGGATGCTCCACCAATGGTCCCTACAAAGAAAGGGGTGGAAGTCATGCCAGCCATGGGGCTGGTTGGTGTAGTGTAAGTGGGGTTCTTGGACTCTGTCTCAGAATCAAAGGTAAAATAAGGGGTGTCTAGATCGGGTGATGGAGTTCTACGCCATTGACGAGTGGAGTCAAGTGACAAAGCTCGAGATCTATGATGAGTGGTATCAAGTGATGAAGATCTATGCCTATGACGGGTGATTTCAAGTGAACCATGCTGTGGGGGCTCACCCTGGAGGCACCGAGAATGTCTCAGGGACTCAATGGTGATAGATGGTGTCAAGTATCTGGGGGTTGTGTTGAGTGAAAAACAGCTCAAAAACCCAAATGCAATTGAGTGTACAGAAGGAGAGCTCAACAAATATGGCACTCAGGCCAACAACCAACTCAAAACACTTACTATAACAGTCGTGCTACAATAAGTGGAGTATCAACAGAAATGGTCAGAATACCAACAAGCAGTAGGTTTCCTAGAAAATAAAATAAAAATGGTGGACTCGCTAGACCAAAAGGAGGTAAGGGAGCATGCAAACACCAGGTAAATAGTATTCTGAATCAACTAGACATATCCTCTGTAATGTGATGAAATCCAAGTCAGACAATATGGATAGTAGAGCCATGTGGCTAAAGATATCTCCCTACCGGGAGGGACACCGGGTAGTCAATCCTAGAAGAAAATAAACTAAGATACCCCGTTCATGACATGTTCGGTTGGGTGAATTTACCGTTTGTTTCTATCGCCACTTTATCCCCATATGGGTGATACACCAAGAACTGCGAAAGGTATCCTTTGGTTACTGAATGGATTGCGGTATTCCACTCAAAATTTCGGAACCAGTCTGGTGACTTCAACCCTCCTAGGGGAGAGGCCTTCCCGATAAATTGGTTTTAAACCATGTCAAAAAATATTAGAGTATTTTGGTTCCCTAATGGACAACAGTTATGTCTCAAGTGTAAGCAACCGAGGGGTGCTATTTGGATGCTTATACCCCCAATTCTACCTAACTACAAGATTCTTATGTGTTCCCCAAGTGGGGTTAGAATGTTGGTTGTGTTAAGTAGTATTTTAGGGCTCACTTGAATTAGGTGACAGAGTGTGTGCGTGTGAGATGATGAACCCAAGTAAAAGTGCCATGGGGTGGGAAAATTTTTAACTAAAAATAACAATACTGAAATTAAACTTTGAAATGCAAAATTTTCTCTTTTCAATTAAAATGTTGAAATTTAAAAAAAATATTTTGTAAATGGAACATAAATACTACTGCAGAAAAAAGGTTGTAGGGAAGTATGGTTGCAGATAGGATAGATGGCTTTGCAGGTGTAGAAAATAATGCAGCAAAGTGCTGGGTTCAAAACAATGAAAAAAGTGCAGAAAACAAACCACGGGTCTGTGGAAAACCTGAGCGATCGGACCGCGGGAAACAGGTCGACAGTCGCGGACAAGTTGCAAGAATTTGGCCGAAAGACACAAGCAGACCGTGGTAAAAGGGTTGAAAGCTGTAGGCGAGACGTGGGAAAAAGGCCGAAATGCACAGGCGGGTTGCAGGAAAATGGCTGAAAGCCACAAGCGGGACGTGGGAAAAAGGCCAAAATGCACAGGCGGGTTGCAGGAAAATGGGTTAACAGCCGCGGTCGAACCGCACAAAACAAGCTGATAGCCGCGGTCAGGTCACAGGTAACAGACTGGAAACCACAGGTGGATCGCTGGAAGCAGTCTGAGAGCTGCAGTTGGATCACAGGTAAATGCCTGAAAGATGCAGTCGGAATGCAACTACGGGGGGCAAAAGATGCGGTTTACGGCAACCGAAAGGGACAGCCGAAAGGAAAAAATAGAAAACTATTGCAGAAAATTAAAAACGTTTAAAACTTTAAAACTATAACCAGAAATTCAAACGAACACAAGGGGAGTCTCCAAAACTGTAGCTAGGGTTTTCACCCTAGCTTGTGCAAATGAGCACCTACTAAGGAGAAGGGCCTCCTTAGTAGCAGTTCAGAAAATACAGTAAAAAATAGACAGTACAGTAAAATAGTAAACTACTCTAAGCATGTGCATAAAATAATAGAAAGGTAATAAAAATGGTTTTTTGTATTAAAGATTATACCTCCAATGTGAAGGTTGATGAAGCCTTTGCAATAGTCCAAGAGGGTTTCTCCAAGCTTTAGCATTGTTCCTTTCTCTTTCTCCAAAGGGTTTTGGAAATGGGCCAAAGGGGCACTCAAATGTTAAAGTAGCTCAAGGGTGAGATAGGGTTTCAGGAGTGATTTTGGCAGAGTAAGGGTGTGGTTGAATATGGATATGAAAATGAGGTGCCTCCATCACCTATTTATAGGTTTTTAGTGGTGGAGTGCTAGCCCATGGTTTTGGGCACCATATGGTTTAGGTCAGCTGTATAGGGTTTTTGCTTCCTTTTTTCCTCTTTTTCCTCTTTTTTGTATTTTTTATTCCCTTTTTAGAGGGTTTTTTCTATTTTGGAGGAATTTTGGATTATTTTAGGGGGAAAAGGGGTTTTTTGGTCTTTTGGAGGCTTTTTTTGGCCTTTTGGAGGCTTTTTAATGGGTTTTTTTAAGGTTTTGGAGGCAAATATGGTAGAAAATATGGACAAATGAGTCATGCAATGGGGTAGATGAGGTAATGAGCACTTTTTGGGTGTTAACACTGTCTATAAACCCCTAAACCACAATCCCTCTCTTTCTATATCTCTTTCTCCAAGTCTCTAACCCTCAATCTGTCTATCTCTCTCTAATCCCCGAATGCCTAATCTATCTCTCTCTCTCTACACAACTAATCCTCAATATATCTCTTTCTATCACTATATATTTAAAACCCTAACCTCCAATATATCTCTCTATAAACTCCTAACCCCCAATATCTCTCTTTCTATCTTTCCCTCTCTCTAAACTACTAATCTCCAATCTATCTCTCTCTTGACTGCTGATCCCAATCTTTCTCTTTCTATCCCCCTCTCTCTCTCTAAACCCCTAACCCTCAATCTCTCTCTTTCTCTCTATATTTCTATTTAAACCGCTAACCCCCAATATCTTTTCTCTCTAAATCCCTAACATCTAATATCTCTCTCTCCTTGTAAATTCCTAACCCCTAATATCCCTCTCTCTCTCAATTGCTAGCCTCTAGTTTCTCTCTCTATCACTCTCGCTCTCTATCTCTCTGCATGTGTGTGTGTAAATCCCTAACCCACAATCCATCTCTCTCTCTCTCTCTCTAAACCGCTAACCTCTAGTTAATCACTCCGACTCTGACTCTCTATCTATCTAAAACCATAACCTCCAATATCTCTCTCTCTCTCTCTAACCCCCAATATCTCTCTCTCTCTCCCAAAAATATCACTCCTCACCCACCTACCCTTTCCTCCCTCTTGATGATTCCCTACCCCCCACTAGTAACCATCAGTACTCCCCACACAATATCTCTCTATCTGTAAACCCCTATTAACCTACAATATCTTTCTCTCTCTAAAACCCTAACCTCAGTCTCTCTCTCTCAACCCCTAACCTCTAATCTTTCTCTCTAAACTCCTAACCTTCAATCTTTCTCTCTTTGTCACTCACTCTCTCTCTCTCTAAACCCCTAACCCCAATCTCCCTATTTCTATCTCTCTCTCTCTCTAAACCCATAACCACCAATTTCTCTCTCTCTCTCTCTCTCTCCCCAAACTCCCACTCCTCACCCATCTACCCCTCTCTGCCTATGTATGTCTCTCTCCGCCCAACACTAAGCATCCATACACCACCCTTGATCTCTCTCTATCAATAAACCCCTATCGACCCCCAATCTCTCTATAATCCACTAACCTAGAATCTCTCTCTCACTCTAAATCCCTAAGCTCCACTCTCTCTCTCCAAGCCCCTAAACTACATTCTCTCACTCTATTTCTCCAAGCCACTAACCACCAATCCCTCTCTTTTTATCTCTCTCTCTAAGAACCTAAAGCTTTGGTCCTAACTTTTAATCTCTTTATCACTCTCTAAACCCTATCACCTAATATCTCTATATATCTAAACCCCTAACCCCCAGTCTCTCTCTTTCTGTCTCTCTATCTATCTAAACCATAACCCCCAATCTCTCTCTCTCACTCTCACTCTCTATATCTCTAAACCCATAACAACCAATCTCTCTCTCTCTCTCAACCCCTAACCCCCAATGTCTCTATTTCTACACCCCTAATCCCCAGACTCTCTCTTTCTAACATGTAACCCCTAATGTTGAACCCTCTCTCTCTAAGCCCCTAACCTTCAATATTGTTATCTTTTTCTCTCTTTGTAAACCCCCCTCTCTCTATCTAAGCTCTAACCGAAAACCTCTCTCTATCTATCTATCTAAACACCTAACCCCTAATATCTCTCTCTCTAAACCCCTAATTCCCCCCCTCTCTCTCTCTAAACCCCTAACACTTGATATATCTATCTATCTCTAAGCATTAAAACCCCAGTTTCTCTCTCTCTCAAAACCCCAATCTCTCTGTATCTCTCCCCAAACACCAAATCCTCACCAATCTAAGCCTCCCCCACTCTGTAAGTCTCTCTCCCCCAACCACTAACCATCCATACTTCTCCCTTGATATCTATCAATCTATAAGATCATATCAACCCCTACTATATCTCCCTCTTTCTATATAATCCATTAATCCCCATCTATCTCTAACTCTAAATCCCTAACCTCCACTCTCTCTCACTCTAAACCCCTAACACCTAATCTCTCTCTTTCCCTCTATCCCTCTAAACCCCTAATCTCTCTCTGTATCTCCCTATAAACCCCTAACCCCCAATCTCTCTCTCCGTGTCTCTCCCCCCAAACCCCAACTCCTCACCCATCCCCCCTCCACCCATATTTATGTCCCTCATCCCCCCAACACTAAGCATCCACACACCCCCCTTGATCTCTCTCTATCTTTAAACCCCTATCGACCACCAATCTCTCACCCTCACTCTCTATAATCCACTAACCCTAATCTATATCTCTCTAAATACCTAACCTCCACTCTCTTTGTCTATCTAAAACTCCAACATCCATTCTCTCTCTCTCTCTCCCTTTCTCCAAACCCCCGATCCCTCTCTTTCTATATTTCTTTCTCTAAGGCCCTATCCCCCAATCTCTCTATCTTTCTCTAAACACCTAATGCCCAATATCTCTCTCTCTACACCACTAATCCCCAATATCTCTATTTCTATCACTCCATCTTTAAAACCCTAACCTCCAATATCTCTCTCTCTAAACCCCTAACCCCCAATATGTCTCTTTCTATCTCCCTCTCTCTAAACCCCTAACCTCCAATCTCTCTCTCTCTCTCAAAATCCTTAACCCCCCTATCTCTCTCTCCCTCTAAAACCATCACCCCCAGTCTCTCTTTTTCTCTCTATCTATCTATCAAAACCCCTATCCCCAATCTCTCCCTCTCTAAGCCCTTTACCCACAATCTGTCTCTCTCACCCTAAACCCATAAAATCCAATCTCTCTTTCTCTCTTTGTAAATCCCAAACCCGTGATCTCTCTCTCTCTAAACTGATAACATCGAGTTTCTCTCACTCTCTATCTCTCTAAACCTATAAAACCTAATCTCTCTCTCTCTCTCTCAACCCTTAACCTTCAATCTCTCTCTCTCTCTCTCTCTCTCTCTCTCTCTTTATGCATAAACCCCTAATTCCCAATCTCTCTCTCTCTCTCTCTCTCTATGCATAAAACCCTAATTCCCAATCTCTCTCTCTCTCTAAACCACTAAGCTCTATTTTATCTCTCTCTCTCACTCTCTATTTCTCTAAACACATAACCCCCAACCTCTCTCTCTCTCTCTCTCTCTCTCTCATCTATACTCCACCCACAATCTTTCTCTATTTGTAAACCCCTATTAACCCACAATCTCTATCTCTCTCTAAAATCCTAACCCCCAGTATCTCTCTTTGAACCCCTAACCTCTAATATCTCTCTAAACCCTTGACCTCCAATATTTCTCTCTATTTGTTACTCACTCTCTCTGTAAACCCTAACCCCCAATCTTCCTCTCTCTCTCTATGTAAATCACTAAACCCTAACCCCAATATTTCTCTCTCTATAAACATCTAACCCCAATCCATCTCTATCTCTCATTCTCAACCTCCCCTCCCTCTCTATAAACCCCTAACCCTTGATCTCTTTCCTTCTCTTCTTGCTCTAAACACCCAATCTCTCTATGTGTCTCTCTCTAAACCCCTAACCCCTAATCTCTCTCTATCTCTCTCTCTCTCTCTCTCTCTCTCTAAATCCATAACCCCCCCTCTCTCTCTCCCTCTAAACCCCTAACCATCAGTCTCTCTCTTTCAATCTATATGTCTATCAAAACCCATAACCCACAATATCTCTCTCTTTAAACCCCTAACCCCAAGTCTCTCTCTCCCTAAACCCCTAACCCCCAATTTCTATCTCTCACCCTAAACCCATACATCCAATCTCTCTTTCTCTCTTTATAAATCCCAAATCCCTTCTCTCTCTCTCTCTCTCTCTCTCTCTCTCTCTCTCTCTCTCTCTCTCACTCAATCACTAAACTCCAGTTTCTCTCACTCTCACTCTCACTCTCTATCTCTCTAAACCCATAAAACCCAATCTCTCTCTCTCTCTCTATGCATAAACCCCTAATTCCCAATCTCTCTCTCTCTCTCTATGCATAAACCCCTAATTCCCAATCTCTCTCTCTCTCTCTCTCTCTCAAAACCCCCACTCTTCACCCATTTACCCTTTCCCCCTCTCTATTTCGCCCCACCCCCCACCACTAGTCATCTATACTGTACCCACAATCTCCACCTATTTCTAAACCCCTATTAACCCACAATCTCACAATCTCCCTTTATTTGTAAACCCTTATTAACCCACAATCTCTTTCTCTCTTTAAAATCCTAACCCTAAGTCTCTCTTTTTGAACCCCTAACCTATAATATCTCTCTCTAAACCCTTGACCTCCAATCTTTCTCTCTCTTTCTCACTCTCTTTCTCTAAACCCCTAACCCCCAATCTTCCTCTCTCTCTCTCTCTCTCTCTCTCTCTCTCTCTCTCAAAATCACTAAATCCTAACCCCAATCCTTGTCTCTCTCTAAACATCTAACCCCCAATCTCTCTCTATCTCTCTCTCTAAACCTCTTCCTCCCTCTCTCTATAAACTCCTAACCCTTGATATCTCTCCTTCTCATCTCTCTCTAAACCCCCAATCTCTCTCTCTCTCTCCCCAAACCCCTAATCCTCAAACATATACCCCTCCTCCCTATGTATCTCTCCCCCCAACACTAACCATCCATACTCCACCCTTGATCTCTCTTAATCTATATACCCCTATAAACCCCTAATCTCTCTCTCTTTTTATATATATCCACTAATCCCCAATTTATCTCTCACTTGAAACCCCTAACCTCCACTCTCTCTCTCTAAAACCCTAACCCCTAATATCTCTCTTTCTCTCTCTCTACCTCTAAACCCCCAATCTCTCTCTCTCTAAACCCCCAACCTCTCTCTCTCTCTCTCTCTCTCTCTCTCACTTTCCAAACCCCCACTCCTCACCCATCTACCCCTCCACCCCTTTGTATGTATCTCTCCCCCCCCCAACACTAACCATCCATACTCCCCCTTTGATCTCTCATCTATCTCTAAACCCCTATCAACCCCCAATCTCGCTCCCTCTAAATCTCTAACCTCTAGTCTCTCTCTCTAAACCCATAACCTCTCTCTATCTCTCTCTAAACCCCTAACCCGCAATCCCTCTCTTTCTATCTATCTTTATCCAAGTCTCTAACCCCCAATCTCTCTATCTCTCTCTAATCCCCGAATGCCTAATCTATCTCTCTCTCTCTACACAACTAATCCTCAATCTCTCTCTTTCTATCTCTCCCTTTCTCTAAACCACTAATCTCCAGTCTATCTCTCTCTAGACTGCGATCCCAATCTCTCTCTTTCTCTCTATATTTCTATCTAAACCCCTAACCCCCAATATCTTTCTCTCTCTAAATCCCTAACATCCAATCTCTCTCTCTCTCTGTAAATCCCTAACATCCAATCTCTCTCTCTCTCTCTCTCTCTCTCTAAATTTTGAACATCCAATCTCTCTTTATCTCTGTAAATACCTAACCCCCAATATTTCTCTCTCTCTCAATTTCTAACCTCTAGTTTCTCTCTCTATCACTTGCTCTCTATCTCTCTAAACCCATAATCCTCTCTCTCTCTCTCTCTACATGTGTGTGTGTAAATCGCTAACCCCCAATCCCTCCCTCTCTCTCTAAACTGCTAACCTCTAGTTAATCACTCTGACTCTCACTCTCTATCTAACTAAAACCATAACCCCCAATATCTCTCTCTCTCTCCCCAAAATCTTACTCCTCACCCACCTACCCTTTCCCCCCTCTTGATGACTTCCTACCACCCACTACTACCCATCCATACTCCCCATACAATCTCTCTCTATTTGTAAACCCCTATTAACCTGCAATATCTTTCTCTCTCTAAAACCCTAAACTCAGTCTCTCTCTATAAACTCCTAACCTTCAGTCTTTCTCTCTGTGTCACTCACTCTCTCTCTCTAAACCCCTAACCCCAATCTACCTATTTCCATCTCTCTCTCTCTAAACCCATAACCACTAATCTCTCTCTCTCTCTCTCTCTAAACAACTAACCTCCAATCTCTATCTCTAAACCCATCTCTCTCTAAAACTCTAGCGTACCCTCTATATCTCTCCAAATCACTAAACCCTAACACCTAAACCGCAACCTTTGTCTCTCTCTAAACATCTAACCCCCAGTCTCTCTATCTTTCTAAACCACCCTCTCTCTCTCTCTCTCTCTCTCTCTCTCCAAGCCTACACTCATCACCCCTACCCCTCTCACCTCTCTATGTCTCTCTCTGATCCAGGTGGATATCTATGGTGACCCACCTTCTCCAACTACCTCAAAATCGTTTACTGTCAAATTTGGTAATTTACTATTTTTAGCAGTTTTTCGGGTCCTGAACTTCAAGAGCCGTTTTGAGGCCCTAAACAATGTTTTTTTGGGTATCTCTCAGCAGCAAATTTCAAGATGAAATTTGAAATTCTTTCTAGTAGTTGTAAATTTTGGATAGACCTTTCCAACGGACTACCGAGCGCCCCAAACAGAGATTGTACACAAAAGTTATGACCCCAGGAACTGACTATTCAACTAACCACCTTGGGGCCACAAACTTTATGACGGTTCATCTTCTAGGGTTAGGTTTTTGGATGTTTGGGATTCTTTCCCTCATGCTTATGATAAATAGGCCCTTTTAGCCTCCTTTTGTAATCATCTTGGCACGAATGAGAACAATAGCCACATCTCTTCTCAGAGATAGCTACTACCATTCTAGCTGTTGTATTTTACAGTCTTTTATATTTTTGTTATTTAATAGAATATGTGTTTATTGAAACGTTGTGTTCTTTGCAATATATCTCTATATTTGATTATGTATATTCTCTTTTATTTCGGTCCAACATAAATCCAGATCACTCTCTTTCCCACCACTAACAATCCATACTCCCCCTTTGTTCTCTCTCTATATATGAACCCCTATTAACCCCCGAAATCTCTCCCTAAACCCCTAACCCCCAATCACTCTCTCTCTAAATCCCTAACCTTCAACTTCACTTTCTCTCTCTCTCTCTCTCTAAACCCCTAACCTCCAATGTCTCCCTCTCTAAACCACTTACCCCCCAATCTATCTCTTTATATCCCTCTCTCTAAATCCATAATCCTCACTCTCTCTGTCTAAATACGTAACCCCTAATCTCTCTCTCTCTCTCTCTCTCTAAACCCATAACCTCCAATATTAATTTATCTTTCTCTATGTAAACCCATCTCTGTCTTTCTCTCTCCCTCTCTATCTATCTAACTTCTAATCTCAAACCTCTCTCTCTATCTAAAGCCCTAACCACTAATCACTCTCTCTCTAAACCCCTAACCACCAATATCTCTCTTTCTATCTCTAACTCTCACTAAGCCTCAAACCCCCAATTTCTCTCTCTCTCTCTCTCTCTCTCTCTCTCTCTCTAAACCACTAGCCCCTAATCTCTCCTTACATCACTATCTCTCTCTCTAAATGCCAACCTCCAATATCTCTCTCTCTCTCTCTCTAACCCTATATCCCCAATTTCTAACTCTCGATAAATCCTTGACCCGCAATTTGTTTCTCTCTCACTTGCTCTAAACCCCTAACTGTGAAAATTCTCACAGCAGATCTAAGAGATGATGTATACCTCACAATGAAAGAATTTAGGAATAAGATTAAGAGTGGTCAATGCAGTCAAATGAGCAACATAATAATAATACAGTAGAACTCAGATAGAAGCAATATAACTTCACACACACTAATTCATTAATCACAAATGGACAACCAAATAATACAATGCATGAGGATTCGAATGCCAAGGTGGCAATTTGAATTAGCCTTCATGGAGTGATCAAAATATCATTGGAGTGTCATTGGAGCACAACTAGAAGTCTTCATCATCATTAGTGGAGTCATCAATGCTCAAGTAACTGTCAACCATCAGTCAAATTGAGTCTAACCGAGTGTGGTAGGTGTAATTGAGTGTAACCAAGTGTAATTGGCACTAACTGAATGAAGGAGGCTCATTGGAGGGTGCATGAGGAGCTAACTGGAGTCAGAATGGGAAGTCTAGTCTCACTAGAGTCCCATTGGAGTGATACAGTCAGTTGAGAGTCATTCTAGCCTTAAATCAAGGAAAGAACTGATGATAACTCAATTAACTGAATTGCAACTAAGTGGTATGTGAGAGAGGACAAGTAGCTTCCTTAAATCAAGGAGGAAGGGCGCACTAAGATCTAGGAGGGCTAAACTGATCTGAGAGAAGCTCCCTAGGGATGGCTAACTGAGGCTAGGTGCTGGGACTGAAGACTGGGATGCATGCATGCAAGACTAAAAACGCAAATAATGAAAATTTTGGTAGGACTAGGATGGAGTATATGAATATCCTAACACCCCCCCTTAATCCATCCTGGGCCCTAGTAATTGAGACCAAAGGTCACCCAATACAATGAATAATAATAACAGTCAGTAAACTGAGGAAATGGGGAAAACCCCATGTGAAAAATACCCCCCCTCAAAATAGCCTGTAAGGCATACACAAAATTAAATGCTCCAACTCAAGCAGGTGTGACACTTGGTCATATGTCTGGAGGTATCTTCTTCTTGGGAAGAAGTGGATCATGCTCAAAAAGCATGTGCTTGTACTTGCTCTTCAGATCAAATGTGATGAGAACAAATCCAAAAGTATGAGGATGATCCTTGAACCTATGATTTGAATCAGCTGAGGTAGGATCAAATCTATGAATGTGCAGATAGTCTTTTGTCTTCTCCTTCGAACCATCATGGGTGAGATTATGCCCAAAAGAACCATGATATGATAGTAAATGATTTGAATCCAAATCAGATCCAAGACTTGAAGAATGGTTTCTTAAGATCTCCTTTGAACCATTTGAGGTGAGATGTAAACCATTAAATGCATGTGAAATTATCCCAAGCGAATGGCAATGGCCATCATGAGTGACATTATGCCCAAAAGAACCATCAAGTATCAGTGATTCCTTGGAATCCAAATCAGATCCAAGACTTGAATCATGGTTGCTTAAAATCTCCTTTGAACCATTAGAGGTGAGATCTAAACTAATAAATGCATGAGAAATTATCCCTAGCGAATGGCAATGGCCATCATCTTTAATAACCTTCCGAAGGCATGAAATAATGATCGTATAGTAGAACATAAGAGGTGAGTGATCAAGGAGAGTGAATGCATTACCTCCAATGGTTGATTTGACCTCTGAAACATTCATGAGATCATGATACAAACCAACAGACTCTGGTGCAAGAGAGGATTTAGGAACATCTGCAATATCTAGAGTGTGAGCTGGCACATAATTCGAAATAGAAGGAATTTGGAGCATGAGTGTAGAATCTGCAAGTTCTTCTTCTTTGTGGACAACTTCAATATGATATATGTTTGATATTGATTCATGATCAATGATATCATCAAGGGGAGCAAATGCATCACTGGGCTTTCTCTAGAAAGGGTTTGGACCAATCCCTTGATTCTACTTGCCAAATCTTTCATCCAGATGGGCCCGTAGCTCTTTTGGAGATTCAACATCATCAATGAATTGTTGTACCAAGCATCGAGACATAGCAAACATCATTGTTCCAAGGACACTGTCACCTTTATTTAACCAGTCAATCTCCTCTTTAGAGGATTCGAACTCTCTTTCAAAACAATAATCAAAGAGACCATTTCTCTTCAAATGTGCTATGATCTTTGGTTTCCATTCATCATAGTTGAATTGCGAAAGAGGATCATAGTTGAATGGAGGAGGATAGATTTATTCTAAATACATGGAAGCTGTAGAAGACCTGCAAAAACAATAGAAAAGTCTACAACAACTACTGCTACAAAAATGCAGAAACTACTACAACTGTTGCACTTGAAATCTTGATAATAACTTGCAAAAAAATCTCAGGAATGGAGATAAACAATTGGGGGGTGGTGGGTGTCGTCTTTGGGCCTGGAGGTTGGTTTTTTCTCCTTTATAGGTCAGGGGGGGGGGGGTTGGGGGGGGGTGGGAGGGCGGTTTTGGTTTGCGTTGGGGGGTGGGTGGGGGGGAGTTTTATTTCTTGGGGGTGGGTTTTGTTTTTTTTTGTTAGGGGTTTGGGTTTTTTGGGTGGGGGGGGGGGGGTTGTTTCTACAGGGGGGGGGTTCTGTATTTTTTGTTGTTAGGGGGTGGGAAAGGGGAGTGGGGGGGGTGTGGGGGGTGGGGGGGGGTGTCCTGGTGGGGGGTGGGTGTGGTGGGGGAGAAGTGTTTTTCAATGTCAAGTAACTTTCAACAATCAATCAAACTGATTCTAACTGAGTGTGGTAGGTGTAATTGAGTGTAACTGGCACTAACTGAAATGAAGGAGGCTCAGAGTGAGGGCACATGATGAGCTAACTGGAGTCAGAATGGGCAGTCTAATCTCACTAGAGGTCCATCGGAGTGATACAGTTAGTTGAGAGTCAGTCTAGCCTTAAATCAAGGAAAGAACTGATGATAACTCAATTAACTGAAGTGCAACTGAGAGGTAGTGAGAGAGGACAAGTGGCTTCCTTAAATCAAGGAGGAAGGGTGCACTAAGCTCTAGGAGGGCTAAAAATGATCTGAGAGAAGATCCCAGGGGGCTGGCTAATTTGAGGCTAGGTGCTGGGACTGATGATTAGGATGCATGCAGAAATGCATGCAAGACTGAAAATGCAAATAATGAAAATGCTGGTAGGACTAGGGTGGAGTATATGAATTTCCTAACACTAACCCCCAATCAATCACTCTCTAAACGTCAAACCCCAAATATCTCACTCCCTCTTAATGCCCAACCTCCAATATTTCTCTCTCTAAACCCCTAACCCCCAATCTCTCCCTTTAAAACCCCAACCTAAGTCTCTATTTCTAAACCCTATTACCTAATCCCTAATAGCCAATCTCTCTCTCTCTCTCTCTCTAAAAACCTAGACTCGAATCTCTCTCTCTCTCTCTATCTCTCTCTCTCTCTGTGTGTCTTTATAGACCCCCAACCCCAAATATATCTCTCCAAACCCCCACTCCTCACCCATCTACCCCTCTCCCCCTCTACATGTCTCTTTCCCCCCCAACACTAACCATCCATACTCCCCCATTGATCTCTCTTGATCTCTAAACCCTTATCAAAACCCAAGCTCTCTCCCTCTATAAATCCACTAATCCCCAATATCTCTCTCACTCTAAATCCCTATCCTCCCCACTCTCTCTCTCTAAACCCCTAACCTCTCTCTCTCTATCTCTCTCTCCAAACCACTAACCCCCAATCCCTCTTTTTCTATCTCTCTTCTCTAAGCCCCTAACCCCAAATACCTCTCTCTCTATAAACCCCTAACCACCAATCTATCTCTCTCTCTCTCAAAACCCTAACCCCCAATATCTCTATCTTTGTCTAAACCCCAATATATCGCTGTATATCTAAACCATTAACCCCCATTCTCTCTCTTTCTCTCTCTCTGAAAACCCCTAAACTCCAATCTCTCTTTCTCTCCCTCTAAACCATAACCTCCAATATCTCTCTCTCTCAAAATCCCTAACTCCAATCTCTCTCTCTCTCTAACCCCTAAATCCCAATCTCTCTCTATATAAACTCCTAACCTCTAATCTATCTATCTAAACCCCTAACCCCCAATCTCTCTCTATCTCTCAATCACTCACTTTAAACCCCTAAAAAATGATCTCTCTCTGTCTAAACCCCTAACCACCAATCTCTCTCTTTCTCTCTCTTTAGAAACCCCTAACCCCCCCCCCCCTCTCTCTCTCTCTATATATATATATATACTCACTCTCGTCAGTTCAGGATACTCACGCCAACAAAAGAGTTACAAATAATCGATTAGTTAACTAAAATTGCGAAGAGATGCTATAGATATGTGTCAAGAGGACCATCATGTTTTCCTTGTCGCGTTTATTGAGAAGATACTATCGAGAATTCTTCAATCACACTAGATTTACTCGCCAACTCATCAAGTTCTTCAATTGATTCCATGAATTTAGTTGTTTTATTTCTTTAGTTTGGATTGTAGTATAGATTTACTTTTATTTTGTTTTTGTTTCAAATTCTTTCAAATTTTATTTTTTTATTTTGATTGCAGACTGATCTCAAAGGAACCAAAAAATAGAGAGTATTTTGTGGAAATGTATAATAGCCAAATAATTTAAGGAGACAATGCAATGAGACTATTAGATTTGAGATCTTTGATGAAATTCTAATATGTTTAGAGGTTGTTATTAATTGTTAGGAAATAGCCATTGAATTTTCTCCATAGAGGTGGTTATGCCAAATTTTCAACGATTTTGAGATCCTTTACACGAGCTAAGCTGCTGACTACATAGAGTTTTGGGACGCTCAGTTTTTAATTTACAATATACACCAAGCATCTTATTTAATTATGAAACAAGTCGACTTGCAAGGGGGGGGGTTGCCACATAATTGGAGAATTTTCATTCTTTCAAAATTTTGTGTTCCTTTTATAATATATTTATGATAGAAAGGATGAGGAGGCTTGCTGACATGCATTTCTTTCTTTGGAAATGATTATGTTTTGTGAATTTTCTTTTGGAGAAAGGAATCAAAACATGAGATCATTTTGCAATTGTTTCACATGTTTTAGTTGTATTATGTAAGGATATTTCTATTTTTACTTGGTACAATTGAATATGAATTGAATAAGAATTGTCTTACTTATTTCTATGTTGGATGTTTCTTGTTTAATTGAATAGAACTTTTGCTCATTGATGCATGAATAACTATTAGAATCATTGAATATTTTTATTATTTGAATCTCTCTCTCTCTCTCTCTCTCTCTCTCTCTCTCTCTCTCTCTCTATATATATATATATATATATATATATATATATATATATATAACCCCTAACCCACAATATCTATCTCTATCTAAACCCCTATCTCCCAATCTCTCTATCTCTCTAAATACTTAACCCAATGTCTCTTTGTATCTTTCTCTCTAAATGGCTAACCCCCAATCTCTCTCTCTCTCTCTCTCTCTCTCTCTCAGCCCCTAACCCCCAATATCTTTATCTCTCTCTAAGACCCTAACCCCTAATATCTCTTTCCTCTCTAAAACCCCTAGCCCACAATCCTCTCTTTCTATATCTATCTCTCTCACTAATGCCCTGAACTCCAATCTCTCTCTCTCTCTCTCTCTAAACCCCTAACCACCAATCTCTCTATCTCTCTCTCTAAACCTCTAACCACCACCTCTCTCTCTCTCTCAACCCCCTAACCCCTAATCTCTATCTCTCTCTCTCTAAACCCCTAACCCCCAATCTCTCCTTCAAAACCACTAACCCCAACCTCTCTCTCTCTCTCTCTCTCTATGTGTGTGTGTGTGTTATATATATATATATAAACCTATAAACCCCTAAACCCGAACCCTCAATATCTATCTCCCTCTCTCTAAACACCTAACCCTCAATCTCTCTCTAAAACCCTAACCCCCAATTTCTTTCTCTCTCTAAAACCCTAACCTCCAGTCTCTCTCTCTCTCTCCCAAAACCCCATTCCCTGACTCATGTACCTCTCCCCCCCTCTTTATGTATCTCTCCCCCCACCACTAACCCATCCATACTACCCCCCGTGATCTCTCTCTATATCTAAACCACTATTAACCCCCAATCTCCTCTCTCTCTCTCTCAAACCCTAACCCCAATCTCTTTCTATCTAAACCCCTAACCTTCATTCTCTATCTCTCTTTAAATCCTTAACCTCTATTTTCTCTTTGTCTCTCTCTCTAAACCCCTAACCCCAAATCTCTCTCTCTCTAGGCCTTTAACACCCAATCTCTCTCTCTAAATCCATTAAGCTCCATTCTCTCTCTCTCTCTAAGCCCCTAAGTTCCATTCTCTCTCTCTAAACCCCTAAACCACAAATCTCTCTCTCTCTAAGCTCTTAATGCCCCCCCCTCTCTCTCTCTCTCTCTAAAACCCTAATCCATAACCCTCTATCTCTCTCACTCTCTATTTAAACCACTAACCACCAATCCCTCCTCTCTCTCTAAACCTCTAACCCCCAATCTCTCTATCTCTCTATAAACCCCTAATTCCTAATATCTCTCTCTATCTAAACCACGAATCCCCAATATCTCTCTTTCTATCACTCTATCTTTAAACCCTAACCTCTAGTCATTCTCTCTCCAAACCCCTAACCCCCCAATTTCTCTCTTTTTATCTCTCCCTCTCTCTAAACCCCTAACCTCCAATCTCTCTCCCTCTCTAGACTCCTAATCCCAATCTCTCTCTCTCTCTAAACCCCTAACCCCCAATCTCTCTCTCTCTCTCTAAACCCCTAACCCCCAATCTCTCTCTCTCTCTCTCTAAACCCATAACATCCAATCTCTCTCTCTCTCTCTCTCTCTTTGTAAATCGCTAACCCCCAATATCTATCTCTCTCTAAACTACTAAACTTTAGTCTCTCTCTCTCTCTCTGTCACACACACATACACTCACTATCTATCTCTCTAAACCCATAACCCCCAATCTTTATAGCACCATGCTTCACCATCATGGTGCCTTGACACCCATGCTTTGGATAGTGCTCCCAATAGATGATTATGCTAGATTTAGCATCATTGGGGATCAATCTTGACACCCCTAGTTGTTAAGGTATTATGTTGAATTTCTAGTTGGAAGTGAACACTAGGAAATACAAAGTTAGAGAAAGTTGTTCTTGATTAAAGTTGGGTGTATAAATCGCTCAAAAAAATGGACTGACCAATAAGACCGCTCTATATAATTTTGTGAGCAAATGGTGTATGAATCATAGATTTGGACAATCACATTCTTGTCATACATGCTTTATCAAAGTTTCATTCCAAGGATCTACGACCAAGTTCGAAACTACAATTGCATAAGGTTGTCGTAAACATAACATGGTGTGTTATGTGTACAGACAACTTCAAAATAGGATTATTGGTTTCAATGTTAAGACAAGCTTTCGAAAAGGCCCTCTAACCTCAATTCTATCTTTGATTGTAGGACAATCTTTAATAGCAATAATGAGTTTCTCATTTGAATCCTGGGTAACTATGATTGTTGATGTATATGTAACTTCAGAATGTATTTCATCTATGTATTTCATATATATTTATTGTACCCTTATAAGAGATGTGTTATTCCTCTATAAGGAAGTGTCATCATGTGTATTGACAAGTGTTTCAAGTGTGTGTACTTGGAAACAGGTTATTAGACCACCATGTGTGGGGTCGGCCCTGAAATATATATTATATTGTGGATGTACCTAGCTAGACAAGTCGGCCCCATAAGTTCACTGGGAAAACAGGTTAGTATAAATAGAGATCGGGAGATCTCTATTTGATCATTCAGAAACTCACACTTCTCTCACTCAGAAAGTGGCACACTAGTGAGGAGGAGGATCATCTGCTACTAGGAGACTATCTCAGTGTATTTTGGTTGTACTTTGGTTGAGCCATTGTTCTCTCTATCTCTGAGGAAGTTGTGGGGTTTTTCACCTTAGGGTTTTCCCCACGGAAACTTTATGTCTCTTGTCTCTCATGCTTTTGATTCTTGTGATGCTTGTCATGCTTATTGTGATTGTTATGCATTGATATACTGTATATGTTATTCTCTCAGTGAAGATCCTAGAGTATTGTGAATTAATGCTCAAAATTTAACATGGTATCAGAGCTAACCTGAGAAGAAGACATTTTGCAGTGACGGAAACTTGAGTTTCTTATTTATTGGGTTTCTCTCCACATATTTTGGAAAAGCAGTATAGTAGATTGACTCTACTCATCAAGGATAATCTATCTTTCCAATCAAAATTCAGTTTTGAACATTTTCAGATTTGGCCCTAAAAATTAGGGTTTCCACAAAAATAAGAATTTCTGAAATCTGAAGACATAGCTGGAAGCTCCTTGCAAAAATTGAAGTTTAGAGCTTTGGATCGAGATTTTTGGCTGGGTATATCTCTGGGAAACTCAAACCCTAATTCAGAGCTCTCCTTAGTGAACCTGGGAGGAAAAAAAGGCAAATATGAAGGGTAAAGCTTTGCTGATCTCAAATTTTGAATACACCAGGATGATCAGCTCATCAAGGCGCATCTTTCTATCCTTTCAGAAAGTTGAAATTCACATTTTGAATTCTTACGGTTTTTTCGAAAAACCCTAATCCGGGACCAGATCCAGTTTTTAGCATTTCAAGTTGTAAGACCTAAATCTTTTCTATTTCCATTTGAAGTACTCTTTAAGATGTCTCACCACACCAAGCTTGAGGATAAGATTGAAGGGGATGGTAACTTTCGATCTTGGAAGTATAGGATTGGGTTAATCCTAGAAGAGAATGAGTTGGACTCATATGTAAAAGAAGACATCCCTATCCCATAGGATGAAGAGGCTAAAGTATTGCATCAGAAGAACTTGGTCAAGGAAAAGAGAATCATTGCTAATTCTATCAAAGACCATCTCATACCCCATGTGTCTTCTCTAAAGACACCCAAGGAGATTTTTGACTCTTTGACCAAGCTATTTGAAGGGAAGAACATAAATCGGAAGATGACCTTGCGGAACCAATTGAAAGGAGTAAAGTTTCAGAATGGAGAAACCATTCAATCTTATTTTTCAAGGGTCTCCCAAATCAAGGAACAAATAGAAGC
Organism: Larix kaempferi; assembly: GCA_027924585.1. Classification (NCBI taxonomy): domain Eukaryota; kingdom Viridiplantae; phylum Streptophyta; class Pinopsida; order Pinales; family Pinaceae; genus Larix; species Larix kaempferi. Next base: position 72,641 of record BSBM01001914.1, read on the forward strand.
AGTGGATGAAATGGTGAAGTGGTGATGACCACTCTAAATGGCCTACCCAGGTCATGGGATTCCTTTATTCAAGAAATTTGTGCAAGGAAGAAGTTGATATCCTTCAACAGATTGTAGGAAGAATGCTCTCAAGAAGAAGCTAGGCTTGTGGCCCGAGAAGAAAAGATGGGAAATGAAGATCAAGCTCTCACAACACATGCCAGGAAAGGCAAGTCCAAGAAGGACTCATCTCATAACAGGAAATTCTCACACCACCATTATCATAAAGAAAAGAAAGATCTCAAATGCTTCAATTGCAATGAGAAGGGACACTTTGCTTCAGACTGTCCCAAGAATAACAAAGACAAAAACAACAACTTCAACAAGAAGAAGAAGAATAACAAAAGAAGATATCATGCTCATGCTGCCGAAGATGATGAACCCCCAAAGAAGAAGGCTAGGGCAGAAAGTGATAGTGATGATGACTCATCAAGTGAAGAAGAATATGTTCTAATTTTTGTTCTCGCAGGTACTATCTCCCATGGTTGTAATGATTGGTTGATTGAATGTGGGGCTTCCAAACACATGACTGGGTTTAAGGAATCTTCTGTGAATCTATCTGAACATGAATCACCCCATAAGGTGAAACTTGGGGATGATTATCAATACCCAATCAAAGGAAGTGGTGAAGCCTCCTACAACCTAGATTCTGGAAAATCTTTGAAGATGAAAGAAGTCCTTTATGTACCTGGGCTCAAGAAGAACTTACTCTCCATCTCTGCATTGGATGCAAAAGGTATGAGGGTTGCATTTGTGGATGGCCAAGTCCTAATGTGTCCAAAGGGAAAGACCATAGATGATGAAGTAGTGATTGGAGAGCAAGAGGGAGGTTTGTATAAATTGAAGGGTCAACCTGAACATGCCATGGTACATGACTCCATGGAGCCAAGCGAACTTTGGCATAGAAGACTTGCTCATATACACTATAGGGCACTTCCAATTGCAAGCAAGGATATAGAGGGTCTTCCTAAAATCAAGACCAAACATGAAGGTGTTTGCAAAGGATGTGCAAAAGGTAAGAACGTTAAGAAGGCTTTCCCAAGCAGTGAAAGCAAGGCAAAGGATATCCTCGAAATCATCCACTCAAATGTATGTGGTCCTATGTCATCCAGTTCTCTAAGTGGGTATGTTTACTATGTCTCATTTATTGATGACTTCTCCAAAAAGACTTGGGTATACTTCTTGAAGAACAAAGATGAGGTGTTTGATAAGTTCAAGGAATTCAAGACCTTGATGGAGAATCAAACTGACAAGAAGATCAAAACATTCAGATCTGACAAAGGTGGAAAATTCACGTCAGGTGACTTCAAGAAGCTTTGCAGTGATTCAGGGATTAAGAGGGAGTTGACTGCTCCTTATAATCCTCAACAGAATGGAGTTGCAGAAAGGAAGAATAGAACAATCATGGAAGCAGCAAGGGCAATGTTGCATGACCAGGATCTACCTATGCATTTATGGGCAAAAGCGGCTAGAACAACTGCATATGTGCAGAACAGAACACCCCACAAGATATTGGACAACAAGACACTAAAAGAGGTCTTTTCTGTTAAGAAACCTGAAGTCAGCCATCTCAGAATATTTGGTTGTCCAGTATACACTCATGTCCCAAAGGAAAAGAGGACCAAATTAGATCCTTCAGGAAAGAAGGGTATCTTTGTGGGTTATAGTGAAAGCTCGAAGGCTTACAGAATATACTTTCCAGGGTTCAAGAAGATTGATGTCAACAGAGATGTAACATTTTATGAAAACTCAACATTCATCAAATCAAGGAAGGCACCTATCGAGGTTTATGAAGAAACTAAGGAAACTAGATTTCAAGACACTACCATGACTGAAGCAATTCCAGAAGTTGTTTGTGTGTTTGAAGATCCGGAAGAACCTATAGATCAACTCCATGAGGATAACTCTCACAAGAGGAAACCTACATGGGCTAGAGAGCTCATTCAAGATGTAGAAAGATTTGGCATTCCAGAAGAAGAACATAGAGCAAAGAAGAGAACCAGATCACATGCCAGCTATGTCGCTTTACTCTGTGACATTATGAACAAAGAACCTTCCAGTTATGAAGAAGCAACGGAAAAGAAAGAATGGAAGGATTCCATGGTCGAAGAATACCAATCAATAATGGAGAATGATGTTTTGGATGTTGTCCCAAGACCTAAAGAGAAGTCTATTGTGACTTCCAAATGGATCTAAAAAATCAAGCATGCTGCAGGTGGTAGTGTGGAGAAATACAAGGCAAGATTCATAGCTCGTGGCTTCTCTCAGAAAGAAGGAATAGATTATGAAGAAACTTTTGCACCTGCCAGGTATACTTCCATCAGAACAGTACTTGCCCTGGCTGCAACAATGAAATGGAAAATACACCAGTGTCAAGACTGCTTTCTTGAATGGTGTAGTTGAAGAGGAAGTATATGTGGAGCAGCCACTCGATTTTGAAATACATGACAGGGAGTCATATGTGTGCAGATTGAAGAAAGCCTTGTATGGCTTGAAGCAAGCTCCCAAAACTTGGTATGGTAGGATGGACAATTTCCTATCTAGTTTGGGCTTTACTAAGAGTAAAGTGGATTCCAACCTTTACTACAAGGTTGAGGAAGGAAATCATGTGATTCTACTCCTATATGTGGATGCCTTATTTGTAACATGAGATGACAGGTTGATTGCAGATACTAAAACGAAGCTTGCTGCCGAGTTCGATATGAAAGATTTGGGAATGATGCATTATTTCCTAGGTATGGAGGTGTGGCAGAGTGTAGGTGGATCTTCCTTGGTCAAGGGAAGTACACAATAGATATCCTGAAGAGATTCGGGATGATGGATTGCAAGGCCATGGACACACCTATGGCATCGAATCTGAAGCTTCTGTGTGATGCTTCATCTGAGCCGGTTGACGTCTCTATGTATCGTCAGATGATTGGGTCCTTGATGTACCTGACAAACACGAGACCATATATTTTCTTTTTGGTGAACACATTGAGCCAGTTCCGGACAGATCCGAGGAGTGTTCACCTGGTTGCTGTAAAGCATGTTCTAAGGTGCCTAAAGGGTATAATGGATTATGGGCTCAAGTATGAAGCGAATCAAAAGTTTAACCTACAGGGTTATGTTGATTCAGATTGGGCTGGCAGTGCTGCAGATAGGAAGAGCACATCTGGATGCTACTTCAGTATGGGATCAGGTGTGATCTCTTGGTTTAGTAGGAAGCAGTCTTGCGTAGCACTGAGTACAGTTGAGGCAAAGTATGTTGCAGCCTGTTCAGCTAGTTGTGAGATAGTATGGCTACGGAAGCTACTGCCTGAGTTATTTGATCTCCCGTTGGATGCTACTGGTATCTTTTTTGATAACCAGAGTTGTGTGAAGCTATCCAAGAACCCAGTGTTTCATGACAGGTAGAAACACATAGAGATCAAATATCAGTATATCAGGGATATGGTGCAGAGAGGAGATGTGAAGCTCCTGTACGTTGCGACGGATGAGCAGATTGCAGATGTGCTGATGAAGCCACTAGCCAGGGTGAAGTTGGAGTACTTCAGGGAGAGGCTTGGCATTCTTCAGATTGATGACACTTTGAGGAAGAAGTGATGGACACATTTGCTGAAGCCATTCCAATCATGTTGGAAGGAGGATCCTTCACATTGCTGTGGATGTAAGCACTAGATGATGAGCTTCAGGATGATGTTCTGGTTTCTACTTTGTATGATCAGTTGATCATTTATATATGTATGTATGCATCATGTTGGATGCTGGATATGATCAGTTGGATCATTTATATGTATGTACACATCATGTTGGATGCTGTATATGATCGGTTGCATCATTTGTATGTATTTTGTGTATGCATCATGTTGGATGCTTGGACCATGTATCTGTATATGTATCAGGTGGATACGTTGTATGATCAGGTGGATCATGTATGGTGATATGTATCATGTATTTGTATTTTTATCAGATGGATACACTGTATGATCAGGTGGATCATGTATGATGATATGTATCAGGTAGATACTTGGTATGCATCAAGTAGATGCATTGTATGATCAAGATGATCATGGAAGACGAGCTTTAGGATGTTGCTCTAGATGACATGCAGCAGGATGTTGCAGTGATGGTGATCAGGATGATCATGTGTACATCAGGATGATGTATGGTGAGCATCAGGTTGATACTATGTGGCCGTGGAATAGGTTGTGTAGATAAGCATGTAATTTGTGCCCTGGGAGATTTGGAGATAGTCTTTCGAGGTTTTGCCTATGGCATGTAATTTGTACCCTGGCATATCTGGCAAATGCTCTTTTGAGGTTTTGCTTGGGAGGACATATAATTTGTGCCTTGGGAGATCTGCAGATAGTCTCTCAAGATTTTGCCTATGGCATGTAATTTGTGCCCTGGGATATCTGGCAGATGCTCTTTCGAGGTTTTGTCCTATGGCATGTAATTTGTGCCCTGGGAGATCCGATAGGTTGAGCCATGTGCTCGTAATCAATCCTGGGATGCTCTTTCAAGGTTTTTCCATGACCACATGTAACTTGTGCCCTGGGAGATCCGATAGGTTGAGCCGTGTGCTCGTAATCAGTCCTGGGATGCTCTTTCGAGGTTTTGTGGTGACCACATGTAATTTGTGCCCTGGGAGATCCGATAGGTTGAGCCTTGTGCTCGTAATCAGTCCTAGGATTCTCTTTCGAGGTTTTGTGGTGGGGTCACATGTAATAAGTCCTGGAGATCTGGACAGGATGAAAAAGGCCTCAGATGCTCTTTAGGGTTCTTGCTAGTCAAGAGACTCTTTTAAGGTTTTGTGACGCACGTAATAAGTCCTGAGATTTTCATAGTATGGCCAGTGATGTCGAAGACCTGCAGGTGGTGGGCCTACATCCAGTATGAAAAAGGATTGGCTCTATAGAGCTTCCTATGATGAGTAGAGTCAGAGATTGGTTGAGATAGAAACAACAGTGACGATGATGATGACGATGCATCGATGACAATGATCCCAAGAAGAAGACTTGTCTAGCAGATCTGTGTCGAGAAATACATTCCTAGTTAAGAGGGAGTGTTGATGTATATGTAACTTTGGAATGTATTTCATCTATGTATTTCATATATATTTATTGTACCCTTATAAGATATGTGTTATTCCTCTATAAGGAAGTGTCATCATGTGTATTGACAAGTGTTGTAAGTGTGTGTACTTGACGATGGGTTATTAGACCACCATGTGTGGAGTTGGCCCTGAAATATATATTATATTGTGGATGTACCTAGCTAGAAAAGTCGGCCCCATAAGGTCACTGGGAAAATAGGTTAGTATAAATAGAGATCGAGAGATCTCTATTTGATCATTTGGAAACTCACACTTCTCTCACTCAGAAAGTGGCGCACTAGTGAGGAAAGTGGTGCACTAGTGAGGGGGAGGATCATCTGCTACTAGGAGACTATCTCAGTGTATTTTGGTTGTACTTTGGTTGAGCCATTTCTCTCTCTATCTCTGAGGAAGTTGTGGGGTTTTTCACCTTAGGGTTTTCCCCACGGAAACTCTGTGTCTCTTGTCTCTCATGCTTTTGATTCTTGTGATGCTTGTCATGCTTATTGTGATTGTTATGCATTGATATACTATATATGTTATTCTCTTAGTGAAGATCCTAGAGTATTGTGAATTAACACTTAAGATTTAACAATGATTACATGACAAACTATCTTTGTACAAACATAATTCAAAGAAAATCTATATGAACAACTTTGATACCTTAGTAAATAGTAAACTAAGCCCAACAACAAAGAGTTAGATATTATCCATGAAAACAATGTCTACAATACTTCATTACTTATAGATAATGATGGATATTTCCATACATCATCTTTGTCTTTGTCCTTGCTTTATGATTTTTTAATCATCATGCAACACAACAACTGAATTGGTTTGTGCGATGGAACTCTCTTTATGATCACGCTTGTATTCATCGGTATCGAGATGCTTTCGTCATTATACTCCTTACTAGTTTCAACATCAGTGATGAGGAGATGGATATCCTTGCACTTGCTCAAATTCTTGTTCTCTTAAATCATAAAGGTTTCTTCTACATCAACCAAATTAAACTCCACCGTGCCTCTAAGTTTGAGCTTTAGAGTCATCTCCACACTTCTTACCAGGAGATGAATTACAATTGATTGTACTAGCGATTTTTAGGGTAGGGTTAGTGTGGAATCCAAATTGCTTGTAAGAAAACTGGGAGTAAGAATTTCAAGGTCATTCTGAAATTATGTTTATTTTAATAGCTACGATCCGTTGTTTATTACAGGTAGTATTTTTGTCATCAATCTCCCACGACCAAGCCCAAATCTCTGTTTGATATCTCCATCAACACATGAAGTTATCTTTGATAAAGACTTTAGAAGGTTAGATTCACCAACAATGGACTTGTAATCATGATTAAAAGTTCAAGGTATGCTCGAAAAATTTGTATTGGTCTGCAAAATATTCTTGGTCGTGGATCTAGTAGATGGGAGAAGTTGCCTGGTTTTTTTTTATTATCAAACACACTTTGTTGGTGGGAATCCATCTTACAGAAAATAGAAGCGGTGAAGGAGCTCATGAGTATGTAGTTCTAGCACTTCCAATCCTTAAGTCATTATATTCGATCTACACCAGGTCTAATTAACCTACCACTAGATTTGTAGCATGAGACTTTAGATCTGGAAAATCCCCTCTGATCTCATAGTGGATTTAAGTAGATCTAACATATACCACCAGCATAGATCCATCTTAAACCCGGATATATCAAGCACCGAGAGGGATCCAATTTCTCAAGTTGTAATTTTTTTAAAATCTTAAACCAATAAATTTCATCCCTCTCTTGCTTGATAGATCCAGGTTTAAGTTTTAAATTTTTTATTTTATAGTCACACATGTATTTTTTTAATTAATTTTCATATTTTATTTTATTTTATGAGCTGACATATTTTATTAATTAATTTTTATTTTTTGTAACGTTACGTTATGTTACAACATATCCCCCATGCTGGGTTATAAAGCACCTCGCTACTCTCGGTGCAACAATAGATATATACCTTTATCAAATTCAAGTTTCCAAACAATAGATCCACCTTCCACCAACAATTTCACAGTAGATCGAGACACCTTAACCGGCCAATGCCACTATGAAATTTGAATATGAATTTCTATGAAATTGACCACCACAAAACAAAGATGGGAAGGCCATACATATTCCCAATGAGGAAGAATAAAGGAATAATATTCCCAACCCACAATATTCCACAATCAAACAAAAACTCAAAGGACCTAATCACAAATCAAAATAAAACGGCACATGTGCAGATAAGGTTGTGTATGTGTATTGTTTGAGGCTTTGAGGACAGGCAATGTGGAGTGCCTCAAATATCTATTAGATATCAAACTTCACTGCCACCAAAGTTGGATGTACAGTTCTCAATACAATGTTTTAGAATAAGTATCATATTTATAAATATCTGGGTAATTTTACAATAGAAAACCTCTGAGGGAAAGAATTATGTCATACCCCAATGTTTGGGGTTCCCTACAATTTTATATATGAATGTTCTATGCATGTAAGTAAATAATTCATGCCACATTTATAAAATTCATCCTATAAATCCTTTATAAAAATCAAATCCTTCACCTCATATTTTTACAGGATTCATCACTCTCGACAAATATAGAGATAGATTGATTCATTGCGAGCATAGATTTGAGTGCCATTATGGCCAACCAAGAATTCAGGTTTATTGGACAACCAATATTCACAAAGTGTGCTCACAAAAATGCCTTCTTCAACACAATGTTTTTTTACTTTCAAGGTTTCGTATTCCACAATATTGAGCCCAAACGTGCTAGACTTGGTGCAGTGGATAAGAGGCGAGGGGAATTCATCCTCCATGGTTTTAATTGGGAAAACAAAATCTCCTCAAGCTTATGACTAGTAACTTCTAGGACTATATATGCAGGTACCGAGATAATATCACTGATGCACCATATTCCCTTGGCCCTACCACCTCTCGACGCAAGCTGAGATCATCCCGATGCCTATATTAAATATCTCGCACGACATTTTCCCAACATTTAATTTGGGTATAATATTTGTTTTTTTTTCCTTGAAAAAAAAGCATAATTTCATTTCATCATTACGAGTATAAAATTACATTGATCATCTTCACTCTTAAAGAGTGGCATATAGAACTTTAATTTGTTTTTTTTTGAACCTGACTGTTAAAGTCTATGATGTTCTCACCATGTGATAATTAACATCTGTTACAATAGTATTCAAACTAACTGAGTTGAAACCAAATATCCTTTACTTTAAAATTTGTAGCCCATCATTGTACAAAAATATTTAACTTAGATCAATATATAAGCTTGTATATATCCAAATTCTGCAAAATAGAAACTATTAATGTCTGAAATAAATGCAATAGTAGCAAAACTGCCTGATCTTCATTCTATAAATGGCCGATGGAAGTAGTCCCTACCAACCCCTTCCACATATTCTATGATTTTCCAAGTCCCAACCCCCCAGCGACAGCCCCTCTTTCAAGGCCCTGTCCACTTCTGTGTTGTTCTGATGAAAAACATGCCTACAAGTAAAAGTATCAAAAGTGTGAGTGGCATTCTGAATTTGTTCTAGGACGGATGCTATCCATCAGTTTTTACACTGATGTGATCCAGAAACCCACTTAATCACATTTAAAGAGTCACCAAACACAGTAATGTTCCTGATAGTTCATTCCAAAGCAAAGGAAATAAGGTATCTTAGACTTAGTATCTTTGCCCAGTTATTGCTCCCCCTCCCAAGACCCAACGACATCACAAAGTAATGTACAGGAGACAAGAAAAGAAGAGCCCCTCCCCCACATAGTTCATTCTGACAGGCCCCATCAAAAAAAACCCAAGGTTGTGAATGATCAATATCCACAAGTTGTAAATTTATGGACAATGAGGGAGGTTGGATGCATTTATATGCCAAGAATAGCCCATAGCTATTAACTGCCGAAACTGCAGGAAGACCAACAATATCCGAGAATAGACATTTATTCCGAGAAATCCGAACCCCCCATATTACAATTAGTGGAAAAGCTCTGAATGAAGAATAAAGAGGATTTTGATACCAATGTCTCCATGCATCCTCCAATGAAATCCCCATCCATTGGAATGTAACTTTTAAAATTCTGGAAACAATTCCCCAGACTTCTGTAATAAACCAGTAATGTAGGAATAGGTGCAATACATTCTCCTCTTCTCGATTACAAAGGAAGCATATGCCTGGGACGTGCATACTTCTATGCTGCAGAAAATCCTAAGTAGGAACCCTATTGACCAAAACACACCACATGAATAAATGCGCCTTGTGAGGGCACTGACGTTTCCAAATTTTCTTCCACCACCAAATTTGTACCCTGGGCATGTGATTCTCACTAATCCATTGATAACCTCCTTTGGGGGTATAATTACCCGAGAGGTCCCCATCCAAAACAAGTTCGTCTTCTTGGTCACTCAAAAAAACATGGTCCCTACAGAGAGCCTGCAGAAAATGACTTAGTTCGACCTCCAAATCGCCCCCCAGTCCAAAAGATGCAGCCAACCTCCAAACAAGTCTTCCCATCAACACATTCCCCAGGTCTACCATTTGATTAAGAAAATGATAACCCCTTTGTCCCAATGCCTCGATCAAACCTGCAGTCAGTAAATGTTGAACATCTCAACCCACCCAAGGGTCACTCCCAATCCTCACCCTCTGACCATTGCCAACATCCCATACCATATTTTGTTCGATGACGTGAAAGGAGGATACCACAACCTTCCAAATGCAAGATCCACCTCTATGTGATTTTTGTGGAGAACATATCCATGATTCAATATAATCACGCTCAACATATTTTTGGATCAACACCCTTGCCCAGAACCCCCCATATTTAATTAAACGCCAACCACACTTCACAGCCAAAGATTTATAAAAATGAAAGATGTTCTTTAGACCCCATCCTCCCAAGGATTTTGGAGCTGCAATACGATCCCACTTGACCCATGGAGTAACATGAGCATCCTCCTTACCATTCCAAAGGAATCTGAAACATATCTTTCTAGATTGGTCCAAGATGCCCCTAGGAATCCAGGCCAATGACATCTAGTATACTGGAATAGCTTCCAAAATAGCCTTAACCAAAACTAATCTTCCAGCTCTTGAAAGCCATTTGAAACTCCAACTTTTTAAATTTTTTTCCAATTTTTCCGATAGCCATACCCAATCTTGTTTCTGATAGTCATTTGGCTTCAGGTTGAAACCCGGATACTTTAAACCTTCCGAAAGGGTAAGAAGGGTGAAGGGAAAAATATCCGAGTAAGTATGAAGCTCCTCCTCCTTTAAGAGTGAAACAGTTAAAGAAGATTTTCCAGCATTTATTTCCATCCCTATGGAGAGAGAGAAAAGATCTAGTATTTCCTTCAATTTATGTGCATCCCATCTAGATCCAGAGCAAAAAATAAGGATATCATCCACAAATAGAAGATGAGTGAGAGGAACACCTGAGGCAACCAAAATACCTTAAAAAAGAATCGACCATCTAGCTTCCTTAATAGCCCTACTTAGACTTTCAGCCACCAACAAAAATAAAAGGGGAGATAATGGACACCCTTGATGAAGGCCACGACTAGAGTGGAAGAAAGGGGTCCCTGCTCCATTCATTAAAATAGAGAAAGAAATAGTAGAGATACAGCTCATGATCCAATGGATAAACCCTATCTCAAATCCCAAATGAGTAAGCATTAGACAGATGTATAACCAACTGACCTTGTCATATGCTTTTGAGAGATCAATTTTAAGCACAACTCCTTTCATCTTTTTAATTTTGATGCTATGCAATCCCTCCTGTGCAATCCCAATAGCTTCATGGATCTGCCAACCTTCAAGGAACCCAAATTGTTCTTTTGAGATGTGGGCTGATAAAATAGATTTGAGTATGCGAGAAATGATTTTGGTAACAATGTTATACATACAATTGCACAGCGAGATAGGCCTAAAATCATTAAAAGTAGAAGGAGTATCCACTTTAGGAATAAGAGCAATGAAAGTGGTGTTGATGCTAGCTGGGATCCTACCTTCCTTCCTAGTATCTTCAACCAGATGCAAAAGATCCTCTCCAATAATGTCAAAGAGCGCACTAAAAAATTATATGGTCCAACCACCTGGCCCAGGGATTTTTTCCTTCTGAAATCTATTCAGAACGTCTTTTAATTCATCAACCGTAATGATGTCCAACAGCATCCTGTTGCCTTCCTCCTCAACAAAGAGAGTAAACAATTGAGTTACCCTGATGACCTCCTTAATATTCACTCTATCACTGGCTTTAAAGAGATTTTGAAAATGATGAACCCCCACTCCAGACAACCCCTCAAAAGTTGCATGAGAATTACCCTCTAAATCTTCTAGACTCCAGATATTGTTAGCTGATCTCCTGCCTTTAGCATAGGCATGGAAAAATTTTGAATTTTCATCCCCACTTTCCAACCATATGGCCCCACTCTTCAATCTCCAGGTCTCTTCATTCTGCAAAAGAATCCTGTTCCGCCGATCCTCCAATTGAACTAGAGAATCCTTCGAAGATTGTGAAAGATATCCTCCTCTAGTACCTAAGGAAATGGAAGATATTTCCTCTTCAATAAGCTTTAGATCCCGCTCATCCCTTCTTCTCTTGTATACAACCCATTGTTTGATTGGCCCCTTGATAGTTTTGATATTCTCAACAAAGTGAAATGTCACAGAATTATATATCCACGGTTGGTAAGGGATCCAAAACTGATGGAAAAGCTCAACAAACGTAGGATCCTTTAGCCACATCTTGTTAAATTTTAAAGGAGCAGGTGGCTTGACAGGACCATCCTTCATCTCCAAAAAAATAGGTTCATGATCAAAGCAACCTCCATATCCAATCCATTGCTCGATATAGAAAAACCACTCCACCAACTCCTCAGATAGAAAGAAATGGTCCAATCTCTTCGCCACCCTATCCATACCCACCCTCTTATTCCTCCAGGATGGTTTTAAGCACACAGGATCAACATCGACCCAATTGCCTTCATTAAATTTCCTGATAAAAAAATTAGTGAGAGGATCAACATGTGCATTTGGCCCCCAAATCTCGCCCTGTCCCAGGGCAAAATTGAGATCCCCCCTAAGGATACTGAGTCACCCTTAATCACTTCCCTAACCAACAATGAATCCCAAAAAGGTTCCCTATCACAGTATGGCCCGTAGATGTTAGAAATAGTAAATTCTCTGTCAAAATCCAAAGAACGACAAGACATCCCCAAGACTGACTCCATCCCCCATAGGGAAGAAACAAAGACCTTCGATTCCTTCCACCCAATCACCAGGCCACCTGAACGCCCCCTAGCATCAGAGGCCTCAAAACACCAGCCCGGGAACCAGGATTTTAACCTTCCCAGAGCCTCATCACCTCCACAGATAGTTTCCTGTAATAACAAAACATCTGGATGTTCCTGAGTCAACATCCGATGCAAAGCTAGTCTTTTTAAGGGACCAGAAAGACCCCTACAATTAAAGGACATGGCCTTCATCGAAACCCTTCCTTATGGGCTTTCACCACTCTAAGTGCCCTTTCAATTGAAATTTGTTTACCATTCCTAAGATCCGAACAAGCTCGAGTCTTAGCATGAGAAATGTATGACTTCTGGCCTCTAACCTTAGCCAATCTTGGCTTCTCTTTCCCAATCCCACCTGCAGAAGGTTTGTTCATTGAACGAAAGAAGTAACCAAACTCAGAGGAGCCCGAAGAGGAGGAGGGCTGCAGACCAATAGGCTGAAGAACCGAGGAATCATCAGAATCAAGCACAGGGGGGCATTCCAGCAAGAGGGGTTCAACAGAAGGAATTGTAACAAGAGTACACGAAGGAACACAGATTGGTGAAAAAAAATGAGATGAGATGTGTAAGTTTTTAAGACCTTCCACCCAATCAAGACCTGGAAAAGATAAGTTCTTAAAAAATAAATTGAAGGAAGGAGTAGATTAGGGAGCAGAAGAAGTACCAGTTGCCATATCTGGAGAGCGAAGAAGAGCTTGCTGAAGACCCTCAGGAACTCTAACCTCAGGAGGGGGATGTTAATTCTCTTCTGTATCCTCAATAGAAGCTGAGACTGGCACAAGCCCATCCTCCCCCACATTACCTTCATCCCCCACAATACCAGGAGGAGGCGAATGTTCCAAATGTTCCGATATAGACTGACCCACAATGTCACCTTCCGGATTCGCACATGCTTCCTTCTCCACAATCCTTCGCTTCAAAGTATTTCCAAATTTCATTCAAACTGGCAAGGAGCATTCAATAGATGGATGACCATACTCATGACAACGTCTGCAGTGAAATGGCACATTTTTATAGTTGTTGGTTTGAGGGAAAATATACGGATCCCATCTCAGGTCCATACCATCAAACAACCCATCCCTAACATTGATATTCAGTAGAATTCTTGCTACCTTTTGAATCGATGTCACCACAAAAGAAAAATCCGCATCCAAATAGGTCCCTAACAAATTACCAATCCTCCTAAAATGCTCCTCAGCCCAATAGTGTAATGGAAGCCCTGGTAGATGAACCTAGAGTGGGATGGTGTCCATCCATTCATGACTTGCATCAAATAAAGGGTTCCATGGTTTAAGAAGAAGAGGCACTTTTATAATAGACCAGTTCAGTCCTAAGGCCCACTTAGCATGTGCGTCCGAAGAGAAATGGAAGGCAAACCATCCCCCCAAAAGAGCCACCACGTGCGGGACATACCCACCGTGCCCAAACCAAGCCCCAAAAGCCCACTGAATAACAGTTTTAAGGCCCACCGACCTTCCATAAACCCTACCAACCAACACAGAGTTTACCATAACAACAATATGCTGAAAGCCAATATCTTCCCCTAATGAGTAATTTGGAGCCTTACATGTGTTTTTGATCCATTTCCTTCTACCCTTGACTCAAGTACTAGGTGCCCTCGAAATCGCAGTATCCTCCTCCCGAACAAAATCCTTCTGCAGAGAGTCCACAGATGGACTAGAAAAACCCCGTTGTTTAGGAGTGTCTAGATTAGCTGCTAAAAAACCCCCGGAAGTGGAGAATAAGGAGTTCCCAACCTCCTTGGAAATCCTCACCAGAGATTCAGCACTGAGAACTTGTACACACGATTCGAAGAAAGATCCATCCGATGAATTAAGAAACTCCACAAGGCTTCCAATCTCCGAGCACAATGCATTAGGCAAAGAAAGGGAGGAGTTGAAACCCTTAACACCCAAAATGTTATCCCTCCTCTCCCCCATTACTAACACATCTTCTAATCCAGTCAACTGCGGTGAAAGCATAGACCTATCCAACACAGGAGAGGAGAAGTTGTCTAGATCAGGGACAAACCCTAAAATGGTAAATGTTTCCGATGGCCTAAAACTTCCTTCTCCACAATCACCATAGTTCCTGGCACCGGAATCAGCCCTGAAAATGCCAGGTGGCGATCTCCAGATATCACAATGCCGTAAGCTATCGCTCCCATAGTCTACCTCGTTGAGGGGATCCATACTAGAGAACAATAAAAACCTCCTGGGAAGAAATTAGGGAGTAAAAAAATATTATCACAGTAAAACCTTACCACAGATTACTGGAGAAGCCCTTAATCCTCCAAATAATTACCTCGAAAGTCGTGCAGCTTGTCTGACAGTGACAGAGTGATGGCATCACTTCCGCCTGCAGTGAGCTACACAGGGTCTGCCTCCATCGCTTCTAACCCTAGCCTCCATCATAAATTACTGCAAGGGCCATCTCTTGTGTATCTACATGGATTCATTATGGAAACATGGAAAGAGCATTCCAAATATAATATTTGTTTTATCATTGTATTGAAAACATTTACTGAATATTTTTTTTTGTTGCTATGATCTCAAACGCACCCTATCTTATATATATTTTCTTATGTCTTAAGTCATTTAACAAACATAGTGATATTGAATTTCAATATATGTTATCCCTTCTAATTTTGGGATGCCACATAGTTCATGGAAAAGAGGTTTATATATATATATCAAATAAAAAATTTAGAACTAAAATTCAAAAAGATATAATTTCAAAATTATATAAGTTTTTTACTCCATATCTACAATTAGGGGATACAATCTAATATAGATGTATAACAAATATACTATATCTATAATAAATTTACCAAATCTAGAAGAATCCATGAAATCCATAGAAATCTTATCCAATTAAGGGAGGGCCCATAGGCCCTAGGGATATAAACTTAATCTTTGATACCAAATGTAAGGCCATGATGACCTTAAAGAAAAATTTATTAGATCTATCAATGTCACTTATAAGAAAATTTTCTATGAACATTTTCATAATAACAACTTAAATGAAAAGAGGAGGAACCATACCTGTAAAACCAAGAATTTGTTGGAGAAGTTACCTCTAGATCTCCTGCTAGCAATGATGGGAAACAATGTGTGGGGGATGACTCTCCACCAAACCAACCCCTCAATGTATCCCCTCAGTGAGACCCCGAGAGCCCCCAACGAATAAACCTTTGCCAATTTTGTTCTCTTCCCTTCCATAACCATAATCATACCTATCTTTCCTTCAAAGATAACAAGAATGAATGAATGCCCTTTTCCCCTCCAATCATCCTCCTTTTTATAGGTTTTTCTCATTTTCTATGGAATTTGATTCAAGTCTTTTTATTAATTTATTTTTATTTATTAATTTATTCGTTATTTAATATTATTAGTTGTAGTTATCCTATTCATTGTGAAAAGTGTTTCCTTTTATTTAATTGATTAATTTATTTTAATATTTGGTTTAGTTTTCCTATATTTATATTTATATTTAATCTATTAGTATTTTTGGGTTGTTACAAGTAAACATGTAGGGATCCACGGGTGAACAAATGTGAAACATGCAGCGAGCTAGAACGAAGTCAAATGACACCATCACTAAGATTTTATGTTTATAAACTAATGTTATCTTGGAGATAGCATTTGTTAATGCTGAAATTGTTTTCATTTTTATGTGTTTCTTTTAGAATTATTTGAACTTTATTTTCCTCTGTTTATCCATGATTTTGATTATCTTTTTAATTTTGATTTTTTTTTTTTATTGTTTTATTTTCTTGTCTAAAATCTTTGAAATGGATTATGCAATATGATATTTCTCTCAAAGTATTTAATTATACCTATTTAGCTTCTCTATAAAGTTTATAATCAAGATCTAACCTTTATCCAAAGTATATTTGTCAAAGTGGTTATGTTAAAAGATTCTTGCAGCACAAAGTTCAAAATAGACCCCTAGTGCGCTACAGGAATCCAATATTATGAAAGATCATGGTTATTCATGATGAGTGATGGTTCGTTACATGTTATGATGACTAGAGATGCTGAAACACACGTATGAAGAATGATGACAATTGTAAGGCCTTCTACATTTCACCATTGAGAGAGATTGGGGTTCGAAATGCCATGAGTCCAGATTTGAAGATCGTGAAATATAAAATTGAAGACACCTGTAGCTGAATACGGTTAGTTCCATATCTTTGAACATTTGTCACCGTTGTGTTTCTAAGAAGCTTGATTGGCTGACTTTTAGTCTTAAGATGGGGAAAAGTGGCAAGATTAAATGGTTTGAACCAACAGACACGAAATGGGCTACGAAATTTCCAAAATGTGTAGAGTTGTTTAAAGCAGCTGGTTGGTTTGATTTCTTTGAGAAGATCACCGGGTTCAATGAAGAAGTTATAATTTATTTTTCAAAGAATCTGACCGATGATACTATTAAGTTCAATACCTTGAAATTTCAGCTCATAGAAGCCCTAATTTCTTAAGCTACTCGTCTTGCCATGGATGGGGAATTATGGTTCAAAAAAGTTCCTTTTGAGTTTGACCCAAATATTTTCTTGCTACCAGGTAATGAAACCCTAAATTAGAGCAATGGAGTTCATATATCAAATTTCCAACCAAAATGGAGAGAGGTGCTTCGCATCATACAAGCCTACGTTACATGCAAGGGCAGGTTCTCAATGGTTTTTAAATACCATGTTAGGTTTTTGATGCATCTTAAATTGCAATCGAATATAAATTTTCCCTTCTTCTTGTATAAGAGCATCAAAAAAATGTCAAATAGGGTTAAAATGCATCCTGAGCATACAATGCAATCAATATTTCATCATGGACTAATAAAGCTTATTATCCAGACAATATTACAGAAGGAAAACGGGAACTAGGATCATTTTATATTCTGGTTTGGTTTTATTTCTGAGCAAGAGGAGAGTATAAACAAGGATATGCCTAAAAAGAAAGGTAAAAAAGGTAAGAAAGGAGTTCTCATACAAGATGTTTCTGAAAAGCCTCTGTCACAGGAAGAACCTAAAGGTCCCAAAAAAGAAGAATAGGTTAATGCATTTGAAGAGGAGCTAGAACATTGTCAAGAAGATCAAGAAATGGAGAAGACAACTAGTCTTACTACTGAATAGGTTCAAGGTCCAATCACACCAAAGCAGAGTATAATTGAAAACCTAGTTTCACAATCTTCTGCAGAAAATACAAAGAATGAAAGTTTGTAGGTTATAGACTTCGAAGCAGATGCAAACATTCTCATGGAGTTAAAAAGATCAACTTGGAAGTTCAGGACAAGATCAGCTATGAAAAATAATATGGAAAAAGCTTCAGGTTCTAATCAGAAGACAAAAGAGATAAATTTAATCCAAAGTTCTTCAAGTGATGAGGGTGAAGAGGAGAAAATTAAATCAAGTTCTCAGTAGAACCAGATGAGCATACAGCAAGATTCTACAATGGTAGAAGAAGCATATGAAGAATTTAACAAAGTTGAAGAAGAATAAATTATTCTCAAAATGGAACAAGATGAATTGGCAATTGCAGAAAGAATAGCAAAAGATAAATATGAAGAAGATTTAATCTTCAGAAAACTGGATATTCCACCTTTTACATCTCAAGACCCTACTTTTCCAGGAGAGATAAACATATATTCATAGGTTGAAAGTTTCAGAAAGGTGCAGGAGCAACATCAAGCAAAAATATTGTTTCTAAATGAGTCAAATGACAGGCTTACAAAGACCAATAAACGTTTGAGAGAAGACTTAGGAGAAGTTAATGCTCATTATCAAAATCTGATCGTTGTGGCTAAAAAAGCTCTGAAGAGGAAAGAGGAAGCAGAGGCTCAAGTTGATGACTTAACCAGGTAGGTGTAGAATTTGAATGAGAAGAACCAGCTTCTATTGAATAAAATCAAAGATTTGGAAACTAAACAGCCTCAACATAACAAAAGGTCTCATGCATTAGAAGGAATTGCCATGTTAGTGGAAGCTACCAGAAAGGCTTCTTAGTGCCTAGTTTATTAAATCCATTCTCATTTTTGTATTAAATATGTAATTGTTAATAGTTAAGTTTTTAGAAAAGACTCGAAGTTATCTTAACTACTTTATGTAAATGTTTTTGAGACCTAAACCTAAAGTAGTTACAAACTACTCTTTTTTGTAAATGTGATAAAAGGGAGTAAAGGAGGATGAAGAGGGGTTCGATTTTTTTGGTTTCAAGAAGCTATATACAGTGATGATATTGAAGCTTGCAAGACTCTTATGTAAGTCCTAAACACTGAGATTAATATATGTGTGTTATAAGCCATTTTATCTTGTTTGATTGAGTTTTTGTTTCTGATCAGTTTTATCATTCAACATATGATTTCATTTTATGTTTTAATGTTGTAATCCAGTGAATGCTTATGTGTTGTAGATAAAAACCTATTTGTATGGTTATGAATGTGATGGTTTATATTTACCTTGTTTAAATTTATGATCTCAGTTCTTCAATGAATTACATGATTTAGTAACTTGTTTTAGTTTGATTTCCTTTTATTTTCTTGAAATTGAAAGCTTCAAACCAACAAACTACAAAAACAAAGCCCTATTTCATGCTTTTATTGTTGAGATTGTGTTAGCTTGCTCCTTTGTAGTCTAGGATCAATTTCTAGCACAAACATATTTGGATCCATTGCCGGGAATGGAAGTGAAGTTTCATCTTCCCTGGGATATCTTTATTGTTCTGGTTTTGAGGTGAACAGGACCATAGGTTTCTATTTCAGACTACAATTTCACCAATGTAGTGTTCCACAATGGCTTCTAGGAGACCTGGGACTAGAGGGAAGCCTACTTCACCTTTACACCTAGGGGTGTCATATCCAGAAAATATTTTGAAGAAAGCTAAACAAGAGTTACATAATACTTCTTTTGCAAGATCCCAATCTTCCCCATCTTTCCTTTCTCTTGGTCGACCACAGTCTTTGTCTTCATTTCTGTATTCTGAACCAAGATTAGAAGAGGTAGATATTCAAATTTTTAGCAGTCCATTATCTCCTAAAAAGATCAAAACTGAGTTATTTCCCTTGTTACAGTCTAAATCTAGTATTCCTACCATTCAAATCAATTTTTTTAAAACCAATAAACCTTTGTCCTCAACCAATCAGACTACTTCAAAAATGGCAGGTCATCAATTGGATATGATGGATAGAATGATAGCTGCTAGGTATGCTCCTTTAGTGCTTCCACAACCTTTAAATGCTCTTTGAGTAGGTGATTACCAAAAACATTTACCTAGGTTTAATGGGCTGGGAGAAACAACCGCAGAGGAACACTGGAATGCATTCCTTAGTTATGTTGATAACCAAAATATAGAAGCAAAGGATGTCTAGATGCGAATGTTTGTGTAGAGTTTGGATGGTGATGTTAGAAAATGGTTCAAGGAGCTACTAGAAAACTCAATAACCCTCATAGAAGAATTACAGGATGTTTTCATGAGACAATGGGGAGATACAAAGGATCACACATATTATATTACTGAATTTGCAGCTTTAAAGAGAAAAAATGATGAAACTATAGCTGACTTTTCAAAAAGCTTCAATAAAATGTATGGCAAAATTCCAATGGAAATTAATCCTTTAGAAACCTTGGCTAAACTGACATATGCAAATGCTTTTGATCATGATTTTTCTTAGCACCTGAGAGAGAGGACACCTATAACATTACTGAATATGCAAGAAGCTTCCCTAGAGGTTGAATCCAACATTTTGGCTTCTAATAGACTTAAGGATCAGTCAGACAATTAGGTTCATGACCGAAAGGATAAGAATGTAGTAATGCCTACAACCTCTACATCAAAGAAGGAAGAAAGTCAAATAGATGAAATGAATAAGATAATTAAAACCTTCACTGCAAAAGTGAGTAGATTAGAGTAGGATAAGAACTCGAATAAACATTTTCAAGATGGAGAAAGAAATCCTATAATCAAAATCCTAATCAGTTCAGGAGACAATTTGTACCAAGATTCATCCCCTGGGAAAGGAGAAATAATGATATTCAAAGGGAGCGAAGAGAAAATGAAGACCAGAGAGTTCCTCCCCCTTTCCAGAATAATTTTATAGAAGAAGTTGAACAGGTGGAAGATGTGTAGTATGAGGATGATTCAAATAAGAATTTAAACTATTTTGGAGAATTATCATCTGAAGGTTTTACAACTGAATGCATCTATCATAATTCTAAATATTATGATTTATATGATTATCGGGAAGGAAGTGATCATCATCCTCAGGTTTCAACTAGTATATGTCATACTGATCCAAAAAAGTCTTATAATTTGAGATTAGGCCCTAAACAAGTTGTTCAAATTCCAAAAAAAGAAAATAGTTCCACCTGTTAGACATCTGCCTAATCAAACACAGGGAAAGAAACAAGACCATAGTGATCAGACCAAAGCAACAGAAATTGAAGAAACCAGCAAAAATACACAAGTTTTTAACTTTGAGAATGAACTATGCAAAATCAAGGTTCCAGTTCCATTGACTGAGTTAATGAAGACTCCTTGTTTTAGAGATTCAACATACAAGTTGTTGAATGTTCCAGTTAATTCTTCTCCTTCAGATACAATAAAGTTACAGGAAGAACATCCAACTATAGTCCTTGGGTCTGCTTCATCTGAAAAGCCTGAAGGTGTTTCAACTTTTCCTCCACCTTTTTATATAACTTTGATTGTCCATGACCAAATGATTCACAACTGCCTTCTAGATTCGGGAGCCTCACATAACTTGATTCCTAAAGCAGTTATGGAAGCCCTTGGTTTGAATGTCTCGAAGCCATACAATGATTTATTTGTATTTGATTCTAGAGCTATGAAATGTCTAGGAGTGATAAAGGATCTTGTGGTTAATCTTTCTCAATTACCAATGAAGAGTGTTATAATGGATGTATTAGTTGCTGACATATCCCCTAAGTTTGGCATGTTGCTCTCAAGAACCTGGGAAAAGAAAGTAGGTGTTACATTACAAATGGATTTGTCTTATGCAACAATTCCAGTGTTTGGTGGAGAGAATCGAAGATTGTACAGGGAATTATAGTATGATTTCATAGTCATAGATGATAAGAATCCAACTAATCATCCCCTTTATTCAGTAGATGAAGAATTGGGTTCTTGTATGCTTCATTTTAGTGATGAAAGTATAGCTGGGGTATTGCAGGTAGAAAAAGAGGAATCAGTCAAACCTACTATTGAACAAAAAGATGAATTGTGGCAGACGTATTTTGATGGCTCTTCATGTAAAGAACGAGCAGGAGCTAGCATTGTTTTGATTTCTTTTGGTGGAGAGGTAACTAGTTTGATGTATAAATTGGAATTTGTAACTACCAACAACACAACAGAATATGAGGCATTGATACTTGGTTTAAGGTCTGTGAAGGATTTGGGAATTCAACAACTTTCTGTTTATGGCGACTCCGAACTAGTTGTCCAACAAGTGAAGGGAAAATATCAGGTAAAGCAGGATTTGTTGAAGGTTTATAGAAATGAGGTTTGGGATATGATTGATAAATTTTTCATAGCGTTCAATATTTCTTTTATTCCCTAAGATCAGAATCAGACAGTTGATTCATTAGCATTGGCATCCACACATTTCAATATTCCAAAGCATACTCAGCTAAAATATCCAATTGAAGTTAAATATAGACCCTCAGTGCTAGATAATATAAAACGGTGGAGAGATTTTGAGGATGATGTGGAGATTAAAAAATTCTTGGAATTAGCTGGAGAGTTTTCTCATTCTCTTATTTATCAGGATCAAGATGAGGAGACAAATGACATTGCTGCATACATAGATAATACAATTATTGATCATATAATTATTGAATTGAAAGGGAATTTTATTCCTAAGGGTCTATTCCCCCTTGAGAGAATTTTTTCCAAATATGACACTCTGATGAAACCTTCAATGCAATCTTCAGAAGAGAATATCATGAGATGTAACAATGGTACAGAGGAGCAACCCAGAGTGGTGAAAATTTCCAAGTCTCTTTCAATTGAGCAAAGAAACAGGTACATTGCATTGTTGAATAGGTTTGTTGATATTTTTTCTTGGTGCTATGAAGATTTAAGAACTTATGACACTAGTATTATTCAGCATAAGGTACCTTTAAAACCCAATGTGAAACCCTTTAGACAAAAATTGAGGAGAATTAACCTAGCTCTACTACCAGTTATTGAGAAGGAAGTCAAGAAGTTGTTAGATGCAAAGATAATTGTTCCACTCAAATATTCATCATGGGTTACAAACTTCGTTCTAGTTCGAAAGAAGAATGGGGAGATTAGGTTATGTGTAGACTTTCAGAATCTTAATAGAGCTTCATTGAAGGACAATTATCCATTGCCAAAAATTGAGCAAATTTTGCAAAAAGTGGTGGGAGCTCAAAGAATCTCCATGGTTGATGGATTCTCAGGGTACAATCAAATAGTTGTACACCCCGATGACAGGGAGAAAACAACCTTCACTACCCCATGGGGTACATTCATGTACAATAAAATGCCATTTGGATTGATGAATGTGGGTGCAACATTCCAAAGAGCTATGAATATAGCCTTTGTGGGAGAAAAGGAAAAATTTGTTGTAATTTACTTGGATGATATTACTGTCTTCTCTCAGTCTGATGATGAGCACTTGAAGCATCTTGATCAAACATTTATGAAGTGTAGGAAATTTGGGCTATAATTGAACTTCAAAAAGTCACATTTTACTGTACAGGAGGGAAAAATTTTGGGACATCTTGTTTCAGCTGATGGCATTAGAATAGACCCTGACAGAGCCAAATCAATTCTGAAGATTACTATTCCAAGAAGTAAGAAACATATTCAATCATTTATTAGAAAAGTCAATTTTCTGAGATGGTTCATCCCAAATTTTGTTGAGACAATTAAACACATCACATCTATGTTGAGGAAGGATAAGGAGGTGAAATGGACAGCAGAAGCTAAAGTTTCATTGGAGAAGATTAAAAAAGCTTTAACAAAAGCTCCAGTCTTGGTAAGTCTAGATTTCTCGAAAGATTTTCTTACTTTTTCTTTTGCATCCCAAGACACTATTGTTGTTGTTCTGCTACAGAAGAATACAGATGGTTTAGAGCAGCCTATAGCGTTTTTTAGTAAGACTCTTACAAACTCAGAATTGAAGTACAGTACATTTAAGAAGCAAGCATATGCACTTGTTAAAGTCTTAAATTTTTTCAGAATTTATATTTTACATTCAAAGATAATTTCCTATGTACCTAATGCTGCTATTAAAGAAATTTTAACCCAGCCAGACAATGAAGGTAAAAGAGGAAGGTGGATTGCAAAAATTATGGAATACGAGGTTGAAATTAGGCCTAAAAAGTTACTGAAGGGGTAGGGTTTAGCAAATTGTTAGCTGATTCAAATTGTGAGGATTTGGATATCCATTTGGTGGTAAATCAGCCAACTTGGGAAAAATTGCAGATAAATGAAAATTTAGAGCAGATTACAGATAAATATGCAGAATTAGAATGGTATGTTGATATTGTCTATTTTTTATTGCATTTGAAATGTCCAGATCATTTTGACAAAAAGGAATCCAGATCATTGAAGTTGAAGGCCACAAAATATTGCTTGGTAAATTAGCAGTTGTTCTGGAAGGATCCAGGTGGAATTTTACTAAGATGTTTAGAAAAATCACAAGTGAAAGAGGTTATTTCAGAAATGCATGAGGGTGCTTGTGGGGGTCACAAGTATTGGAAGTCTACAACATATAAAAATTTTAGGTCTGGGTATTACTAGCCCTCTTTATTTTCATATGTGTATCAACAGGTGCGAGCATGTGTTCAGTGTCAAAAGTTTGTTGGGAGGCAAAAGCTCATTTCTTTTCCATTAAAGCCTATTGCAGTGGATGCCCCTTTTCAACAATGGGGATTAGATTTTATAGGAGAAATTAACCCTGCATCTAGTGGACAGCATAGGTGGCTACTTATAGCTATAGATTTTTTCACTAAATGGGTGGAGGCAATTCCAACACGTAAAGCTACTGAAGGAGTTCTCGTGAATTTTATACAGGAAAATATATTGAGTAGGTTTGGTTATCCATAGAAATTGTTGACTGATAATGCACCTCCTTTCAATTCAAAATCTATGGTGAGTTTTTGTGAGCAGAATGGGATTGATTTGAGGCATTCTACTCCCTACTAACCCCAAGGTAATGGTTTGGCAGAGTCATCAAACAAGAACATTATTCAGAGTATTAAAAAGCTATCAAATCAAAATAAAAGATATTGGGATTCAATGCTAAAGTATGCATTGTGGGAAGATAGAATAACCACTAAGAAAGCAATAGGTCTGTCTCCTTTCCAATTGGTGTATGGTACTAATGCAGTTTTTCCTATTCAGCTAGGCATTCCAGAAGTGAAGTTTTTCCAAGGTAGTCAAGAAGAACCTAATGATCTTCAAAGAAGAATTTTCTCATTGGTTGAATTGCAGCAAGAACGTGAGGCTGTAGCAGAAAGAGCTAATGCATACAGAAGGAAGATTAAAGCAAGGTTTGATAAAAAGGTAAAGGAAAACATTTTTTCTCTTGGTGATATGGTGCTCAGATGGGATGCGTGGAGAGACCAGAAGGGTCAGCATGGTAAGTTTGATCATTTTTGTCTAGGTCCCTTCGTGATTTCAAAGATTTTAGAAAATAACACTTTCATACTACAAACTTTGGAAGGCGAGGAATTGTCTAGTCCAGTTAATGGACTGTTCCTCAAGCATTTTTATAGTTCTTGAAGGTAAATGATGTCATACTCATTGTATATACCAATGTGAAATAAGACTCCATACCCAATGTAAGTTTCCAGAATAAAGCAGCAGTTTCAGGTGGCAGAAAGGCACTGGTCTACAAGTTCTTTGAAACCTCACAAGGAGGCTTTCATCCCACAGTAGGAGCCAAATGTTAATGATGAAATTGTTTTAATTTTTATGTGTTTCTTCTAGAATTATTTGAACTTTATTTTCCTTTGTTTATCCATGATTTTGATTATTTTTTTAATTTTTTTTTTTTTATTGTTTTATTTTCTTGTCTAAAATCTTTCAAATGGCTTATGCAATATGATATTTCTCTGAAAGTCTTTAATTATACCTATTTAGATTCATTATAAATTTTATAATCAAGATCTAACCTTTATCCAAAGTATATTTGTCAAATTGGTTATGTTAAAAGATTCTTGCAACACAAAGTTCAAAATAGACTCCTAGTGCGCTACAGGAATCCAATATTATGAAAGATCATGGTTATTCATGCTAAGTGATAGGTTGTTACGTGTTATGATGACTAGAGATGCTTAAACAAACATATGAAGAATGATGACAGTGGTAAGGCCTTCTACATTTCATCATTGAGAGAGATCGGGGTTTGAAATGCCATGAGTCCGGATTTGAAGATCGTGAAATATAAAATTGAAGACACCTGTAGCTGAATACGGTTAGTTCCAGATATTTGAACATTTGCCACCGTTGTGTTTCTAAGAAGCTTGATCGACAGAATTTCATTCTTAATATGGGGAAAAGTGGCAAGATTAACAGGTTTGAACCGATAGACACAAAATGGGCTGCGAAATTTCCAAAATGTGCAGAGT
Organism: Larix kaempferi; assembly: GCA_027924585.1. Classification (NCBI taxonomy): domain Eukaryota; kingdom Viridiplantae; phylum Streptophyta; class Pinopsida; order Pinales; family Pinaceae; genus Larix; species Larix kaempferi. The sequence goes on from BSBM01001914.1 coordinate 98,698, forward strand.
TGTTTAAAGTAGCTGGATGATTTGATTTCTTTGAGAAGATCACAGAGTTCAATGAAGAAGTTACAATTTATTTTGCAAAGAATCTGACCGATGATACTATTAAGTTCAATAGCCTGAAATTTCAGCTCACAAAAGCCCTAATTTCTGAAGCTACTGGTCTCGCCATGGATGGGGAATTATGGTTCAAAAAAGTTCCTTTTGAGTTTGACCCAAATATTTTCTTGCTACCAGGTAATGAAACCCTAAATTGGAGTAATGGAGTTCATATATCAATTCTCCAACCAGAATGGAGAGAATTGCTTCACATCATACAAGCCTATGTTACATGTGAGGGCAGGTTCTCAATGGTTTTTAAATACCATGTTAGGTTTTTGATGCATCTTAAATTGCAATCGAATATAAATTTTCCCTTCTTCTTGTATAAGAGCATCCAAAAAATGTCAAATAGGGTTAAAACGCATCCTGAGCATATAATGCAATCAATATTTCATCATGGACTAATAAAGCTAATTATCCAGATAGTATTACAAAAGGAAAATGGGAACTAGGATCATTTTATATTCTGGTCTGGTTTTATTTCTGAGCAGGAGGAGAGTATAAACAAGGATATGCCTAAAAAGAAAGGTAAGAAAGGTAGGAAAGGAGTTCTCATACAAGATGTTTCTAAAAAGCCTCTGTCACAGGAAGAACCTGAAGGTCTCGAAAAAGAAAAACAGGTTAATGCATTTGAAGAGGAGCAAGAACATTGTCAAGAAGATCAAGAAATGGATAAGAAAACTAGTCTTACTGCTGAATAGGTTCAAAGTCCAATCACACCAAAGCAGAGTATAATTGAAAACCTAGTTTCACAGTCTTCTGTATAAAATACAAAGAATGAAAGTTTGCAGCTTATAGACTTCAAAGCAGATGCAAACCTTCTCATGCAGTTAAAAAGATCAACTTGGAAGTTCAGAACAAGATCATCTACAAAAAACAATATAGAAAAATATTTAGGTTCTAATCAGAAGACAGAAGAGATAAATTTAATCCAAAGTTCTTCAAGTGATGAGGGTGAAGAGGAGCAAATTAAATCAAGTTCTCAGCAGAACCAGATGAGCATACAACAAGATGCTACAATGGTAGAAGAAGCATATGAAGAAGTTAACAAAGTTAAAGAAGAAGAAATTATTCTCAAAATGGAACAAGATGAATTGGCTGTTGGCGGGCATTTCTACCCTATAGTCAGGAAACTAAAACTATCAACTTGGTTGGGGTGACAGGTAAGTGCATTGATGCTATTACAGAGACATTTACAAAAAGAAAGAAGTTGTAGATGTAGGGAACATACCTTTAATCGAAGTCTGATCCTTACTTCGACTTGATCCTGTGTTCCACTTACGAATCTACCTTTCCTTTAGCAAACCTGCAACAACAATACCTTTCTCAAAACATTTTGGGCAATATATAAAGCTTGAAAGAAATAGAAACAGTGTTTAACATTCAGCAATGACAAAAATAAATCCAACTTAAAATGCCATTTGATAACACATTCAAATTGGAACAAGAAAACACTTCGACCTTTATTTGTCAAAAGTAGAATGAAGTACAAGTATACCTGATAATGAAGCAGGCTCCTGCAACTAGATTCTGGGATCTGGCTTTCTTCTGGCTTGGATGTCTTCAGCAACAACTCCTCCAATGCAAGCTTCTTCAAAGTTTTTCCATTAATCAATCTCACTAACTCCAATTTCTAACCTTTCTCCTTTAACCGTCTTGGTATTTATAGGTTCAAAGAAGCGGTTCAGGTCGAGATGTAGTTATGGAGGAAGTTGGGGGAGTTAGAAAACTGCCATCAACTAATCCTCCTCGATGAATTAATATATTTTTTAATCATCTTTTAAGATGTACGCGACTCTTCTTCAGTGGAGTAGCGTATAGGGCACTACCCTAGTATTTAACAACTACCGTGCAATTGATTTTTAATGTCAAGCGCTACTTTGCTACACTGGAGTAGCGTATACTTGGATATGGGCGCTACTATTATACAGTAGAGTAGCGTATGGGAGCTAGTCTCTTTAAGTGGAGTAGCGCTCATATCTCAAAATGATATTTTTTTGTTTTTTCCAGTAATGTCAGGAAATGGAATGAGTTGTCATGTCATCCAAGGTCAACATGCTCCTCCATCCAAGTTGTCATTTTGTGTGATCAACAACTCAGGGTGATCACAGACGGAGAGGTGCAAGTTTGACCTATAACAGATGCCCCCTAATGTGTGAGGTCAGAAGGAAACGATGGTCGAAATATATTACAATCCAAAGCCAGAGGAGGAGCACAGAACCGCAGAAAACAAGTCATAAGAAACCTGCAACAAAGATCAAGGTCAGCGAGCAATTACATTGTTGACATCATATAGATGTGCAGTGTGATACAACATGATCTCCGATACATAACAAGGAGATGTATATAAAATCATGACCACTTTAAATACAAGCGTGGATCCATGTCAAACTGAGAGATCATAGCCATAACAACAAACTGGATCTATGTCTCATGGAGAGCCGTATATAAGTGAGGCTCAGTCTTACGCAACTTGGGTGATAACAAAATGAAGTTGTGTCATCAAAAAATCCCAAGGTCTTCATCCCACAATAACCCTAGGTACAAACCCGAACCATGTGAATAGATGAGCTGATAGTCGAACATGGAGGGTATCGTTTGAGTACCGGTCATTGATGTATACCGTTAACAAACGTGAGGACTTCCACCGATAATGATGATGGGGTCCAAGGTACCAAGTACGATTCACCAAATGTGAATAGATGGAATTGGATTCGAACACTTGGGAATCCTATCGAAGAAGAGACATTGATGTATTCTCATCATTCAACAGCGAGGAAAATTGCCATTGGTGACTGCAATCTCCAAGGTACTAACCGAAACTCTAAACTTCAATCCCAGAATAATGATTTGGTGTCGATGGGAAGAAGTTTGTTGGAAGGGAGGCCTTAAGGCATCCTCCATCATCCAACTTGAGGAACACTCAACTGGTAAGAGCTGATATGGAATAATATGCGACAATACTGACACTAGGAAGGCCGACACATGAGGTCAAGGTAAACTGCAGAATGGCCGACACAGGGTATATCCTTGAACAGTGAGCACGACACAAAGTGACTTAGGCATTTTCTGACATAATGGGGTAAATAAGTCTGAAATGTAAGAGACATTAACAGACCCTCCATATGGTTGGAAGAATAACCAACCGGGGGAGTAAATAACTCGGAGGAAAGGTTCACCCTGAGGCCAAAATTAAACCCAACCGACAAGATAGATTCAAGTAGGTGCTATGTTCAAGGATAGAATTTGATTGAAACCACCTTTGACAATGAAGATATAATATGTTTTCCTGTTCCTTATTCTTTTTAGATAAAAGAATACCCTTCTTGTGGGTTTAATGAGTCCAAGAAAGAATGAAAACTCAATAGGTCCAACCATGTAAAAATTTTAACGAGCCCATGGGAGGAAGACTCAGTACCTTCTTCATAATTTAGAGAGTTCGAAGAAGAGATAGAAGATTACTCCATATGTACTGATCTCTGGATTTTAATATCGAGCCGAGATCTGTTCTTGCTCGCTGGTGTTTTCAATTTTAAGGAGTCTGAAAAACTTAAACAATAACTCCATATATCTGCTTGTGGATTTTAGTATCGAGCCCAAGTAGATTAATGCTCGCCAGTGTTTTCTTGTTTATAGAGTCTGAAAAACTTAAACAATCCTCTATTCACCTATCTGTGGATTTTATATCGAGCCCGAATTGGTCTATTCTCGGCGGTGTTTTCTTGTTTATAGAGTTGAAAAACTTAAATAGTCCTCTACTTACCCTCTCGTGGATTTCACATCGAGCTCGAGTAGGTGAATGCTCGCTTGGTATTTTCATGTTTAGAGAGTCTAAAAACCCTAAAGAGAGACTCCAACAAGTCCTTTTTCGTACAGTTATTCTCCTCCCCCGAAAAAGTATAAAACAATGAAAGGAGAACTCTTCTAGCGCATACAGGAGTATACCTAGAGTATACCTTTTTCGTAGTTAATCCACTGAGGCCCGGAAAAGGGATAATTCTATACCTGAGTGGATGAGCCTTCGGATACTTTAACGATATCTAAGAGGACAAGTTTGCTCGGCAATCTTGTTTAGGTTTAAATAGTCCAAACAAGAGCTTAAAATGACTTAAAGGTCAGCTTCTGGGATCGTAGCTTCATGCCCTGCCAAAACTAGGTCTTCAACAAAATATTAGTCGATGCCGCAAAAATCTTAAATGATATATGAATTTGGAATGTTTAGCTAACTGCTAAGGTCTATCATCAATAAATTTGAGCTTAGGAGACGAATCCGACAACAATTGAGTGAAAATTGAACTTGGATCAGTGTTATACCTTATTTGGTGTTTCAATTGATTAATTAGGGTTTTTGAAAGTTTTTGAAACTATGGAAAATTAAAAATTATGGGTAAAAATCAAAATCCAATTTTATATATAATTTCATTGTTAAGAAATCAATTTTCATTTTGTGTTGTAGGGCAAAAATTGGGGCAACTTTTGCAAATTTCCAATCTCCATTGCGATCAAATCGGGCATCCAACCACCAAACTTCCTCCACCAAGTAAGTAGAAATCTCCCGATCTTGCATTTCAATGGTTTATTTTTAAATTTTTGAGCAAAAATGGCTTGTAACGCGATGCTCATAAAGTTTTATGCACGGGCGCTATTGTGTATACACAAGAGTAGCGTACAAAGGCAATGGGCGCTACTTTGCTCAAACAGAGTAGCGCCTACACGCTACTGTGTGGTATACATAGTAGCGTACATATTTGCAAAGCCACTTTCAAGCGCCGAGACTCAAAATTTTTGGGGTTTTTGTGCAGGATGGTCTTACAATGGAGGGAAAGGGAGCATGAAGACATGGATAGACTAGCCATGCAAGACCTGGCTACCCTCCATGCGCTCCGTAGATGCGGTTTGTTGAAATTTTATCGAACCGTAAACATGCGGGCACTAAACAAGTTGTTTCGGAGATTGATTCAGTATTGGGATGTGGACACTAATACCTTCATCATCCGGGGGCAAACTCTTGAGCTTACTGTTGAGGACATATACTTTATTACCGGTCTCTCAAGGAGAGGAGACGTGATCAATCTGAAAGGGACATCTCGTTTGGGTGCACGATCAGTGCAAGAATATGTAAATACATATTGTGTTGCCAGAGTAGAAAAGTCGGGAAGCCAAGTCCTGATTTCAACTATTGATGGTCTCCCGTTGAAAGTGATAGTGAGCATGATCAACCGGGTATCCGGTAGTGCATCACAACACTTAGCTTCCAGGCATTCGATGCATATTGGTGTACAGTGCTTGCACGGCCATGTTTATGATTGGTGTACTAGTTTGTTGGCAAACATGAAGTATCAAATGACAAGTTACAAATCCGGTTCCATGAAGAATTTTGGATATGGAAGTATCTTGTGTACTTTCTTCTTCGAGAGGATGCCTGCTATTAGTTTGGGTATGCCTCTACCATAGGTTAACCCTCGTGAGCCCAGACTAGGCCATTGGGGTGACATTTTCCTCCGCCAAGGTGGTGGGGAAAGTCACTATTGTTACCACACTGATGACTTCTGGGGGTGGTGGGAGAGGCAGGTTCCCACTTTTGAGCAGTTTCCCTATGCTGGATTGGATTTCCGTCACGATCCAGAGCTGGTGCTTCCGCCAGGTGGAGCCTGGGGAGATATTGGTATGTTTAAATTTTGAGAATTTATTTAATTTTTTCAAACTTTTTCAAGTATTTGATTTTTATGAATGAGTTTCAAAGTTCTAATCAAGTGTCATATGCAGATGTTGTGCCTATTCATCCTGAGGGACATCCTACCATCTATGTGAGGCCAGCAGATATCACCGCAGTGGATGCTATGCTGGGAACCCTGGAGAGGAAGATGAGTCGGTTGACTCATGAGATTCCTGCATGCCACATGGACCAGATACCTGTTGATATGCAGGAAGATGTTGTTGGGGTGCCCCCAGCATGGCTTAGATTACTGCGGAGGGTTGCTAGACTAGTGATATGCTACCGCAATGCGGTAGATGATGAGGAGGTCCCTCCTTCTCCATAGGAGAAGAAAACATTCTATGTATATATTTGAGGCTACTATGCCCAGCTTTTGTACTTTTATGACTTGACTTGAGAGACTCATGACTCAAAAACTCATATTTTTTGATACGGTACTAGTTATATATACAGTATCGGTTATTTACTTGTGTATGTGTTTAAATTTTATGTGTGGAAAGTTGTTTACAATGTATGATGCAAATGCCAGTCTAACACATAGTTTGCAAAAGAATCAGCTAAAGTGTTTAAACTTCTTGGAATGTGTTCATATCTGATAGAATGAAATTGTCTTTCCAATAGTCTAACTCGTAGAAACTGACGTAGCAAACCTGGATCTCTGATCCGATAGACACCTGTTAACTGAAATACAATTAGTTGTGAGTCAAGCCTTACCTCCAGGTATGAAATGCCATGACTGAGGGCATCTCGGAGAAGTTCTATAACTGCACTGTATTCAGCCACATTGTTCGTGGTAGGTCCCAAACAAACCCCCCCCCCGGGAAGAAACAAGTTGGTCAACGGGTGAGTAAATGACCCAAGCTGCTACAGCCAACTGACAGGTGTGGCGACTGGTGCCATCAGCAAATCCTAAGAAATGTGCGGTTGACATCTGGTACACGAAATGAAACACACACATAAGATCACCTAACGAGCATAACAAAACTAACTTTACAAAAATATACAGCTATTTTACAAGAAAAAGTACTTCAGCCTAAGCGTAGTACTTCTTCAGGTAGAGCCCATTTCTAGGCTCGGCCAACTTATTACCTTCGTAATCCACTAGTTCGTAGGCACCTTTATTCAATACCTTAGAAATTATATAAGGTCCGAGCCATCTGGATTTGAATTTATCGGGTCCTAAAGGTTCTTTGTTTTGATCCCAAAGTAGGACCAAATCTCCCTCGATGAAAACTCTAGGTTTGATGGTTTTGTCGTATTGTCCTTTGACTTGTTTTTTGTGAACCTCGTTTGTTGTAAGCGCATCCCGGCACTGTTCATCTAGATGTTCTAAGCGTAACAAACGCTCTTCGAGTATTGAAGTATCGGGTAGTAACTGAACTGCTAGTTTTAGCGAAGGGATCTCGCATTCAATCGGCACAACTGCTTCTATCCCATGCACCAGTTGGAAGGGAGAGAAACCGGTAGCAGTCTTAACATTGGCTTGGTAAGCCCAAAGAGCCGAGTATAGCATGATATGCCAGTTATTTCGACTAGCATTAACAGTTCTTTGCAATATGACTTTTAAAGTTTTGTTCACTGCTTCAACTTGTCCATTCGCCTGAGGATAGTATGAGGACAAATGTTCTTGTCGAAAACCAAGCATTGTATATAACTCAGTCATCATGCTATTTTGGAAATGACTGCCATGATCAGTCACTATCTCTTTAGGTATGCCAAACCGTGCTATGATCTGATTAAATACGAAATAAGTGACAGTTTCTCCATCTGCCTTAACAATAGGCATTGCCTCTGCCCACTTAGTAAAGTAGTCAACGGCAACGATGATGTAATGATGTCCTCCAGCTGAAACTAGATTGCATGTCATGAAATCAACCCCCCATTTTGTGAAGGGACCTGGTGTAATTACAGGATGAAGAGGAGCTGGGTGTGCCCTCATTTTCTTAGTGAAAAACTGACACGGTCGACAGTGTTTCACTGCTTCCACACAATCTTTAAAGATCGTGGGCCAAAAAGATCCGGCACGCAGTATCTTCTGAGCTGTTGCCAACCCGGAAAGATGTCCCCCACAAGCTCCACTATGGGCATCATTTAATACTGCTTTAGCTTCTTCCCGAGTTAAGCAACATCGTAAAATGGAATATACCCCACGTCGATATAAAGTATCTGAGATGATAAGGTAGTTTTTCACATGGGTTTTAAGCTTACGTCGCTCTTCTCGAGAAAAAGTGGTAGGACACCTCAAAGTCTGGAGATATATTAAAATATCTCCGTACCATGGGTCAGAGGAGGTGATGAGAAATATATGTTCATCAGGGAATGATGTTTCTTCCTCAACACGTTCTAGGTCACTTTGAAATTCTGAGATTAATTCAGCGAACACTAGTGATTTTTTCGATTTGGCTGATTGGAATACCAAATCGAATTCCTGTAGAATCACAATCCATTTATTGTATTTCCCACCGATGATTCGTCGGGTGAGAATTTATTGGAAAGGATTGACTTCCGCTATCACTGTAGTAGTTCGTAAGAGTATATAGTGACGAAACCTCTATACCGCATAGACCGCAGCAAGTGCTAACTTCTCAACGTGCGAGTATTTAACCACAGGGGATATCAATGCATGAGAAAGATAGTAGACAACATGTTCTTGGAACATATCGTCTTCCTGAACCAAAACTATACCAATTGTAGTAAGAGACGCTGCCAGGTATAAAAGAAAATCTTTTGAGTAATCTGGCAGGCTCAACAAGGGTGCTGAAAGGAGTGCCTTTTTTTAAGCTTCAAAGGATGCTTGTGCAGCTTCGTCCCACACAAAGTAAGAATCTTGTTTGAGTAGCGTCATAAAAACTTTGGTAATTTTGGCGTAGTTTATGATAAATCGCTGTAAGAAATTAGACATGCCTTGCAGACTTTGAAGTTGTCGCAAGGTGCGAGGAGGAGGCAGATTTACAATCGCCTCAACTTTAAGTGGGTCAACCGTTATACCACGATTAGAGACAATGAAACCTAGTAAACGTCCCGATTCGACACAGAATACACATTTATTCAGATTCAAATGAATCTTATATTTTCTGCATCTTTCAAACACTTGTCTAAGGTGATTCGGATGGTCCCGTCTCTTTCGAGATCGTGTCGGGAGATCATCCAAGTAAGGTTCTACAATGTGTTTGATATCATGAAAAGCAAAATTCATTGCTCGTTGGAAAGTAGCTCCAGCATTCTTCAAACCAAATGGCATTTTCCGATAAGCAAAGGTTCCCCATGGGCAAATGAAAGCTGTTTTATGCTGATCTTCAGGTTTGATCTCTATTTGATTGTATCCTAAAAAACCATCCATAAAAGAGAACATCTCGTGTCCTGCACACGCATCTATGATTTGATCTATAAATGGTGTGGGATAGTTGTCTTTCGGACAAGATTTTTTCAAATCCAGAAAGTCAGTACAAACTCTAATAGTGCCTTGCTTTTTGTCAACCGGAACGGGGTTTGAAACCCATTCCGTCATATCGATCGGATAAATGAAACCGGCTTTGAGCAACTTTTCAACCTCCGCCTTGATGGCGGCTGCTTTTCTAGGGTTTACGGGACGGAGCTTTTGTCTCACAAGTTTCGCGTTAGGGTATGTCGTGATGACATGCTCCACAATGGTTGGGTCAATATCTGGCATCTCCTCATATGACCAGGCAAAAACGTCGCGAAATTCTTTAAACAATTTTGTATACAGAGCTATCTCTTCTGGAGAACATTCTGCACCAATAAAAATATTTTCCACGACCCCGAGTTTGGTGGAAATGTTGATTGGAATTGTTCTTGAAATATTATCCATATTCCCTTCAGCATAAACAGCTTTTGAAGTAGAAGGAGAAGATGACAAATCAACCAATCCATCGGGTCTCACAGGGAAATCTCCTCTCTCAATTCTGCCTAGATCTGGAAGTATGTAGGACCTATGATGCATATGTTCCCAAGGTTGGTCCAGGCCGATCATAACTTCTAAGATGGTTTCATCAGATGGCAAAACCATATCTAAACAATCGAACGAGTGAGTAGAATTCAGTGACCATGCCGGAGCATAGTCCATATCTGACTCGACAGAGACTGGTGGAGTCATGATATGTTCCATTGCAGCGTGTTGAGTTTCCATATAGGCCACTTCTGCAATGGAGGTAGGCACAAAAGGGTCTGACGTGGTAGGAAGGATCCAAGGATCAGTTCTTAAACCAACCGTAAATGTTTCAGTAGCAGTACCCACATCAGAACGCATAAAAAGAACAGGGGAGAAGATGTCGAAAGTGCCTATTAACGAACCATACAACCCTGCTCCTAAACTCTCCTTAACCGGGGCGGTTTGATCAACCAAAGGAATCATGGATTCCGAAGAAGTCTGGTGTTTTCCTTGAGTGAAAGAAAGTTGATCGACTATAACGATCTTACCTTCAAATGGGAAGATGACCACTCGAAAAACTGCCAATGCTATAGCTTGCATGGCATAAGTCCAACTCCTTCCCAATAACATATTGTAATCGAGCGGAGCGTCCAGAACTTCTATCTCAACAGCAACTGTCTTACCGGCCAAGGTGACATTAAATGATGGCAAAACTCCATGTGGACGAAAAGTTCTTCCATCAAATGCAGTAAGCATTGTGTTGGAAGGGACTAACTCAGGGTACCTAGAGCTTTCCAACAAGAAATAGACATTACGCAAGTCGACGCTCCCTCATCTACTACAGCTCGTCTAATGGTCATTGGACCATGAACGACCTCAATCTGGAGGGTGACATGATATGGCAAGCGGTATTTGACATCAGTCATGTCAAAATGCACAGACATGTTGGAGGACTCCATACTCCCAATAGCTGCCAGAAGTGCATTTCGTTGCAATGGACAACTCTACAAGACTTCTAGAGTAGACATGGCACAAGGGGTTTGGGCTAGATCTTCAACCACATTGTAGTTGGAAGCAGCCCGTGTGTTGGGATTGTGCGATGCCCTCTTCAAGACACCTTTCGGAATCTTGGGCATTGGGTCCATAGGTATGTGGAGTGGAGTGGAGGATTTAGGAACCTCCTTATCCTTTCTCTGTGTTTCCGGGGTATAGTTCTTGGCTCTAGTTTGCAAAAGTGCATTCGAGTTAACCATGTTTATGAATGTCTGATCAACCGAAGCATGCGAAGTGCCCCCAGTTTTGGAGGTGCCAGAAGTTGAGCCTTGCCCCTTAGGAAATGGATCTTTCAAGACGGCAGGCTTCTTCTCTCTTAAGAGCTTATGGGCTTCTTCTAGTAGAGGGCATTGATGAGTAAGGTGGTTCTGCTTGCAAAGTTTACAAGGGAACCTAACCTTCTTTTCTTCTTTGTTACCCTCTTCGGCATTGTCTTTTTTGGGCTTTTGTTGGTTCCCCTCTCCTTTCTTGCCCTTCTTTTTGTTGTTGGGCTGTCGAGGGCCCTTTTGATTGTTCTGAACCTGATTAACAGATTCAGAAGTAGAAGGAGAGGTTGTGACGGAAGCAATGTCTGCAGTCGAATGTTTGACAGTTAAGGCTTGGACCTGTTTGGTCAGTGCTTCGAAGGATGCAAAGTTAACTGAACCCACTATGCCGTCAGCATGTGGTCCAGGTTTGGGTCTACTTAGATCATTGTTTGATCTTGGTGTGTCAGGTATAATCTCATACAGTAAACCAGATTGTGCATATACAAGGTCTAACTGTTGAGTCCTTAAGATGGCTTCTTCTTCATTGGAAACTCCAGATGTCGCTACTTCCTTAGAAATATAAGGAAGGAGTGATTTCAAGTACCACTCAAGCAGGAACTCTGGAGGGATGTTGGCCTTTATGAGCCTTTTCCGTCTTCGCCACTCCTGAATGTGGTCAGATAAGTGAGTGGCTTTGTTTTGTCTAAAAGTGGACAAAAGTTCTGTTCCGGCATCATACCGAACAGGAAGTTGGAAATGGTTCAAAAAGACGGTTGCTAGATCCCCAAAACTAGAGAAAGTAGCTGCAGGTAACTCAATGTACCATTTGGCTGCAGGACCAGTTAAGGTCCTTTGAAACAATCTCAATTTGATGGAATCCTCGTTCAACAAATTTGAAGAACACCACAAGTGAAAGGTAGTGACATTGTCACCAGGATCTTCACCAGCTTTGCCTTTGAATTTTGGAATATCTGAAGGTAATTTGGTGGGAACTGATGGCCACGTGGCATTATGACACATAGGATCATTTGTCAGTTTAGAAAGGTCTGGCAAATTCAAAGTTGCCAGAAAAAGGTAGACGAGGCCGGTAAGATGAAGTTTGATAAGGGGAACCACCCATCGTTTGTCCCATGAATTGTTGGTAGGGGTTGCCCCGAGCCATTTGGTGATAAGGGTTTCCCCCGGCCATGTGCTGATAGGAGTTTCCACCTACCAACTGTTGATAGGGGTTGCCCCCAGTTAACTGTTGGTAGGAGTTACCCCCAGGTATTTGTTGGTAGGGGTTGCCCCCTGCCATCTGTTGTTGTTGTGAGAAAGAGTTATTAAAATTTCCCCACCCATACGAGAGTGGATTAGTGCTTTGCGGGTTCGTCCACTGTGGCTGGGTGTTAGCCCCGCCATATTGTTGGTTAAAGATATTACCCCCTCCCCCTGAGAATAAGGAAAAAGGGGTGTTCCTTGTAGGCATGTTACCTTGATTCAAGTTAGGGCCTACAAAGGTGTTGAAACCAGTAGAAGCTGATGTGGATGGTGCAGTCATGGTGCCCATGACTGGTATGTTTGCAGAAGCACTTGGTCCTACCACAGGTGTGGAAACCCAAGTACTAGGAATCTAATATAATGGTTGGGAAGTAGAAGGTGTTGCACAGTTGGCCGTACTGCTAGGCCCAACAGTAGGTGTAGGAATAGATGCCATCATTGTAAAACTAGGCATACCTAAAGTACTAGTGTTGAAACTGAAAGATGGAGTAGGCACAGATGTGGTTTGTGCTTGACTAGGTGTAGCAGTAAAAGAAGGGTTAACTGTGTTGGTATTCATACCTAAAGTGGGAGTTTGGGGAACCCCCTGGTCACCTCCTGTGTTAGACATCAGATATCCTGGAAAGGAAAGATCTGCACTGAAAAGGGGCTGCTGGAAACCAACAGGTGACAGAAGTGGAATTCTAGTATTAGTTAAGGGAGGATTGAAAGGAGTGCTATACTCCGCGGAAGTAATATCTTCCACCTCAACAGTACTAAAGTGTTGCTGATCTGTGGTACCTGGTAGTGGTTCCTCAGGAACCTCAATTTTAAGGTTTTCTGTTATAAGTATTTCTTCAAGCAATTCTATTTCAGAGGTAATTTCTGAAGAAATACCGAGGTTTATCCACTGTCTTCTAGCTGGTTGTATAGGTTCTGTTCTAACAGGTGGAAGGTTCTGAATCCTTCTCGATCTACAGAGTTCTTGATTCTCTGTGATTATAAATATAAAATGACAAACTAGAACCTAGTGGCCACTACAACTAGGGGGCAAACAACACACCAACTAAAAAATTCCTAAGTATACAAACCAGTCAAACAAAGGCGCCTTCCGGAGAAGAGTCTGGGATGATGAGGGCCCAGAACAGATCAACGAAGGAAGAAAGACAGTTACTCAGGGTCCACAATACAGTGACTAAGGGTGCAAGCGCTGGAATCACCCAACCGCCCTCCCAAAGACCTGCACGGGGTTTCCTCCCATGTCTGTCTTAGGTACAGCAGATATACCCTTTGTTGTCACCTGTGTAAGAACCTAGAATTCTGATACTATGGATACCACAACACTGAAAATTCCTGGGGGAACAGTCACCGGTCGAATCAGAAAGCGTGGGCAGGGTAGCTAAGCCCGAAACTCGAAAGAGTCCCCAATACACAATCCGATCCTGGCGTATGCTCGAACAATAAGTAGGAGGAGTATTCCCACAAACTGATCTCGCAATGACCTACTGCATATGCTCCCAGGCAAATTTTGAGTGAGGTGGGTTTACCTATGATAGTCTCACTACGATTGTTGCGCAATGTGTGATCTTGGGTGGTTTAAGGTGATTTAAACCCAAGACCCTAACCAAAACTAGTTGGTGTAGTGTACCCTAAAAAGAAAAAGTTTCTAGTTCATTTTATTAACAAATTTTAGGGGCTTTTATTACGCAAAAAGGATAGTGGGTGTGTGAGCGTGGTTATAACAAGAAAAAAAAATGCAAATATACTCAAATCTTCCTACAACAAAGTTCTTTTCATTTCTTATCTACTTCTTTTTTTTCAAAACTGAAAATCTAAGCAAACTTACTTAAGAATTTTTTGTTTTCTTTTTTAAATTATACAAAATATGCTAAGTTATTTTGCAATGACAAAGACAAGTTCTATTTTAACTTAAAGTACCAATTTTTTTTTGCTTTTTCAATAAACGAAAAAGAACTATGCAAAAATGGGAAGCCAAATAAAACTTTTTATGCAAAATGTGTAAGTATGGCTAAACGTTCTTAGGCCTATAGCTGTCAAAACCCTAGCTCGAGAAAGACTTGATCTATAGGTTTTTTACTAAGAAAAAAGCCTATAAACTTGGACACCAAGTGGGAGAAAACAAAGGAGAGAAACACCCAAGGACTGACCTAAAGTGTCTAACCCTAGCAAGACCACAAATCCAAGTACAAATAGACAAGCAAGCTGCCCTACTAACACGAAGAAACTGAGAGGTGAAACTAGCCTACAACTGTTTAAAAAGCACTTGTGACCAACAGAAGACAAGAAGTCCTGGAAGATAGAAACTTGACCTAAAAGAAGACACCCTAAAGGCTCCACCAAAGACCAAACCCTAAACAAAGGATGGGGGTAGTGGAGAGCAAACAACTTCACCACAAACAATAGACACAGGAGTGTGCAGGTTTGTAAACGGGCCACAAGTAGTCAGGGTCTGAAAAAAGTGAAACTGTTCGTCACCAAACACCACCAAGTCTTCCAAAAAGTCAATAAAAAGTTCAAAAAAAATTCCAAAGGTCAACAAGTGGTTTAAAAGACGGGAAAAACTTCAAGAGAAGGTTCTTATGAATCAAACATTAGTTAAAAACCTCATGCCACAGTCCAAAGGATCCCACAACAAAGTCAGCAAATCACCACAAGGCTAAAACACAAGCAAACCAAAAATTGACTGCTTCAGGAAATGTACTCTACTGTGTAGTAGAGCAACTCGTGCCCAAACAGAAATGGGTGCTACTGTATATAAGGCACAATAGCGTATGGGTGCTACTGTATGTATATCAGAGTAGCGCTTATATCTCAAAGACTTGAAAACTGACTCTGGAAGGTATCAAAAACTGATGAAAGCAGGCAAGAAACAAACAAGGGCTACCTATAAAGTTTCTTGACACATCAAAGAAGTCAAAACTAACTGAGAAGACACACAAGAACGATGTTTCCTAAAGCCAAAAACTCTATTTCCCCAGCGGATTCGCCAGTCTGTTGGCGGGCATTTCTACCCTATAGTCAGGAAACTAAAACTATCAACTTGGTTGGGGTGACAGGTAAGTGCATTGATGCTATTACAGAGACATTTACAAAAAGAAAGAAGTTGTAGATGTAGGGAACATACCTTTAATCGAAGTCTGATCCTTACTTCAACTTGATCCTGTGTTCCACTTCCGAAACTACCTTTCCTTCAGCAAACCTGCAACAACAATACCTTTCTCAAAACATTTTGGGCAATATATAAA
This sequence comes from Larix kaempferi, assembly GCA_027924585.1. Lineage (NCBI taxonomy): Eukaryota > Viridiplantae > Streptophyta > Pinopsida > Pinales > Pinaceae > Larix > Larix kaempferi. The sequence continues at coordinate 114,205 of BSBM01001914.1, forward strand.
GCTTGAAAGAAACAGAAACAGTGTTTAACATTCAGCATTGACCAAAATAAATCCAACTTAAAATGCCATTTGATAACACATTCAAATTGGAACAAGAAAACACTTCGACCTTTATTTGTCAAAAGTAGAATGAAGTACAAGTATACCTGATAATGAAGCAGGCTCCTGCAACTAGATTCTGGGCTCTGGCTTTCTTCTGGCTTGGATGTCTTCAGCAACAACTCCTCCAATGCAAGCTTCTTCAAAGTTTTTCCATTAATCAATCTCACTAACTCCAATTTCTAACCTTTCTCCTTTAACCTTCTTGGTATTTATAGGTTCAAAGAAGCAGTTCAGGTCGAGATGTAGTTATGGAGGAAGTTGGGGGAGTTAGGAAACTGCCATCAACTAATCCTCCTTGATGAATTAATATATTTTTTAATCATCTTTTAAGATGTACGCGACTCTTCTTCAATGGAGTAGCGTATAGGGCGCTACCCTAGTATTTAACAACTAGCGTGCAATTGATTTTTAATGTCGAGCGCTACTTTGCTACACTGGAGTAGCGTATACTTGGATATGGGTGCTACTATTATACAGTAGAGTAGCGTATGGGAGCTAGTCTCTTTAAGTGGAGTAGTGCTCATATCTCAAAATGATATTTTTGTGTTTTTCCAGTAATGTCAGGAAATGGAATGAGTTGTCATGTCATCCAAGGTCAACATGCTCCTCCATCCATGTTGTCCTTTTTTGTAATCAGCAACTGAGGGTGATCACGGATGGAGAGGTGCAAGTTTGACCTATAACATTGGCAATTGCAGAAAGAATAGCAAAAGATAAATATGAAGAAGATTTAATCTTCAGAAAACTAGATATTCCACCTTTTACATCTCAAGACCCTACTTTGCGAGGAGATGTAAACATATATTCAGAGGTTGAAAGTTTCAGAAAGGTGCAGGAGCAACATCAAGCAAAAATATTTTTTCTAAATGAGTCAAATGACAGGCTTACAAAGACCAATAAACATTTGAGAGAAGACTTAGGAGAAGTTAATGCTCATTATCAAAATCTGATCGTTGTGGCTAAAAAAGCTCTGAAGAGGAAAGAGGAAGCAGAGGCTTAAGTTGATGACTTAACTAGGCAGGTGCAGAATTTGAATGAGAAGAACCAACTTCTGTTGAAGAAAATCAAAGATTAAGCTGAACAGCCTCAACATAACAAAAGGTCTCATGCATTAGAAGGAATTGCCATGTTATTGGAAGTTACCAGAAAGGCTTCTTAGTGCCTAGTTTATTAAATGCATTCTCATTTTTGTATTAAATATGTAATTGTTAATAGTTAAGTTTTTAGAAAAGACTTGAAGTTATCTTAACTACTTTATGTAACTGTTTTTGAGACCTAAACCTAAAGTAGTTACAAACTACTCTTTTTTGTAAATGGGATAAAAGGGAGTAAAGGAGGATGTAGAGGGGTTTGATTTTTTTGGTTTCAAGAAGCTATATACAGTGAGGATATTGAAGCTTGCAGGACTCTTATGTAAGTCCTGAAGACTAAGATTAATATATATGTGCTATAAGCCATTTTATCTTGTTTGATTGAGTTTTTGTTTCTGATCAGTTTGATCATTCAACATATGATTTCATTTTCTGTTTTAATGCTTTAATCCAGTGAATGCTTATGTGTTATAGATAAAAACCTATTTGTATGGTTATGAATGTGATGGTTTATATTTACCTTGTTTAAATTTATGATCTCAACTCTTCAATGAATTACATGATTTAGTAACTTGTTTTAGTTTGATTTCCTTTTATTTTCTTGAAATTGAAAGCTTCAAACTAACAAACTACAAAAACAAAACCTTATTTCATGCTTGTATTGTTGAGATTGTGTTAGCTTGCTCCTTTGTAGTCTAGGATCAATTTCTAGCACAAACAACATTAATGTAAATGAAAATGATGTTACATATACAATATCTCAATGCTCTTTTAACCCTATGTTGAAACACACAAAAATGAAATTGGCCTCAATATGAGGCCAAATACCACCTCAGAATTTTCTATTTCCCAAATAAACATCTCACAAAAAAAACATATAGGATAAATGGTAAAATATTGTCTTCGATTTTGTGTAGATTAATAGAAACGACAACAAGTCGATTCATAAAGTTCCTGCTAGCTTGCAGTGGGGACTACTAAGAGACTGCATGATATGACATGTATGGAGTTTTATCTTTAGGTGTCACTATGTTTGATTATTGGTTAGTGGGAAAGTTGAATTCTTCTAATTAGGGTTGTATTTCACTTAAATGGACCACTTTGGTTATCTTGAGGAATGGGCATTGTGTGTTATTTTTAGGGATGTGGTTTTCCCTCCAAAATCTACTAAATTAGTTATTAGGACTTGTCTTCTCAATGAGGAAAGAAACATATTTTTGTTCTCATATGCTATTTTTAATGCAACGCGTCTACATTTTAGCATAAATTATAAATTTGTTAACATATTTATTTTCTTTTTTCATTCAAAATGAATGGCGAGCTATTAGAGTCCATCAATATTGTGAATGGATGCATTTTTCCACATCACCTTAAGCTAGTCATTATGTTATTTAGAAGGCCTTTGAATTATGAGCAAAACTAACAACATACTAAGACTTATTCTCAATCACAAGGATTGAAAGCTTTGTGGATGTTGGAAGCAATTTAAATGTTTTATTTGAAACTAATTAGGATAGTCTCTTGAGGGTATTGTCATTTTCCTCTTGCAGTTGGTTTTGCAATTTTCATAGATTAGAATGATGACTATGTTAATGAAATCTAGTTTATTGTTTAGTTATTGCAATTGAAAATGAAATCTAATACAGTTTTTGGGACTATCATGGATTATTGCTTCTAAACTACTTAAGCAAATTATCATTAGATGTGTGATTATGTAGATTAGTTTTGTAGTGAATTGTACATGAACTATTAACTATACTATGTTCCAAACAGGGAAAATTTTAATGATCTATAATTTTTTTAAAGTGTAAAAACCTTGGCAAATCTTATTGATTATCAAATTTTTTTTTTTTTTTTAACAAGAACAGATATAGGATTCATATTAAAAAGGATTCTTCAAAAATACAGAGATATAGTTTCTGGTTTTCCTCTGAGAGGGACCAGAATTCAAATTTTTCTTGTTTGTTTCACTACTTCTTCTCTTAACTCTAAATAGTCCGAGGCTATGATAACTATAGACCTTTACAAATTGTCCCAAAATAAACTTGTAGAATCAGTACATTACAAAATTTGGATTTGAAATCCATTAAAAGATGATAAAAACCCATATCTAAACTGCTATAATCCAAGGTTACTTATAAGCTATTGCAGAAAGAAAATATATAACCTGCAAAAACTGTAGAGCCAGCATGTTGCATTATTTATGGCATTGACGAGGAGGTTCTGGGCTCTCCATGGAGTCGTCCGGGTTGGAGTTGGAGCCTGTTGTATCATGAAACCCTGGAATGCAGCGAGCTAAGTCTTCATGGAGTCTGTCTACCTTGCCCTCCAAGTCCGATATGTTCCTGTAATTGTCATCCACATTTGAAATGCTATTGGCAGTGTAATCCACCGCCTTAGACATGGAAGAGATTCGTCCATTCATGAGGTCATTATTATTTCTTATTTCTGTACTAAGAGAATGCAGAAGTGTGTACATTCTTATCATATTATTTTTGATATCAGCAAACTCTATTCTAATCTTGCACACCTATTCTTCCATAGCATCAACCGAGGGGCCTTGTAAAGCTGGGGAGGTTGGAGTTTCAAGGGTTGGAGCCTCTTCTTTACACAAGATGAGGGATGAGAGGTCATCAAGCAGAAGGTGTACGGTTCCAATAGTCTTGCTTTGGGGTAAATGATAGCTGAGGGAGAGTGCATAGGATTTTTACAAAGCGAGCAGTAGGAGGGTTGCAGAGACGAAAAGGAGCTAGCGCCGAGGATGGGAGCTATGGACGCAGAGTAACAAGCTTCCATAATCTAAAGGAGAGCTAACAAAGGAAAATTCGAGAAGCGTCTGGAGAAAGGAAGGCCCAGAGAATGCAAATGAGAGGGATAGTGGAGGTAGGTGAGGCCATGTGAAGGCATTAAATGCCTCCATCAGCCCTCGAAACCAGCAACAAGTGTATTCATACAGTGATGGCTATCATCGATACCAAAGGTGGCGAGGGAGAAGGGGTAAGGAGGGCGTGGAAAGGGGAAGTGGACACCCCTAGGGAGGAAAGGGTTAGGGAACCCAACAAGGAAGAGGGAGCTTGTCATTTTGGACCAAGTAGCCGTAGTTTAGAAGAACGCCTTTATTGGCCATTTCATCGGCATGTTGATTGTTTAAGCAGAGAACATGGAGGATTTTAATAGAGTTGAATTCTCTGCTGATGAAATTGAGAATGTGTTGATACTTACTTGATGGAGTGGAGCATTTTCTGATGAGACTGCGAGCTTCGTGAACTATCAGAAGAGAATCCCCAATCGCTATCAAGTCTTTTATCCCAACACTGATAGGAATTTCTAGACCTTTAAGTAAATCTATCCATTCGGCATCATTGTTGGTTTTGTTTCCAATCCCCCAAGCGTAATCATTCATTATGTTTACCCTGGGGTCAAAAATGACCCCTCCCGCACCTGCCAACCCAGTATTGATTATCAAATTTCTAACCATAAAATGGTTGGCGATATTTTTTTTTAAAATATTCAAATTTCTAAGGGTTTTATATAGTTTCGGACAATTTGGGTGATTTGTAGAGTAAAAAAAATTAATCCTATGGAATTTGGGTGAATCGTATTGGAAAAAAATGAAAAATGGCGAATATTTTTTGGGAAGAAAACATTGAAAATTATCCCACGAGCTAAATTTCACCCCCTAAAATTTTCCTCAATGCCAAATTATGTGCACCTTTTTTCATATTTTTGTAGATCTCTTTATTATTAGAGTGTTGTTTCAATGTAATGTTTTATATTCAAATGCATGTTGAAACATGACTTTTTCCAGAGTTGTAATGAAGAAACACCTCTCCAATTTTGTTAGATTTTGGTATTAATAGTTGAAGAAATTATCTTGGAATGATAGTTGTATATGTATCATATCCCTCTCTATTGATTTATATGTAACTTCGGAATGTATTTCAGTTATATATTTATTGTACTCCTATAGAGATGTATTATTCCTCTATACGGAAGTGTCGTCATTTGTATTGACAAGTGTTGCAAGTGTGTTAACTTGCCGATGGGTTATTAGACCACCTTGTAAGGGGTCAGCTCGGATTAATGTAATATGAGGTTATCGTGCTAAGCTAGACAAGTCATCCCCATAAGTTTATTGGGTAGTCAGGACAAGTATAAATAAAGATATCTCAATCTCTATTTGGATCACTTCAGAACTCACACTTCCATCACTCGGAAAGTGGCGCACATGTGAGGAGGAGGATCAGCTTCTAAGAGGAGTCTATCTCTATGTACTTTGGTTGTACTATTGCTCCATCTATCTCTGAGGAAGTTGTGGGGATTTTCACCTTAGGGTTTTCCCCACGGAAACTCTGTGTGTCTATTGTCTCTTATGTTTTGCTTCTTGTGATGATTGACATACTTGCTATGATTGACATGCATTGATATAATGTACATGTTGTTCTCTCAGTAAAGATCCTAGATTACATTGAATTAATGCTCAAAAATTAACATGGCATCAAAGCTAACCTGAGAAGAAGACATTGTGCAGTGGCGGAAACCAGGGTTTCTTTTTTATTGGGTTTATCTCCATAGATTTTGGAAAAGCAGTATAGTATATTGACTATACTCATCAAAGAGAATCTATCTATCCAATTAGAATTCAATTCTGATCACTTTCAGTTTTGGCCCTAAAAATTAGGGTTTCCTAAAAAATAGGAATTTCTAGAATCTGAAGACACAGCTAGAAGCTCCTTGGAAAAATCAAAGTTTAGAGCTTTAGATCAAGATTTTTGGCTGGGTAGAACTCCAGGAAATTCAAACCCTAATTCAAGGTCCTCCTTAGTGAATCCAAAAAGATTCAAAGGCATTTCTCAAGGGTGAAACCTTGCAGAACTCAAATTCTAAGTATACCAGGATGATCAACTCATCAAGGCACATCTTTATATCCTTTCAGAAAGTTGAAATTCACATTTTGAATTTTTGGGTTTTCTCTAACAAACCCTAATCCGAGACCAGATCCAGTTTTCAGCAAATCAAGTGGTAAGACCTAAATCTTCTCTATTTCCATTTGAGTGTACTCTTTAGGATGTCTCACCACACCAAGCTTGAGGATAAGGATGAAGGGGCTAATAACTTTCGAGCTTGGAACTATAGGATTGGGGTAATCCTGGAAGAGAATGAGTTGGACTCATACATAAAAGAAGAGGTCCCTACCCCAGAGGATGAAGAGGCTAAGATATTGCATAAGAAGAACTTGGTCAAGGAAAAGAGAATCATTGCTTATTCTATCAAAGACCATCTCATTCCACATGTGTCATCTCTAAAGACACCCAAGGCTATGTTTGACTCCCTGACCAAGCTATTTGAAGGGAAGAACATAAATCGGAAGATGACTCCGCGGAATCAATTAAAAGGGTTCAAGATGTTGAATGGAGAAACCATTCAATCTTATTTCTCCAAAGTCTCTCAGATCAAGGAACAACTTGAAGCTGTAGATGAAATGGTGGAGAATGGAGAAATTGTGATGACCACTCTGAATGGCCTACCTAGGTCATGGGATTCCTTTATTCAAGGGATCTGTGCAAGAAGGAAGTTAATCTCCTTCAATAAACTATGAGAGGAATGTTCACAAGAAGAGGCTAGTCTTGTAGCTTGAGAAGAAAAGATGGGAAGTGAAGACCAAGCTCTCGCAGCTCACACCAAAAGAAGCAAGCCTAAAAGTAGCACTCTCAGTACAAGAGCTCCACTCACTATCACAAAAAGAATAAGAAGGATCTAAGGTGCTTCACATGCAATGAGAAGGGTCACTTTGCTTCAGAATGTCCCAAGAACAAAAGGGACAACAACAACAACAACAACTTCAACAAGAAGAAGAAGGGCATCAAAAGAAGGTACCATGCTCATGCTGCTGAGGATGATGAACCTCCAAAGAAAAAGGCTAGAGCAGAAAGTGATGATGATTTATCAAGCGAAGAAGAGTATGTTCTAATCTCTACTCTCACAGGTACTATTTCTCATGGTTGTAATGATTGGCTTATTGACAGTGGGGCTTCCAAACACATGACTGGGCTTAAACAATCTTTTGTAAATCTATCTGAACATGAATCACCCCATAAAGTGAAACTTGGGGATGACTATCAATACCCCATCAAAGGAAGTGGTGAATCCTCCTACAACCTAGATTCTGGAAAGTCTTTGAAGATGAAAGAAGTTCTTTATGTACCTGGGCTCAAGAAGAACCTACTCTCCATATCCGCATTGGATGCAAAAGGTATGAGGGTTGCATTTGTGGATGGCCAAGTCCTAATGTGGCCAAAGGGAAAGACCATAGATGATGCAGTGGTGATTGGAGAGAAAGAGGGAGGTTTGTATAAATTGAAGGGACAACCTGAACATGCCATGGTGCATGATTCCATGGATCCAAGTGAACTTTGGAATAGAAGACTTGCACATATGCACTACAGAGCATTACCAATTGTGAGTAAAGCTGTAGAAGGTCTTCCTGAAATCAAGACCAAGCATGAAGGTGTTTGCAAAGGATGTGCAAAAGGAAAGAACATAAAGAAGGTATTTCCAAGCAGTGAAAGCAAGGGTAAAATTATCTTGGAAATCATCCACTCTGATGTATGCAGTCCGATGTCATCTAGTTCTTTGAATGGGTATGTTTACTATGCCTCCTTCATTGATGACTTCTCCAGGAAGACTTGGGTTTACTTCTTGAAGAAAAAAGATGAAGTATTGGATATAAGTTCAAGGACAGGTAATCCAGGAAGCAAAGATCAAGAGGGAGCACACTCCAGTAGTTTCTGCAAGGATGCAAATATTCAGAGGGAGTTGACCACTTCTCACAATCCACATCAGAATGGAGTTACAGAAAGGAAGCAAAGACTAAGAGGGAGTCAACCCAACAAACAAACAAAGATAAGTATTTGAATTATCATTTCTTGCATATTTGATTGTTTAAATAATGCTGCTCAATAATGTATATACTAATGTTCCTAGAATTAGGTTGTGCATATTAGAATAGTTGCATTGATGAACAATATACTACTAATATACATGGGTAAGTGGCCTATGGCACTGTACAACATTCCATTGCTACTTATCTAGAATGAAACCTCTTTGCTGACATGTTGGGAGTTGTGCACACTCTTAACAATGTTCTGGTAGAGATTGGAAGGCATCTAGAAAGTTACGGGATATGGATAAATGTTGTATTGAAGCATTGGCTAAGATAATTGCATGACTGTATGACATATTTATTTATGTATAAGAATTTGTTATGAAAACTATGAGATGTTTTCTAATCATGCAATTTAACTTGCTTTGTAGGAAAGATCGTATATCATCACCTACAAAATAAGGACTATAACATTTGTTCAACAACAAAGTTATCTATTGAAGATATTAAAAATATTGAAGCTCCCAGGATTCAGGAAGAATGCCAGGATCGAGAAGTACCAGTCGATCATGAAGAATGATGGTTGGGATGCGGTCCCAAAACTAGAAGGGAAGTCTGTTGTTACTTCCAAGTGTATCTATAAGATCAAGCATGCTGCATATGGTAGCATAGAAAAATACAAATCAAGGTTTGTAGCTCGTGGCTTCTCTCAGAAAGAGGGAATAGAATTTTTCTCCTGTAGCTAGGTACACTTCCATCATATCAGTACTTCTCTTGGCTGCAGTGATGAAATGGAAGATACACCAGATGGATGTCAAGACAACTTTCTTGAATGGTGTAGTCAAGTAGGAAGTGTATGTGGAGTAGAAACTTGGTTTTGAGACACATGACAGGGAGTCATATGTGTGCAGGTTAAAGAAAGCCTTGTATGGCTTGAATCAAGCTCCTAGGACTTGGTATGGTAGGACAGACAACTTTCTATCCAGTTTGGGATTTACCAAGAGTAAAGTGGATTCCAACCTTTACTACAAGGTTGAGGAAGGCAATCCTATGATATTACTTCTATATGTGGATGACCTATTTGTAACAAGAGATGATAGATTGATTGCCGATACAAAGAGGAAGCTTGCTACCGAGTTTGAGATGAAGGAATTGGGGATGATGCACTACTTTCTAGGCATGGAGGTGTGGTAGAGTGCAGATGGAATCTTCCTTGGATAAGGGAAGTATGCAATAGAAATCCTGAAGAGATTCGGGATGATAGACTGCAAGGCCATGGCCACACCTATGGCATCGAACCTGAAGCTTCTGTGTGATGCTTCATCTGAGCTTGTTGATGTCACTATGTATAGTCAGATGATTGGGTCCTTGATGTACCTGACGAACATAGGACCAGATATTTGCTTTGCGGTGAACACATTGAACCAGTTGCTGACGGATACGAGGAGTGTTCACTTGGCTGCTGTAAAGCATATTCTGAGGTACCTAAAGGGTACAGTTGACTATGGGCTCAAGTATGATGTGAATCAAAAGTTTAACCTACAGTGTTATGTTGATTTAGATTGGGCAAGCAGTGCTACAGATAGGAAGAGCATTTCTGGGTGCTGCTTCAGTATGGGATCAGGTGTGATATCTTGGTTTAGCAGGAAGCAGTCCTGCGTAGCACTGAGTACATCTGAGGCAGAGTATGTTGCATCCTGTTCGGCTAGTTGTGAGGAAGTATGGATATGGAAGCTACTGTCTGATTTATTTGATCTACCACTGGAGGCTACTGGTATCTTTTATGACAACAAGAGTTGTGTGAAGTTGTATGAGAACCCAGTGTTCCATGACAGGTCGAAACACATAGAGGTCAAATACAACTATATTAGGGATATGGTGCAGAGAGGAGTAGTGAAGCTCCTATATGTTGCGACAGATGAGCAGATTGCAGATGTGCTGACGAAGCCACTATCTAGAGTGAAGTTCGAGTACTTCAGAGAGAGGCTTGGTGTTTTTCAGATCGACAACACTTCCAGGAAGAAGTGATGGAGACATTTGCTGAAGCCATTCCAAGCATGTTGGAAGGAGGATCCTTCACATGGCTGTGGATGTAAGCACTAGATGATGAGCATCAGGATGATGTTCTAGTGTTTGCTCTGTATGCATCATGTTGGATGTTAGATATGATCAGTTGAATCATTTATGTATGTATGCATCATGTTGGAGGTTGGATATGATCAGTTGGATCATTTATGTATGTATGCATCATGTTGGATGCTGGATATGATCAGTTGGATCATTTAGATATGTATGCATCATGTTGGATGCTTGGACCATGTATATGTATATTTATCAGCTGGATACTTTGTATGGTCAGGTAGATCATGTATGTTGATATGTATCAGGTAGATACATTGTGTAATCAGGTGGATCATGTATCTATGTATGTATCAGGAGGATACATTGTATGATCAGGTGGATCATGTATGATGATATGTATCAGGTAGATACTTGGTATGCATCTGGTAGATGCATTGTAGGATCAGGATGATCATGGTTGATGAGCTTCAGGATGTTGCTCCAGATGACATGCATCAGGATGATGCAGTGATGATGATCAGGATGATCATGTGTACATCAGGATGATGTATGGTAAGTATCAGGATGATACTCTGTGGACGTGGAACAGGTTGTGCAGATGAGCATGTCTGGGAGATCCTATAGGTTAGAGTTGTGTACCCGTAACAACCTGGGATGCTCTTTCGATACATTGCTCTAGGAGGACATATAATAGCGCCCTGGGAGATCCTTCAGGTCGGAGTTGTGTACCCGTAACATCCTGGGATGCTCTTTTGAGGTTTTGTCCTATGGCATATAATAGCGCCCTGGGAGATCCTTCAAGTCGGAGTTGTGTACCCGTAACATCCTGGGATGCTCTTTCGAGGTTTTGCCATGACCACATGTAATTTGTGCCATGGGAGATCCTTTCGGTCGGAGTTGTGTACCCGTAACATCCTGGGATGCTCTTGCGAGGTTTTGTGATGACCACACGTAATTTGTGCCCTAGGAGATCCTTCAAGTCGGAGTTGTGTACCCGTAACATCCTGGGATGCTCTTGTGAGGTTTTGTGGTGGGGGTCACATGTAATAAGTCCTGGAGATCTGGACAGGATGAAAAAGGCCTTAGATGCTCTTAAGGGTTCTTGCTAGTCAAGAGACTCTTTTAACATTTTGTGATAGTCACATGTAATTTGTGCCTTGGGAGATCCGACGGGTTGGAGTTGTGTACCCGTAACATCCTGGGATGATCTTTCGAGGTTTTGTGATGCACGTAATAAGTCCTGAGGATTCCATAGTATGGCCAGTGATGATGAAGACCTGCAGGTCGTGGGCCTACATCCAGTATGAAAAAGGACTGGCTTTGTAGAACTTCCTATGACGAGTAGATTCAGAGATTGTTTGAAATAGCAGCAGCAGTGATGATGATTATGATTCGAGGATGATGCATTGATGACGATGATCCAGAGAAGAAGACTTGTGCTAGTAGATCTATGTCGAGAAATACCTTCCTAGTTAAGAGGGAGTGTTGATGTATATGTAACTTCAGAATGTATTTCAGTTATATATTTATTGTACTCCTATAGAGATGTATTATTCCTCTATACAGAAGTGTCATCATTTGTATTGAAAAGTGTCGCAAGTGTGTTAACTTGCCGATGGGTTATTAGACCACCTTGTAAGGGGTTAGCTTGAATTAATGTAATATGAGGTTATTGTGTTAAGCTAGACAAGTCGTCCCCATAAGTTTATTGGACAGTCAGGACAAGTATAAATAGAGATCTCCCGATCTTTATTTGGATCACTCCAGAACTCACACTTCCATCACTCGGAAAGTGGCGCACATGTGAGGAGGAGGATCAGCTGCTAAGAGGAGTCTATCTCTGTGTACTTTGGTTGTACTTTGGTTTTACTATTGCTCTATCTATCTCTAAGGAAGTTGTGGGGTTTTTCACCTTAGGATTTTCCCCACGGAAACTCTGTGTGTCTATTGTCTCTTATGTTTTGCTTCTTGTGATGATTGACATACTTGCTATGATTGGCATGCATTGATATACTGTACATGTTGTTCTCTCAGTAAAGATCCTAGAGTATATTGAATTAATGCTAAAAAATTAACACTCTCTTCTAGGTATACTTAATTATCCTCAATTTAGTATGTTTAGATGTGAATAGTTGGAAAGAAATTTTTTTGTGGGTTATATTTGCACCATCTATCGAGTAGCCTATGGATTTTATAAAGATTTAGATAGCCCTATGAATAATTTTTTTCAAGATATCACAATTAGACTAATATTGTGATGTGATCCTACTTTCTTATCTTTTGCACCTTCAATAGAATAAGAATTGATGTTGTTGCCATTTTTCTTCTTATTTGTAGGGAAATTGTTAATGTAATCACTATTGGGTATGTGGCCTGCCCTTTGTTGGTGGAACCACAGTGGCCCGTTTAGTTTTTACCAATGGTGCTCAAGGCTTGGGCTTTTTTAATGAAAGCTATGCCTCTTAAAGGTATCTATACATATGTTTGACATTATTGATACATTTTTTGTCACATGTTTGTAAGTTTGCTTAGATTAAACACATCTAACCACCTTGTTCATTGGTTAAAGGTCTAGATGACTATCTTCTCTTTGCTCATAGAGATGGAATTTTGTAAATCTAAAATTTTGTATTTTGGCTTGAACAACTAACCATTCCCCTTATTCAAATATATAATGATGTGCACTAGACATAGACTTAATTTTGGTGCTATGATGATGTAATGGATTTATGCTATCTCATTTGCTTGCATTTAATGTAAAAAATTCTAGTATATTATTTTTATTTATTTGTGTAGGTGCTTTCATTCAAGTTATTACACTCCCCTTTGTTTTTTTTCATTTTAGCTCTATGTGATTTTCTCAAAATAAAGGATAATTTTTTTTATTTTAGCAAGTTTTGTTATTGCAATGCTTTAATTGGAATTTATAGTTTATTAGGTGCTTATTGAGATGCGCTATGTAGTTCATAGTTATTAAATTTGATATAATATATGTTGTGTGAGTTTAATTTTGATGTTTAGGTAGAATTCTATGGAATAATGAAATGCTTATACATAAACATTTCAATGTAAAGGTATTTCAAAATATGCTTTTAGTTTGAAATTATTTTTGATGGATTGTTTTAATGGGTATTGCTTGTCCTTTAACTCTAACATGCATCTATAATCTATAAGGCTCACCATATTTTTAGCTTTAATACCATTTATGTATGTAACATTGTGTTCTTGAGTGAAGGTTTAGCTCTTGAGTTAGAGCTCAATTGACTATTTTGTTGTTTTCCTTTTTCCTCAGAGGTTTTTTTGTTTTCCTATTAATTCATTTTTTCCTTTTTTTTTGAATTGTATGTGTGTTGGATGCTAATTTGTCATGACATTTGTCGATTTGTTATCAAATGCATTGAGACTTTGCATGACTGACCACATTTATATTAGCCGAAGTAGAGATCTTGTTAAACTTTTTCCTTTGAATTTAATATATCATCAACCTTGAAAAAATGTGAAATGAAGTATACATACATCCCTTATATTAATGGCTTCACACACATTACCAACAAGGAACGTAGGCATGGTCGACTTAATAGAATTTCAGATAGGAATGGATTCAAGTGAAAGGGGGTTCATTTCCAACCCAGCACCATGGAAAATCTTTACTTCTGTGCAAACTTAGGATGAAACAAGGCACATGAGGGAGTTATACTATTCATATTAGCTAAATTGAAGACCTTGCAAAATCATTTTCTTGCGTAGTAAAGGAAGAATGCTACAAATAGTAGATTTACTCTAACAATTAAAATCATGCAAACACAAACATTTGCATATTTATCAATAGAGGAAAAATTTGAAGGGCTTACTGTGGAAAGAAGCAACCATTCCAGTAGCAAAAAACCATCCCCATACATCGTAAACCAACTCATAGATGATGGAGAACCAAGTTAAAGGTTATCCAAAATACTTTGCATAAGTAACACACAATTGTAAGCTAACATAAAGTGTTTGCAAATCCCTTTGCACAACTTATTTTCCAAGAAAAACACAAGAACCAAACCACAAAGACCTCACCAAAAGTCTCGCAAATAAGATGAAGCATAAGCACTCAAAATCACAATGGAGGCAAGTTAGCATAAGCACCAAGTGAAGACTAAGACATGACATAGAGAAAAAACCTTTGAAGCTCCAAAAGAAAATCCCTACAAACCTTTCCAATGCTCGAAGTCACAATGGGGGTCTTGTGCTAGAAAATGAAATTTCCTTCCAATGCTTGAAGTGATAATGGGGAACATAGACTAGAGCACAACAGTCTGAACTTACAACAAATTATCCCTATATTTCTTTCATTACGCATGATCTGAATGCAAGGTTACGAAAGCATCAATAATAAGATACCATGCAAGAGCGGCAATGACCAAAACAAGATGCATAGCCAAATCCCTAAGGCCACAAAAGAACACAATGTGCGCAAATCGGGACTTGCCAAATACATTAACTACCACTGCAAAAATGCATTAACCAAACTTGCCAAGACCCACTAGTGCTCGATGCCACCCTTGGACATGTGTTAATCATGACCTTTGGGCTCAATCACATCAAGGAAACTAGAGTGAGAACTTGAAAAACCTTAGGAAGGAAGATATTTTGAACTTCTATATGAAATCAATTGTTCAAATATAAAAATTTTGCATTCATTGTCTTCTGTGGCCAAATTTCTTTATATAACTTGTGATTTAGTTCCTTGATCATTCTTGTATTCTTTTATATAGTGATGAGGTAATGAAAATATACAAGCACATTCAGTATGTCATCTATCTATTTATTTGGATATGATGGAAGGATTTTATATGCATTTGCTTTGAAGTGATCACATATTTTTCGTACTGGACTTCAAGATCTTCCTTGGGGCTACTACCTATATGCCTCTTCAAAATCGCCATTTACGAAGCCACTTTTGACATCCATCTTGTGAATACTCACTTAAATTGAGCACACACATGAAACAACAATAGGATTGCATTCATCTTAGCCACATATGCAAAATTTTCTTGAAAACCAATAACTTTTTTCCATCTAAACAATGTATATGTTAGTCTTTCCTTATGTTTTTTTTTCTATCTATGAGAACCTCTCCAGACCGTCCAATGAGCAGTGTCGATTGCACCACCTGGATACGAAACTCACAACCTGAGGCTAGGCTTAAGGTTGGATAGGATGTAATCAATGGGAGTACGGTCACCATCATAGTTGTACGAGGCCTTTAAGGATGAGATCTATTTACTCCCACCCCCCACCCCCCAGCAGGGATTCCAACCTGGACTTTCATCAAGACAACCATCAGACCCCACTGATGGCTCCTACCCTTAACCTAAAGGTCTTGCCTTATGTTTATCAACAAACCATTTTCATTTTTCCTTTTAGATAATTTTACAAGCTTCCAAATTCCATTTCTTTTTGTTAAACTATATTCATCCTACTTTGTTTTGTTCCATTTTTGTTGTTGATGTGCTTCTTCAAATGAAATATGCTTATTTAGATTCAAAATTATGGTCCTTAAATAAATGGTTACTTGAAATGAAGTTGTTTGTTGTAGTCTTCTAATCCCTTATCCCCTTTAATAGTTTGAGGCAGTCTTGTAGCTTTGCATTCATTGTTATCTATAGTTACATCTTTGAGGTTTTCCAAAATTTTAGTGATGTCTTATTGCTACAAAGTTATATTTTTCTTATAAAAACCACAATACATTAGTATGACTTAATTCTTTTTGCTTATTATCTTCATAAAAAACACCTCTAAAAATATTATATTTTTCATTTTTTTAAATAAAGAATGTGCATGCCTTCTCTAAACTCTTTAATTTAGCCTCCACATATATATTTTTTTAATCTTATAACATTGTACCTCTTAAACATCTTCTCTCTATTTGATACCCCACAATTAATGGCTAACTGAAAACTTCTATAACATGCAAGGGAATTATCATATTTATGAAACAATTTTTCCTTCATCGCACCAATGAAATGAATTGCCCAAATTAAATGGGATATCATTTGTACCTACCCATTGTGGTTCATTAAAGGCATTATTCATTTTTAAAGAAAATAATATTATATCACATAAAAACCAAGGTATAATGAGTTAGAGGTTTTCTATATTCCTTAATTTTTATTGTCCATAACTGAACTATTTTCATAAGTTAAGGAATGAATATTAAGTCACATTAATATTTTTCGAATAGGTTTAGTTTCGATTCCTTAGTTAAGCAAAGAGTATTACGTCACCTTAATAATTTTTAATGGGTTTAGTTTCCACTTTTAAAATAAAATTTCCGTACGAAAAATTTAAGTGTATCACATCTTATGAATTAAGATAATCTATTTTATTTAAGGTGATTTAAATGTCAGATTTTTCAATCTTACTCTTTAACCAGATAATATTACTAAGTTTAGTTTCGATTCTTTCGTTAATGAAAGAGTATTACGTCACATTAATAATTTTTTAATGGTTTAGTTTCGATTTTTAAAGAAAAGTTTGGTAGGAAAAATTTAAGTGTATCACATTTTTATTAAATTTGTTTACATGAATTAACATGGTGTATAGTGTATTTTATTTAAGGTAATTTGAAAATCAGAGTTTCCACTCTTACTCTTTAACTAAAGATGAAAGTGTTGGTATTTCGTAAGATTTATGTTAATATTGCAAACAAAAAATTATGTTAAAGATGAAAGTGTTAGTATTTTGTAAGTCTCACATTAATATTATAAACAATAATTTATTGACTTTTTTTTTTTTGGAGAAAAGATCGCAATTCATTATATTAAAATAAACCACATTTTGTATAGGCTTGGAAAACCTTCATACAAGAGAGTTTATAGTATTGAAATTGTATCAAGGTATAGACACTGCTAGAAACCCAACTAGAAACAAAGCTATGAGAGGTTACTAAAACCCTCAATCCAACAAAAAAAATGCCCCCTATTACAAGGCTTCATATACCTATGCATAGAGCACATTACAAAAAACTAATAAATCGTAGTAAAAGTTCAAGCATCGAGGCCTTCAATACATAAAAAGTCTCCCCCCTAAAAAAAGATGAGCTCTAGAAAACCTTGAAGCCTTCCCCACATCATTGGACACATTCGCATACAGGAACAACCTCCCTCGCGATCGCCTAAAAAAACAAAAAACCATTGGTCCACAAACACCATCAGTACCTTTAGTCTCCACCAGAACCTTTTATCTCCTCCAACAGAGCCACACCACTGCAGGAGAAACCTCTACAATCCACCACCTTTGGTTGAGGGAGTTGTGGCCACCACACGCTATGAAGATGGATTCCGCCACTGAGAAGATGGCAGGAAGAATAAACACCGTTGCGGCCACACACTGGATGGAATGTCGCCTCTGTGTGGAAGAAACTCCACCGTTGAGGATATTGCCACCTTGTCGACTCTCAAAACAACAATCATTGTGATCAGAGCAAAGCCAAAATGTTTGATTGAGAAATCCAACGCAACCACACACTATATGGAAAGCCACCTAAAGAAGAAACTCCACTACCATGGATATCGTTGCCATAGAAGAGCTCTCATTATATAAGGCATGCCTCAAAGTCCAAAAACATAGGAAAGAAAGCAAAGCGGAAGGAGAAGGATGGGCGGGTGTGGCAGCTAGGGTAGGAACCCTAACCCTGGCCGCTAGTAACTACTTACTAGTTCAACTCTCAAAACAACGAGCCAAAAAACCAACCAAAAAATTTTAGTCAACAACTTATTAGCATGTGCATTTTTTATCCCTTTTAGAATTGGACATATAATCTTCAAGGAAAAAACCCATATTCTTAACCATTAAATCAATTTAAACTATTCAATACATATTCCTATATTACATACTCTTTAAACAAAGATTGATTGATTTAATCTTCAATTATAAATATGTATGAAATACTTAATAGATAGTTAACTAACACTATGTACTCGTTAAAACCAAAAAAGGAAAAGATCAAGCAAGCACAAAGTGTAAGAGCTAATGCCTAATCATTTGATAAGGATGTGTATTATATTGTGAAATACTACAACCCTACATACTTAAGAGCCTCCACCTCACTCATGTGGGCAAGCTAAGCAAAGTTATTAGAAAAGAATTCGCTAATTTCCATTTTTTCTAACTTGATTCACCCAAATTCCATAGGATAAAACTCTAAAAGTCTCCAAAATTGTCGAGAAACTATATAAAATCCTTAGAAATTTAAGTATTTTTAGAAAAATATTGCCCAACATTTTATGGTTGAAAATTTGTCAACTAGTAAGATTCGTCAAAGTTTCTATACTTTAAATTTTTTATAAATCCTTCAAATTTTCTCTATATAAGATGTGCTATATTAGAAAATATAATATTATTTTGAGGATATATTTTTATTAGTTATTTTTCGAGTAATATATTTAGAAAAAAATGAAAATGAAAAAATATAAAAATGAGATTTTGTTTGAACCTTAATTTATTATAAAACATTTTTCTTTATTATTTTAGAAAGTTATTTAAATGACTATCTTTAAATGATTTAGGAACATATCTATAATGCAATATATATAATAAGAGAGAGAGAGAGTGTACACTGCAAATTTCCATTTTAATTTATAATCAATTTTTATTTTGAATATATAATTAAATTGTTATTATGATAGAACAAATTTCATTATCTATTATTTGATTTGTAAGTTAGATTATTCCTTTCCTTTCCTCGAATTCATTCTCAAACTTTATAATTTTTTTTTTTAATATAATCCATATATATATATTCCAAATGGAAAATATCTATCACTCTAAATAAAGAGTGATCATGAACTATTCTTTGAGGACTTACAACATAACTTCCTGAGTATTACATCTCATGTCAATATGTTCTTATATAGTTTGCATATACGTTTTCTTTACATAACAAAAATGGATCAAACTGAGAATGTCAATCTGTCCTCTGACCTTCATGCTATCGGTTATAATTCTTGATTCCAAAAGTTCGTTTTACAAAATTGCTTCTCTAGCAAACGGTCATCATGTGATATGGTCACTTGACTGTCCTACTCTTGAACCTGCTCTGTATAGGCTGGTTGTAAGAGCGAATGTGTTCTCTAAAAAATGAACATCAGCAACGAAGTCTAATATTCCATTCTTACTTTTCTTGAAAATGAGTATCCTATTAATATTCTTGCAGATCTTCAATCTCCTTCTAGCCTGGAGCTAATAGCAATGCACTCTTGGAAAGGCTATCTGCTTCCGTATATTTTTCTCTATAAATATGAGTAATGGAAAGGTCTGAGAAGAGAATCAGGAGCCTTCTGATAGCATTCAAGAGTTGTTGTAAGTGAGGTACTTTGATCTAGATCTTGTTATTGACCAAATCCACAACCATTTTAGAATCTTGAAAGACCTGCAAACTCATGATATTTCTGTTTACAACTAACTTGATGATAGCGTGAGGGATGCTAGCTCTGATTTACTGTTTGAGCAATGTCCTGGAGCATATCTCACCTGCACTTTGTGTTTTTCTGTAAGATATAGAACACCTCTTTAACCTCCCAATGGAGGAACTCCTTGGCTTTCTCCATCGAAGTAAGCCCAAGGTTTTTCTTTGTTGATGATGGGGGGTACCAGTTTCCTTTTTAATTAGATTTATGTTCTCTGGTCCACTACACCATAAGGGCCATTGTCACTTCATAAGGAATGAGGTTGTTATTGAAAATCGTCGTATTTCGTTCCCACCAAATTCCATAAGTAAAAGAGGATGGGAAAGCACTAAGAAGATGTATCGGGCTATCTGACCACCATGCACAGCATTTTTTCTCTAGAGAAGTGTCTGCATGTGTTCCTTGTGATTTTAACTCTTCGTTGGCTTCCTTCCAGACTGCTTCTACATAAGAACATAGAGTAAAAATGTGAGATCCAGATTCTTCTTCGAAGTGGCATAACACACACCAGCTCGGTCCCAACCATCCTCATTTTCTAAGATTCTCCCAGGTTAGAAGCTTATTTCTTAAATCCATCCAAAGTATGACTTTAGCTTTGAGAGGCCCTTCCATTTTCCACACTTGTTTCCACCAGTATTTATTTTCTCCTTGGTGAAGTTCTAAAGCACAATTCTTATAGCCAAGCTTAGCCGTGAAATCTCTTGTTGCTGGGTTTTTGGTCCAAACCAATTTATCTTCTGTTCCTTCTTCTAGATGAATAAAACAAGACTGTAATTGTAGTAAGAGATCATTCCATTCCTCCTTGAATCCTCCTTCAAGACCTAGTACATCATCTTCTTTCCAAATTGTTTCCCTTTGAGAAGAGAAGGCGCAGGCCTGGTTGAGGATGGAGATCCTTTGATTTCTTAATTTTACAATTAAGGCATCAGAAAGCTTGTACCTTTCCCCTGCACCTACCCAACGATTCTACCCTAACCAGACCTCCTTCCCATTCCCTATGGACCAAGAAATCCATTTTTCAACTTGAGGAAAGGTGAGCACAAAGGCCTTCCATCCAATTGATCCATTCTTGAAGGATTTATTTGGTTTCCTTATCCATTCTATGATGGAGGCATTACAGAAGTACTTAGTAACCAATGTCTTTCCCCAAAAAGAGATAGGGTTCTGGATAAGCCTCCACAAGGCCTTTGCTTCCAAGGATTGACAGAAAAGAAAGGGATTCTTTATTCCACACCCCGCCAAGTTCCTTAAGGTTCTCCAGCGTTTCCCATTTGGCCAGAGGTATGCCTTCTGATTGTTTGCTTGTAGTCCACAAAAAAAGAAAAAAACTTCTTTCTGATTTTCTAGAGTATACTTTTCGGAATATACACAATTGTATCCCAATAGACAGGTATGCTCTGTAAGACTAACTTGATAAACACCAATATTCCTCCTCTAGAAAAGAACTTGTTTTCCCAACAACCAATTATGCCTTCAATTTTTTTGAACAACCAAATCCAATCCTTGAAGGCGTACGCATTAGGTTTAAGGAGAAACCCTAAATATTTGAATCCTTCTGAAAGAGGCTTTATAATATAAGGAACTTCGGTCAATAGCCTATTTTTTACCGTTGAATAGAAGGCATTTTCTGCAAGTATGGATTTATCTACATTTATGTGCATCCCAGTTGCTTTTTTGTAAAGATCCAAAAAAAAATTTGCACCTTTAATATTCTCCCACGTTCCTTCACCCATCATGATCACATCATCGATGAACATGATATGGTAAATTTCTTTAGAAATCGTGACCAATATCCCTTTGTAAGTTTTGTCTCTCTTGGCATGATTAATTATTTTTCTTAGAGCATCTGCTATGAGAAGGAAAATAAAGGGGGACAACGGACACCCCTGTCTTAAACCTCTTGTAGATCTGAAGAAGCTTCAAGGTGACCCATTGATGAGAACTGCAAAGGAAGCTGACTGAATACAACCCATTATCTAATTGACTATATCTATGGATAGTCCAATCTGAATCAACAACAGCCTTAGGAATGTCCAACTAACCCTATCATATGCCTTCGACAGATCCAATTTTAGCACAAAGGCTTTGCTCTTGTTCTTGTTAATGGTGTGAATAGCCTCCTTTGTTAAAGAAACCGCATCATGGATTTGGCAGTTGAAGAGGAATCTGAATTTCTCCTTCAAGATAATATCACTTTAGATTGTCTTCAAACGCTACACTATTGTTTTGGAAATAATTTTATAAGCAACATTACAACATGAGATAGGACGAAAGTCCTCAAAGGAAGAAGGGTGTTTTTTTTTGGGAATGAGGGCCAAAAACATAGAATTTAGAGCACCTAGCACCTTCCCATCTTTCTGGGGCTCAATAACAACTTTTAACAGAGCCTTCTTCAAAATATCAACGAAACCTTGATAGAATTCGATAGAAAAGCCATCAAGGCCTAGACTCTTACCCCTTTGGAAGGAGTTGTTCATCTCTTCATTTATTAATTTCGGAAACAGTCTTAGAACTTTTAAGATTTCTTGAATATGACATCCTTCCGGTTTTGAGAAGTGGTGTTGAAGTATCTCTCTCCAGCCTCATCTTTTTCCTTGAAGGAGTGTATTAGTTCCCCATTCATGTCTTTAATTTCCGAAATAGTATTTACATTTTTCCTGTGCATAGAAAACCTGTGGAAAGTTTTGGTGTTATTATCACCTTCCTTGATCCAAATGGCCTTGCTCTTTAACCACCAAAGCTCCTCCTCCTTTGCTAGAAACTCTTCTCTCTTTAATTCACAGTCCCGAACCTCCTTTAATTCTTCCTCTGTGAATGTTCCTGAGCTGTTAAGACTGTAAATCTTCCTTATTTTCGTTTCCACTTTTTTAAGTTGACTTTTCTGATTGGCTATGAAGCTCTTGGCCCATTTCTTAGTCTCCTTCTTTGTTCTTAGTAAATTATCCAAAAATTTCTTCATAAAGGAGGAATTAGGGGTAACTTCAAGGGGGACCCAGGTATCTGCTACAATCTTCCGATATTCCTCTTCTTCGAGCTATACGGGATTGAATTTAAAAGGAGAAACTGGTTTTTTTTCATGTCCTTGTAGCTGTAAGAGAATTGGGAGGTGGTTAAATAACCCACCAACCTCTACCCAGGATTTTGCTTTAAAGAACCCTGATAGAAAATTCTCTGATACCAAGAACCTGTCCAACCTCTTGGATATTGCTTGTTCTCGACATCTGTTGTTACACCAAGTTGTTATCAATATATATATATATATATATATATATATATATATATATATATATATATATATATATATATATATCCAATCGAAACCTTACTATTGCTAAATAATTTGATATATAATATTAAAAATATCGTGATTTATAATTCCACATAATATATATTTAGGTGGAAAAAAGTATATGATAAAGCTCTTAGCATGTGAATTAGGTGCTAGTGTAATGGAGGGATAACAAGGTTAATAATAAGTGAATAGATGAGGGATTGAAAAATGGGGTTTAGGTAAGGGTTTGAAATTTGTTTACTGGAAACTCTAGTTGTCGGTTAATGGAAAGAAGTTGCAGACTTGGAGTCCAGCTGATCGGTAACGATTGGGCTAGTACCAACTAAGAGAAAAATGTGGGAAGGTTCTTTTCTCTAGTTTTCTTTTTCATTTTTCATGTAATGAATAATTTTAGTTATATTTTTTAAATCCTATTATATTGGTTTCAGGTTTTTCTCCGCCTTGGTGGATAGATGCCTTTGTTAGCCTTTTTGAATTGATTTTTTTCCAGTGGTTCTGGTGGGACTTTCAAAAGTTCCCCCTTGTTATTATTTTTCTTCACCGTTGTTTTTGATGTATGAGGGTATTGTTCATTTTTATCCTTACCTACCTTTTCATCTTGTGAAAATCCTTTTAGGACTTTTTGACACTTGTCTTTGTACGAGTGTGTCTTCGTCTCAAACTTTTCATTGATGAAACCCGCAACTGATGACAGGTTTATGCTATCGCAAAACCCTATTCTTGGTCTAAGATGTCATGCGGGGATGTCCTCTGGTTTCGAGGATGGTTTTCTTTGCTCTATTCAAAATTTGGTGAATGGAGATGCCCCTCTGGTTCATAGAAATAAGCTTAGTGGTGAGAGGGATAGACATAGGAGGAATTTGAAGACCATTAAGGCTCAAAAAGTGTTAGAATGCTATGTACTTGGTGCAAGTGTAAACATTGATCGAGTGGAAATGTTGTCGAAGTGGGATTTGGTGGGAAGACTAGAGTTTTCCAAGGGGAATAAGGTGGATTTATGTTACACCTAAAATCTTACCACCATTAGATTTAGTGTATACATCCCTGAAGTTCCATTGGTTAATTCATTTACCCAGAAGGGACATTATTGTGCTTCTACTAGGTTTTTAGAGGTCCTCATAGGCTTCACTCATGCAACCTGCGACGTCGCACCTTGATCCATTACAGGGTGCGACAAAGTCAGTTAAATGGAGAAAATAGCTTCTCCGAGCTCATTGTCGAAGGTTGCTGACTTGGATCCCTACCCCTGACCTGTTTGGGGAGCTGCCCTTCGGTTCCTAACCTCTTGGAAGGATCCCCTATCTCTATCCTACCATATCTCAGCCTACCCTATCCATACCCTATCCACTTAGTCTTATATAAGTGAAGATCTACCCCTCTCCAAAGGGGGGGAAGTCTATAGTGTCTACATGTTGGTGAAATCATCCTTGAGAGATCTCTACTCATATTATTGTACCATCTGATCCACTCTACACATCATTTGTCGTGTTTTATGTCAATGATGGGGGATTCATCATGGCCCTCCTTCGATGGATTCATCCTTGTCGACTTCAACACATCATCCAAGGATTGAGTCTAGAAACCAACCAAGTACCTTGGCCCTACATGCCTCAATGGTAGGTTACCTCACTTTCGACATGAGTTTACATCATTGACTCTTGATCGAAAGATTTCATCTTGCATTCAACTTCAACTTATTTATTCACGCTTGATGATATGTACTGTGCTACCTTGGAGATCATTGACATTAATGGTGATTTACCTCGCACTTATTAACGGTATACATCAATGACCTATAATCAAGTGGTTTCTACCATGTTTGACGTCAAGACATTTGTAAACACATGGATAGACTCGTATCATTGCAGGTTCAGCTTGAAGACCCTGGGGAGTCATGTTTTACCCAAGTTGCGATGGAGTTTGTATTGAGTCATATTACATGGATCCACATTTGTATTGGTCATGGCTATGTTACCATCTCATCATGGATCTATGCTTGTGTCTAGTAGCCATGATTGTGTTCAATCAGCCATTACTACAATGGATCTACATTGTATTGGTCGGCATCCATGTTGTACATCATATGAGATTGTCAGTTTCAGTTGTACTGCAGTAGCGTCCTTCATCCGACAAGTCCATTTTGCTATTCTTTCTGTCAAATCATTTCACATGTCCAATCTTTAAACAAATGCATGCATTGGGGGGAATTTTGTTACACCTAAAATATTACCACCATTAGATTTAGTGTATACATCCCTGAAGTTCCATTGGCTAAGTCATTTACCTGGAAGGGACATCATTGTGCTTCTGCTAGGTTTTGAGAGATCGTCGTAGGCTGCACTCATGCAACCTGCAACGACGCACCTTGCTCCATTACAGGGTGCGATGAAGTCAGTTAAATGGAAAAAAATAGCTTCTTCGAGCTCATTCATGAAGGTTGCTGACTTAGATCCCTATCTGTGACCTGTTGGGGGAGCTGGCCTTCAGTTCCTAACGTCTTCGAAGGATCCCCTATCTCTCTCCTACCATATCTCAACCTACCCTATCCATACCCTATCCACTTAGTCCTATATAAGTGAAGCTCTACCCCTCTCCAAGGGGGAGGAAGTCTTAGTGTCTACATTTTGGTGAAATCGTCCTTGAGAGATCTCTACTAATCTATTGGGAGACTCATACTTCCTTGGGAGGATATGGAAAATGGCTTGGATGGAAAAGGGATGCAGCGTTAATGCTTGGTTGTAGTTCTATGTCTCTACTATGTATTTCCATATTTACAGTAATACAAATGCTTTCCACCAATATTGTTAATGTGTGATGATATTGAGTAGTTTACCTGCTTAATTGTTTACTTAGATCTCTTATTGTATAGATGCTCTTTACTCGTTTTTGTGTTGTTCTTTATGTCTTAACAGCTATTATAGCTGAGATCTAATGACCGCTGGACGCAGAACAACATTTAGGAGAAAGGATTGCAAAGTAAAAGGTAAGACATCTAGCACTTGATCCTTAAGTAGATATAGGAAATCCATTTGTAGTCTGTTTTATTTGTTCTAGACTCACATTGAGCTAGGGAGATCCGGCTCGCATCCGCTTGAGTGGATTGTCCGTCAAATGAATCTGGCGACCATACTGGGGAAGACATTGCTTTCTAGTTGTCAAGTTGAATGATATTTTCAGTTGATTTCTTGCCAAGCCTTTTTATTGGTCATTTGCTTCTTAAGTTGGTTTCACCATCAGATATTCACTTTGAAGACTCTGATCAACTTCCTTTGGATCTGCATTCCCATTCCCAAACCTGTTTATTGCTCATCACTTGGAGATTTGGATCTTTTTTCAACTTAGATCTCACCTGTCGCACCTGGGTGATATACATAGAGCGACACTGTGTCATTCTTGGTCTTTGTTCTTTGTCTGTTGGCTTGTCGTCGAAACCCTGTCACTGTCCTTCTGCGACACCGTCGCACTCCCCGCATTAGTGAACTGCGATGTCGCATTGTGTACAAGCACACAGTGCCCCGATCTACCCTTTTTTCCATACAGGCACCTTTTCTCCTCTTCTGTTTTGAGTGTGGTTTGTATGCAAACTCCCTCTGCACTGTATGATCCAGTCAGAGATCCCTTTTGCTTTGTGTGATTGAGTTGTTTGGTTTTGTTGGAGTTGTTTTGGGTTCCCATTTGGGACAAATCTGAGATTTGGTAGTGGTGGATACTTTGGTCTTCCCCACCTTCATCCTTTTCACCTTTGCATTAGATCAGTTCCATAACTCATTTTTCATTTCATTTGTGAGTCTTGCTTGCTTTAGTGCTGCTTGTTACTGTTTGACTTTGAGTGTTTGAATGTATTTTCAGTTCATTGAGTGCTTGCTTTCTCTTGAGAATTTTCTGAGTTGTTAGAGTGCTGCAAGTCATCTTTTCAGTTCAAGTACCCATGTTTAAAAGCATAGTTGTTATCAAATTGTCATTTTGATGCACTCATTGAAAGATCAAAAGTACTTCACTTCCATTGTTTTTCAAGATCATTTGAAGAATTGCATATGCATTGGAATGTCTCATTTATGAATCTTTTGGAAAAATTGAAAGAAAATTGCATTATTTGTGTTTTTCATGAATTATGAGTTGCTCATTTTCTTCAAAAATTCGGATAGACATCAAGTTTTACAAAAGTAGTCCCGTGCTTGGGAAGTTGCATTGTATCTTTTGATTTTTATGCTTTTAGGCCATCTTAGTGAAAGTGAAAAGTTTGCACACTCTGCTTAGAAATCCTCTCTTTTCATTACTTAACATCATTTTCGTTTTGAAAAGACAAAAGAAAAAGTAAAAACATGTTTTGATTTGGCTTAGTGGTGTTGTGAAATTTTTTATGTTTCGTTGAAAAAGGAAGAGAATATTTCAATATCATTTTTCATAGATTTTGGATTGTGTTGCATTGCATCGTTTTTGGTAAAATTGTTGGAAATAAAAAGAAGATTTATCCTTCCCATAGGTAGAATTCATTGAAAGAAAAGCATACTTTTTCCATGTAGTTAGGGCCTGCATTATGTTTCCGATTATGTACTCACCTCATCCATTCACCTAACCGTCTAGAGAAAATTAACCGTATAACTAGGGTAAAATATTTAGAAACTTGTGTGTAAGTTAGAGACATGTTCCAGTGTCGTTAAGCGTGGCAGCTGTCGTTATTTTCCAGCACTGTATCCCGGGGGTATTGTAGTCTTCCACGTACTTATTGGTATATTGAGCTCCTTCACGTACCCACCAAGTCACCTTGAGTACCCGGCATATATCGAAGGGTGTATCACGTACTCGGTAGTATATCAGAAGGTCTCTTGCCGAACGGTTGTGCATTAGACAGCACCACTATGGATTTGAGCTCCCATGTACCTTGCGTATATCGGGAGACACCACTAGGATTTCTAAGACCAATTGAGTTAACCTTTTGGTCATCTTGGCGGAGAAATACACCGAGAAAAGCACTCGGGGAACTACTACACATGTACCGTCTAGGTAATCAGGTATGCAGGCAAGGGTACTGTCCCAATCCTCCTTGTTGCGTCATATTGTTGGACCTTGCGGTATATCATGAGTTGCGAAGCCTTGACAATCTTGTGAGGATCCAGACTTTGAATCCACTCTTATCACATAAGTTTGCTTGTGGCCTTAGTTTGTGTAGGGTTTTGGTTGGTCTGCTTTTCTTTTAGCTTGCCTTAGGATAAATGTTTTGTTTTAGTCACTCTGGCTGACTTTCCTTGGAGAAGGTCCCGTAGAATCCAAAAATTTCCACCCGAATATCCCCTTAAATAGGAGGTAATTTCGAGGGTAAGGATGGATCCACAAGCCAGGGTCAGTTCACATGAAGTGGAAAACCCCACTTTGAATATTGGAGGACATTTGTTTCCACATACCCCTCCAGGTTCACCTGCCTCTCATCCCCCACTGGATGAAGAAGCACAAATTCCCACTTCACAAGACTCACCTCCCATCGCTCTCTAGAGCCTGGATCGTTGGAATGGATAAATCAACCCCAGGACAACCCCACATCAGTTGTTGTCCCTTCTATAGCTTATTGGACATCTTCTACCGGTCACCCAGTGGCCCATTTTTTCGTTGCACCCCCACCCAGTCAGGTTAGTCTCGATGACCGCTTGACACCTTATCATGAGTAATTGGCTAGTTTACGCACCATGGGTGAGGAGTTTCGAAGTCGGAACTTTCAAATAAGGTTCGACGATCGACCGATCCGAGGTCGCTCTTTATCTTTCAAGTCACCAGACTCATCCATGCAACACGTGACCACTTTTGGAACTGGTCAACCATCCATCCCTACACATGTACCTCCTAGACAGGAGACCAGTTTGGTACTTCCTACTACCCAACCTGTTGAACAGCAACAGTCCAACACACCTGTGACCACCATGGTTACGTTACCTGCCCCTCCCCCAACCCAAACATCGCGGGGAGGATACTCTTTACCCCCTACCCTTTTTACAGATAATGTCAAACCTACGGTGGAAAATCAACAACCTGTGTTGGGTCAACCTTTACCTAGTGGTCAGCAAGTTGTTGCTGGGGGGAAACCGCCATCTCTAAACCATAATACCGCAACTGAAGTTCCTATCAATCCCTCCATTGGAACTTCCCTACCTCCCAGACCTTCGACTTCGGGACTATCCCATGTTGGGGACCATCCAACATAATCCAACCTCCATCGATTTAATCGTATCCAGGTCATTTTAACCCTTTGTCGGGTCAACATAGTCCCAGAAATGCACTTTATGGGGTACCATACCCCAGTAATCCTTACACTCTTTGGGGACAGCAAACGTTTTTACAACATTGACGCCCACTTACAATCCCTCAAGTCCCTCCACCCACATTTGGTCCACCCCCACCTCTCATTGAAGGTGGCAGGCCCCCACATAATTCTAGAGGAGGAAAACCCCTACCTTCTAGAAATGGTCCACCTCATTCTGGTCATCATGGCCCACCACCCCCTGGAGGAGGTGGGGGAGGACCATTGTAGCTAGGGTTTTACCCCTAGCTTGTGCCAATGAGCACCTACTAAGGAGAATGGACTCCTTAGTAGCAGTTCAATAATGATTAAATGATTAAGCTTAAAACAACAATTAACAAACTACTCTAAATGGTAGGAAAATGGACAAATGAGCCATATAATGTGGTAATGAGGTAGTGAACACTTTTTGGGTGTTAACAACCATCCCACCCTGGAGGTGGTGGTGGTGGACCTTCCCACCCTAGAGGTGGTGGTGGAGGACCATCTTATCCTGGTGAAGGAGGTGGAGGGCTATCTTATCCTGGTAGCGGTGGTGGAAGACCACCACCCTACTATGGTGGAGGTGGCGGAGGAGGTCCTTACCCATCTGGAAACGGCGGTGGTGGACCACCACCTCCTCCTAGTGGAGGCCCATCCTATTTTGGCAGCAGTGGTGGACCACCACCTCCTCCTAGCGCAGGCAATGGAGTCCCATCCTACCCTGGCGGTGGTAGTGGACCACCACCATTTGGAGGTGGCCCACCCCCTCTCGGTGTTGGAGGTGGGCCACCACCTTATGGTCATGGGCCACCTTATTATGGTAATGGACCACCTTACTATGGCGGCAGACCTCCATTTGATCCGAGCGACACATACCCCTACAGCCAGTTTCCTCCTGGTACACCTTATGGTCAATCAATGCAAGGTCCTTATACTCCTTATCTGTACTATCAGTACTCATAGCCTAATCCACAGCTACCCTTTTTGGCTACTTTAGACCTACCTGACCTGTCTCGTTAGACCAACTACCCCATTTACCATGAAACTAATTGGACACCTATTCCAGTGAAGCTTCCATCTGATATCCATAAATTTGATAACAAGCCGGGTGAGGATCCTAAAAATCACGTGATGACATACCATTTATGGTGTTCATCTAACTCCTTGATGGATGACTCGAGTCATCTTAGATTGTTTCAAAGGACTCTTACTAGTTCGGTTGCCAAGTGGTACATTAAGCTACCACCCCATTCTTTTCCTGATTCTGGTTCTTTTGCTATGAACTTTTTAACTCACTTCCAACTGCCTATACAGTACGAAACTGGTACAGAGATTTTAACCTTGCTCCGTCAGAATACCTCCACTCACATATCGGATCATATACATGAGTGGTGAAGGAGACAACGTCTCAATAAGGCTCCTATTCTAGATCAACACCTAGCGGACCAGTTTACGAAGTCTCTCCAACCCACCATAGCACAAGATGTTGCCATAGGTGGTGTTGTCACTGAAGAACAAGCCATCGCACATGCCCATTTGCTAGACTTAGTCTATGCTCAGTCTGACATGTTGTTTGATATCCTTCTTGACGCACCCTGCAACACTTATGACCCCGCGAAACCACCCAAGAGACCCCAAACTGATGGCATCATTGGATGCCTTACCACCCATCCTTCTTCTCAAACCATTGGTTCGTTGAAACCCCAGGGTTCTTTCCCATCACCAACAAAGGTTGGTCATGGCACCACCAAATCACCCACTCCTGCTGTCAGCAAAGAAGTGAATTCTGTTTCATCAGCTTCACCTCAAAAGTCTAGTGGTAAGAAGAAAAACAAGGGGAAACCTAAGAAGTCTTCCACCCAGTAGGAACAAAGGAGCACCCCTGATGATACCAAATAGAAAAGGAAATTAAAGTATCCTTGTCTACTGTGTGGTGATGACCATTTCTCTAAGGAGTTCCCCCACAGGGATGAAGTTCAAAAGTTTCTTAAGGGAAAACCCACACTTGCAATTCTCAACGATCCTTTCCCTAATCAAAATCAGTAGTCGATCGCTCACACTTCTTCTTCCCAAGGAGAAGCACCCAACACCGCACATGTTCTCATGGTGCAAAATGAGACCATCAACTTGAACACCCGTTCTCGTTCGTATGACTCTATTCTAGCTAAATAACCTGTTGGAAGTAATACTAAAAAAGCTTCCACCTAGATGCCTGAAGTCACCATACCATCTGCTCCTCTCACCATAGAGAATCCCTATCTAGAATCATTATTGCGTCCACCCAAGAGCATGATTAGAAAATCGGTTTTCAATCCTAATGCTTGGGCTGCTCAAAACTACAACATTGTAGAGGACCTAGTGCAAACTCCTTGCGCTATGTCGATGCTGGAGGTTTCACAAAACTATCCTAATCAACGCAAAAATCTCCTCACTGCCATCGGTGCAGTTGACCCGGATTCATCGAATACCATTATGTTCTGGCTGGAATACTTCAAATCGAGGCTCTCCCATCAACTGGCATTTCAAGTTGCCACAAACATCGCTGGGAAGATAATCCATCATTCCGTTTTGGACAAGGGCACCTCCACTTTAGTCATGTCGATCTCATGTTGGAGAGCCATTGGCTCTCCTGAGTTGAACCGTTCTCCTACCACCTTGAGAGCCTTTAACGGACGTGGCTTTCAACCTCATGGGCTGTTATAAGCTTTACCTGTCGAGTTGGGGGGCAAGACCACAACCATTAATGTGGAAGTAGTCCTTGCCCTGTTAGATTACAACATTCTGCTTGGTCGTAATTGGTTTTACGCCATGACTGCAGTTGCCTCATCAGTCTTCCGCGTAGTGCAATTCCCTCATCAAGGCCGAATTGTCATAGTCGACCAAATGGATTTCTGCGCACCTGACATCACTTCTCACCCAGGCAATAACATTCCTTCCATTGGAAAATCTTCGCAGAAGTATGAGAGTGTGGGGGTTGGACTCCTTAAGGATTCATCCATTATGGGCATTTTTCCTACTCCGGATCCCCCCAACTATGTTTCCATGGTGAACATGATCTCCTCGCAAACTTCATTCATTCCCAACTCCACTGATTCATGGCTTGTACCTGATGAAGCCACCACACACCTGATTGGAAACATCATGCCTTTGTCACCCGCTGAACTTATGTACGAGGCTATCCAGTCAGCCCTAGAAGACCACTCCGTTGTGGTCTCCACCACTCATTCTCTGCGGTGGACATCATTTGATCCCCTCCTACGGACTTTTCATTCTGATGAGTCCATCATGGAAATCATGAGTGTGGTTGATCCTCCGTGGGAAGACCTCCATCATCGTTCGTCTTCCATTCCTATTTTGGCTACTATAGAGAAAAGAATTCGCACCATCTCTACATGGGATGTCCTTTCTGGCTCTCAGTCTTTGATAATCGCGTGTCAAATGAATTCTTAAGGCAACTTAGCCAACATTGAGTCTACCGCTTTGATCAACATCTCGATTAAACTTGGTGTAGTGGAACAATTTCAATTAGGCTAGAAGTGTTCCCCTGAAGAAGTCATTACTGCTACGGCCTTATTCAAGCGATTTCGAGATGTATTCGCTTGGACCTACGAAGAGATGCCTAGGATAGACCCCTCTAATGTTTTGCATGAGATCAAAACCTATCACGACATCAAACCTGTCCGCCAAAAATTGTGACAGGTACACCCCCGAAAGACTGCGGCAATCAAGGCAGAAATTGAGAAACTCTTGAAGGCCGGCTTCATTTACCCTGTCCCATTGACAGAGTAGGTCTCTAACGTCGTCCTTGTTACTAAAAAATAGGGTACTATTCGTGTCTGTGTCGATTATCGAGATCTCAATAAAGCTTGTCCCAAGGACAACTACCCAACTCCCTTTATCAACCAGATTATTGACAATTGTGTCGGAAGCATCATCTTTTCATTTATGGATGGATTTTATGGGTACAACCAGATTGAGATCCACCCCACCAACCAACACAAGACTGCTTTCATCTGTCCTTGGGGGACGTTTGCATACCGCAAAATTCTGTTTGGTCTTAAAAACGTTGGTGCCACATTCCACTGGGCCATGTCATATGTTTTCCACGATGTGAAGGACTGTTGGGCGGAGCCCAAGTGGGTTGGAAAAATATATAAGTATGGAAAATAGCGCGTAGCGCGCTGTAGCAGGAAGAAAAGGAAATTTTGATAATTGTGCAGTGCGCACTGCGGTAGGAAGAGAAAGCAGTTTTGGTGAAAGCGCATTGCGCGCGGTGTCAGGGAATGAACAATTTGAGGTTTTGCGCGTGTCGCACGAGGACAATGACTAAGGCACAGTCGCACAGCAAGACGATGCGCATAGTAGCGCATAAGCTAATTTTGGGAAGAACATGGGTAAAGGTTAGATGATGATATGACCTAGTTTGCATAAGGAACAGGTGGATGGTAGATGAAAGCGACCTATTCAAACGTGTGGTGGCAAGCAGTTGAGAAGCTAGGCCACGACGCCGATGGCGACAGGCAGGCGAAGGAGTGGAAAGGGATAGGCCATGATGCAGTTGTAACTGCTTGAAGGACTTCGGCTGTTAGAAGAGCATGTGAGCCACGAGTGGCCTAGCTAAAGCACGTGGAGTAAGCATTCGACGACGATAGCTAGTGTGGTAGTTAGCCATGCAGGTTTTGTAGACCTAAGGGTTTTTGCTTACGAATTGTAAAGATATGCCTACATGCATAATCTATAAATAGGCATGATTTTGTATGGGAAAGGGTTGTTTGTTGGGTTGATGAACTCTTCATTTTGGTTAAGTGTTGATTATTGTAGAATCTTAAGCTTAGACAGCCATTGTAAAGGCTCTGCAACTGAGTGCACAGAGACCTATCTGAGCGAGAGAAGAGAGTCTGCAGCTGAGTGCGCAGACTAAGAACGGTTGTACCCTTCCTACTAAGAGAAATATTAACAACCGTTCTTGTGGACATAGCCTCCATCCGGGGGGTGAACCACGTTAAATTATGTGTTGTGTGACCAATGTGTTTTACGATTGTTTAATTGCTTGGTATGTATGTTTAATGCTGGAAACTTCTGTATGTGATTACTTTTATGTGTATTCGCCGTAGTGAATGGGAATAATATGTTAAGTAATGCATGAGCAGAGGACTGTTAAGTATTCAACATGTATGAATCTGTCGATTGGAATGTATGAAGCTATCTATTGGTCAAAGTAGTGAACACTGAGTTTTAGCGCAGCGTTGGAGCGCGCAGTAACGTATGTTATTAAACCATCCACAATTTACTAATAAGACTTGAATGGAGTAAAGGGATAAAAGATGTTAAGTAGAATGGTTAGAATTGAACATCCTGGCAAGGATGCGCAGTCTCATGGATGCGCCGATTCATTGAAGGTTGCTGCGAGGTAGCTCTTGATAGGTTACTGTCGTAACTCAAATGTATCCTGTATCGCACAGTCATTGGAGGTGCGAGCACAGTTGTGCGCTGAAGGCGCAAGTGCGTAAGCGCAGTTGCGCGCTGAAGTATTTGACGTGAAACAGAAGGTTCACGCAGTTATCTATCTGCGCAACCCGCAAAGCG
The DNA here is from genome assembly GCA_027924585.1 of Larix kaempferi. Taxonomy (NCBI): domain Eukaryota; kingdom Viridiplantae; phylum Streptophyta; class Pinopsida; order Pinales; family Pinaceae; genus Larix; species Larix kaempferi. The sequence goes on from BSBM01001914.1 coordinate 148,964, forward strand.
TTGCACTGCTTATTAGCTTTCCCCCCATCACATCGCCCAGTTGTGGAAACTTGATTCCGCAACCACCCCCTCCAACGTCGCCTCGGGTGAGACTTCAGGTTGCGCTTGACTGTTGCCGAAAGGGACGATGAATTGGGGTTTTGTTGGTTCCTTGAACCGCGAAGTACCTCAGTCTACACTAGAAACATCAAGAAGGTGATGGATAGCGAACAAATCGTTCCGTTGCTGAGACCAATCTACGATGAAGAGATGTTCAATCCAGAGGAACTACTTCTGCTGAGGAGGGAGCTAATATCAATAAATCAGTTCCTCACTGGTACCATTGACATTCTCGAGTTTGGCGATCAAGCAAATGAAACGACAGTTTTTGATATATTCCACATAGCCACGACAGTTTTGGAATGTAGTCTTGCTGACTACATTAACACTGAAGACCACAACGCGATGACAGTAATTAACGACCTTGATCAACATCATCAACATGACCTCTCTACCCTCTTTAGCATTATAGTTCTCTATCTTTACGTAGAATTCGATGATTTTTTTAACATTACAGGTGTTGCTTGGTTTTTCAACCAAGCATGTGGAAGGATGCACCTACTAACTTGTAGTAGCAGTCTTCAAATTGAAAGCAAAAACAACTATAAACTAATTTGAATCTAACATGGGCATATAACAATAAACTTGAAAAGATTAAGAACAAGAACAAAAAATGACTTTTGTATTGCAATACCTCAAATGGTGAGGATGTTTGGTGTTGATCAGCTCCAAGGTTGAGATGCTCCAGGCTCCAATGGTCTCTTCCTCAAGATTGCTACAATGGTCAAAGAACTCAAGAGAAATTTTGACAGCATGAGGATAGGATGATGGATGGATAGTGAGGAGCCCCTGTCACCTTTTTATAGTTTTTGGTGATGGGAAATACCATTGTGGTTTTAAGAAAACCAATGGTATTGGGCCAACATGGTTTAGGTCTCTTTTTTCCTTTTTTGAATATTTTGAATATTTTTATTCCCTTTTAATATTTTTTGGGAATTCTGGACCCTTTTTTAGGGTTTTTTGAGGAAAAATATATATTTTGAGGGGAAAAAGGTGTATTATGGTCTTTTTGGTGACCTTTTGATGGCTTTGGAGGCTCAAATGGTGGAAAAGTGGACAAATGGGTCATGTGAATAAGGGAATAAGCTAGCGAGCACTTTTTGGGTGTTAATAGATTGCCCCCTGATGTGTGAGGGCAGGAGCTCATCGTATGGACGATAGACATCATAGTTCTTTTGTCTTTTTCCTGGGGTTTGGGGAAGAGAAGAGACCAGTTGGATATTGGAGCAATGGCCCCTTGGAAGCTGCAAAAACTGAAAAATATTACATGGCCTTGCAATGAATGAGGAATAATCTCTGACTATGGACGAGGCGGGCATACCCATGCTCGTATCAAGACATATACATAACAATTAGGCCCACGAAGGGGGTCCTGAAGAAATACATAAAAATCTGCTGGTACATCATAATGTTCTAGAGAGGACACAATGTTGGGACATACTCATGGTCATATCATGACTAAAATGAATAACTGATACACTGGAAAAAATGCAACAACCGTTCTGAATAAGGTATCAGAAGGGTTGATGAACTGCTGAAAATGAATGTGTCCAACATTTGAAAATTGTCGCCAAGTGCAACCTGAATATCCATAGGAATATGTAACTGGTTGTGTCCTTAATCAAAATCTCATATGTGTTAAATTTTGAGTATTAATTCACAATACTATAGGATCTTTTGCTGAGAGAATAACATCTACAGTATATCAATGCATGACAATCATAATATGACAAGCATCACAAGCATCACAAGAATCAAAAGCATAGAGACAAGAGACATAGAGTTTCCGTGGGGAAAACCCTAAGGTGAAAAACCCCACAACTTCCTCAGAGATAGAGAGAGAAATGGCTCAACCAAAATACAACCAAATAACACTGAGATAGTCTCCTAGCAGATGATCCTCCTCCTCCTCACTAGTGCGCCACTTTTGAGAGTGAGAGTGAGTTACTTTTCTGAGTGAGTAAAATAAAGATCTCCTATCTCTATTTATACTCACCTTTTTTCCCAGTGACCTTATGGGGCCGACTTGTCTACTTAGATACATCCACATTATAATATATATAAATCAGGGCCGACCCCACATGGTGGTCTAATAACCGATCGGCAAGTACACACACTTGCGACACTTGTCAATCCACATGACGAAACTTCCTTATAGAGGAATAACACATCTCTTATAAGGGTACAATAAATATATATAAAATATACAGATGAAATACATTCCGAAGTTTCATATACATCAACACTCCCTCTTAACTAGGAAGGTATTTCTCAACACAGATCTGCTAGACAAGTCTTCTTCTCTGGATCATCGTCGTCATCATCGTCACTGCTGCTACTATCTCAACCAATCTCTGACTCTACTCGTCATAGGAAGTTCTACAGAGCCAATCCTTTTTCATACTGGATGTAGGTCCACCACCTGCAGGTCTTCATCATCACTGGCCATACTGTGGAATCCTCAGGACTTATTACGTGCATCACAAAACCTGGCTGCAGCATCCTAGGCTATTATGAGCACACATCTCTACCTGTAGGATCTCCCAGGAGCACATTACATGTGACTCATCATAAAACCTGGCTGAAGCATCCCAGGCTGTTACGAGCACACATCTCTACCTGTCGGATCTCCCAGGAGCATATTACATGTGATCTCACCACAAAACTTGGCTAAAGCATCGGAGACCTTTTTCATCCTGGCCAGATCTCCCAGGAGCAAATTACATGCCATAGGACAAAACCTCACAAGAGCATCTGTTAGATATCCCAGGGCACCGAATTACATGCCATAGGCAAAACCTCGAAAGACTATCTGCAAATCTCCCAGGGCACAAATTACATGTCCTCCCAAGCAAAACCTCGCAAGAGCATTTTCTAGATGTCCCAGGGCACCGAATTACATGCCATAGAAAAAACCTTGAAAGACCATCTGGAAATCTCCCAGGGCACAAATTACATGCTTACCTGCACAACCTGATCCATGGCCACAAAGTATCATCTGATACTCATCAAACATCATCTTGATGTACACATGATCATCCTGATCATCATCACTGCAACATCCTGCTGCATGTCATCTGGAGAAGCTCGTCATCCACGATCATCCTGATCATACAATGCATTCATCTAATGCACACCAAGTATCCACCTGATACATACATAGATACATGATCCACACAATGTATCCATCATCATACGTACATGATCAACACAATGTATCCATCAATCATACATGATCTACCTGATCATAAAAAGATACATGATCCACACAATGTATCCATCGGCATCCAGCATGATGAGTACATACAAAATACATACACATGATCCAACCGATCATATCCAGCATCCAACATGATGCGTACATACATATAAATGATCCAACTGATCATATCTAGCATCCAACATAATGCATACATACATACATATAATGATCCAGCTGATCATATCCAGCATCCAACATGATGCATACATACATATAAATGATCCAACTGTTCATATCTAGCATCCAACATGATGCATACATACATACATATAATGATCCAACTGATCATATCCAAGCAGAAACCAGAACATCATCCTGATGCTCATCATCTAGCGCTTACATCCACAGCCATGTGAAGGATCCCCCTTCCAACATGCTTGGAATGGCTTCAGCAAATGTGTCCATCACTTCTTCCTTGAAGTGTCCTTGATCTGAAGAATGCCAAGCCTCTCTCTGAAGTACTCCAACTTCACTCTGGCTAGTTGCTTCATCTGCACATCTGCAATCTGCTTGTCCATTGCAACATACAGGAGCTTCATGGCTCGTCTCTGCACCATATCCCTGATATAGTGATATTTGATCTCTATGTGTTTCGACCTGTCATGAAACACTGTATTCTCGGACAGCTTCACACAACTATGGTTATCACAGAAGATACCGGTAGCATCCAACGGGAGATCAAATAACTCAGATAGTAGCTTCCGTAGCCATACTGCCTCACAACTAGCTGAACAGGTTACAACATACTCTGCCTCAACTGTACTCAGTGCTACGCAGGACTGCTTCCTGCTAAACCAAGAGATCACACCTGATCCCATACAGAAGCAACACCCAAATGTGCTCTTCCTATCTGTAGCATTGCCAGCCCAATCTGAATCAACATAACCCTGTAGGTTAAACTTTTGATTCACTTCATACTTGAGCCCATAATCCACTGTACCCTTCAGGTACCTCAGAACATGCTTTACAGCAACCAGGTGAACACTCCTCAGATCCGTCAGGAACTGGCTCAATGTGTTCACAGCAAAGCAAATATTTGGTCTCGTGTTTGTTAGGTACATCAAGGACCCAATCATCTGACGATACAAAGAGACATCAACCGGATCAGATGAAGCATCACATAGAAGCTTTAGATTCGATGCAATAGGTGTGGCCATGGCCTTGCAATCCATCATCCCAAATCTCTTCAAGATATCTACTGTGTACTTCCCTTGACCAAGGAAGATCCCACCTGCACTCTGCCACACCTCCATACCTAGGAAATAGGGCATCATTCCCAAATCTTTCATATCGAATTCAACAGCAAGCTTCCTCTTAGTATCTACAATCAGTCTATCATCTCCTGTTACAAATAAGTCATCCACATACAGGAGTAGAATCACAGGATTCCCTTCCTCAACCTTGTAGTAAAGGTTGGAATCCACTTTACTCTTGGTAAAGCCCAAACTGGATAGGAAACTGTCCATCCTACCATACCAAGTTCTGGGAGCTTGTTTCAAGCCATACAAGGCTTTCTTCAATCTATATACACATGTGACTCCCTGTCAAGTCTTGGGACTACATCCCAAATATCTTCTTCATGTAGTCCTTTTGTAGGTGAAGATATATGGTCTTTCCTACAAAACAAGTTAAATTGCATGTTTAGAAACATCTCATAATTTTCAGAACAAATTCTTTACACATAAAGAAATATGTCACGCAGTCATGCAGTTATCTTAGCCAATGCTTCAATACAACATTTATCCATGTTCCACAACTTTCTAGATGCCCTCCAGTCTCTACCAGAACATTGTTAAGAGTTTGCACTACTCCCAACATGTCAGCAAAGAGGTTTCATTCTAGATAAGTAGCACTGGAATGTTGTACAGTGCCATAGGCCACTTACCCATCACATGCATATTAGTAGTATACTGTTCATTAATGCAATCATTCTAATATGCACAATACATCTCCTAAGTCTAGGAACATAAGCATAATATTATTTAAACAAACAAAATAGGCAAGAAATGATAATTGAAAAACTTATCTTTGTTTGTTTGTTGGGTGGATTCCCTCTGAGTCTTTGCTTCCTGGCAGGAGCTGCTGAAGTAGCTTCTTCTACACCTTTTTTGTTGTGGAATGTAGGAAGATGGTCAACTCCCTCTGAAAATATGCATCCTTGCAGGAGCTGCTGGAGTGTGCTCCCTCTTGATCTTTGCTTCCTGGATTACCTGTCCTTGAACTTATATTCATCCTTGCTGACATCAATCTTCTTGAACCTAGAAAGACCTCTTCTAGTGTCTTGTTGTCCAATATCTTGTGGGGTGTTCTGTTTTGCACATATACGGCTGTTCTAGTTGCTTCTACCCATAGATGCATAGGTAGATCCGGGTCATGTAGCATTTCCCTTACTGCTTCCATCATAGTTCTGTTCTTTCTTTCCGCAACTTCATTCTGTTGAGGATTATAAGGAGCAGTCAACTCCCTCTTAATCCCTGAATCACTACAAAGCTTCTTGAAGTCACTTGAGGTGAATTCTCCACCATTGTCGGATCTGAATGTTTTGATCTTCTTGTTAGTTTGATTCTCCATCAAGGTTTTGAATTCCTTGAATTTGTCAAGAACCTCATCTTTTCCCTTCAAGATGTATACCCAAGTCTTCCTGGAGAAGTCATCAATAAATGAGACATAGTAAATATACCCACTCAGGGAACTGGATGACATAGGGCCACATACATCTGAGTGGATGATTTCCAGTATGTCTTTTGCCTTGCTTTCACTGCTTGGGAAAGCCTTCTTAATTTTCTTACCTTTTGCACATCCTTTGCAAACACCTTCATGTTTGGTCTTGATTTCAGGAAGACCCTCTACTACCTTGCTTGCAATTGGAAGTGCTCTATAGTGCATGTGAGCAAGTCTTCTATGCCAAAGTTCACTTGGCTCCATGGATTAATGTATCATGGCATGTTCAGGTTGTCCCTTCAATTTATACAAGCCTCCCTCTTGCTCTCCAATTACTACTGCATCATCTATGGTCTTTCCCTTTGGCCACATTAGGACTTGGCCATCCACAAATGCAACCCTCATACCTTTTGCATCTAGTGCAGAAATGGAGAGTAAGTTCTTCTTGAGCCCAGGTACATAAAGTACTTCTTTCATCTTCAATGATTTTCCAGAATCTAGGTTGTAGGAAGCTTCACCACTTCCTTTGATTGGGTATTGATAATCATCCCCAAGTTTCACCTTATGGGGTGATTCATGTTCAGATAGATTCACAAAAGAATCCTTAAACCCAGTCATGTGTTTGGAAGCCCCACTATCAATCAACCAATCATTACAACCATGGGAGATGGTACCTGTGAGAGCAGAGATCAGAACATACTCTTCTTCACTTGATGAGTCATCATTACTATCACTTTCTGCCCTAGCCTTCTTCTTTGGGGGTTCATCATCTTCGGCAGCATGAGCATGAAACCTTCTTTTGCTACCCTTCTTCTTCTTGTTGGGGATGTTATTGTCCTTCGTGTTCTTGGGACAATTTATGGCAATATGTCCTTTCTCATTATAGGTGAAGCATATTCTTCTTTCTTTGAAGTGATGTGAAGATTTCTCGGAGTGAGATGGCTCTCTCTTGAACTTTCCTTTCTTGGTGTGAGTTGTGAGAGCTTGATCTTCATTCCCCATCTTCTCTTCTTGTGCCACAAGCCTTGCTTCTTCTTGTGAGCATTCTTCCCGTAGTCTACTGAAAGATATCAACTTCTTCCTTGCACAAATTCCTTGGATAGAGGAATCCCATGACCTGGGTAGGCCATTTAGAGTGGTCATCACCACTTCACCATTATCCACCATTTCTTCCACTGCTTCTAGTTGTTCCTTGATTTGGTAGACCCTTGAAAAATAGGATCGAATGGTTTCTCCATTCTAAAACTTTACTCCTTTCAATTGGTTTCGCAGGGTCATCTTCTGATTTATGTTCTTCCCTTCAAATAGCTTGGTCAAAGAGTCAAACATCTCTTTGGGTGTCTTAAGAGAAGACACATGGGGTATGAGATAGGGATGTCTTAACATATGGGGTTCATCCTCTGGGATAGGGATGTCTTCTTTCACATATGAGTCCAACTTCCGGGTTATTCTCTTCCAGGATTAACCCAATCCTATACTTCCAGGCTCGGAAGTTATCAGCTCCTTCAAGCTTATCCTCAAGCTTGGTGTGGAGAGACATCTTTAAGAGTACTTCAAATGGAAATAGAAAAGATTTAGGACTTACCACTTGGAGTGCTAAAAACTGGATCTGGTCCCGGATTAGGGTTTGTCAGAGAAACCCTAAAAATTCAAAATGTGAATTTCAAATTTATGAAAGGATAGAAAGATGCGCTTTGATGAGCTGATCAGCCTGGTGCATTCAGAATTTGAGATCAGCAAAGTCTTTCCCTTCAGAATTGCGTTTTTGTCCTCCTGGGTTCACTAGGGAGAGCCCTGAAATAGGGTTTGAGTTTCACGGAGATCTATCCAGCCAAAAATCTCGATCCAAAGCTCTAACCTTCAATTTTTGCAAGGAGCTTCCAGCTGTGTCTTCATATTCCACAAATTCCTATTTTTGTGGAAACCCTAATTTTTAGGGCCAAATCTGAAAATGCTCGGAATTGAAATCTGATTGGACAGATAGATGCGCCTTGATGAGTAGAGTCAATCTACTATACGGATTTTCAAAAATTTGTGGAGAGAAACCCAATAAACAAGGAACTCAAGCTTCTGTCACTGCAAAATGTCTTCTTCTCAGGTTAGCTCTGATACCATGTTAAATTTTGAGTATTAATTCACAATACTGTAGGATCTTTTGCTGAGAGAATAACATCTATAGTATATCAATGCATGACAATCATAATATGACAAGCATCACAAGCATCACAAGAATCAAAAGCATAGAGACAAGAGACACAGAGTTTCCGTGGGGAAAACCCTAAGGTGAAAAACCCCACAACTTCCTCAGAGATAGAGAGAGCAATGGCTCAACCAAAATACAACCAAATAACACTGAGATAGTCTCCTAGCAGATGATCCTCCTCCTCCTCACTAGTGCGTCACTTTTGAGAGTGAGAGTGAGTTACTTTTCCGAGTGAGTAAAATAGAGATCTCCTATCTCTATTTATACTCACCTTAGGGGGCCGACTTGTCTACTTAGATACATCCACATTATAATATATATAAATCAGGGCCAACCCCACATGGTGGTCTAATAACCCATCGACAAGTACACACACTTGCGACACTTGTCAATCCACATGACGACACTTCCTTATAGAGGAATAACACATCTCTTATAAGGGTACAATAAATATATATAAAATATACAGATGAAATACATTCTGAAGTTACATATACATCAACAATATGTGGTAGAGTCGGATGATATCCGGGGTCTTCAACAAATAACTGAAAGGACCGATATCCTGTACGAGTCTCAACGATGCGACCAAGGTGTTGAAGTCGAGCATGTGAGAAACAATCATTTTGAGAGGCACTGAGGACTCCTTTCAAAATGATCCATAGGCACTCATTGCTAATGGTGATGAGTCCAAGGCACAGGGACCTCTGGGTCTATCCTCTAGAATAGATTTGGTTGGCGTCGACAGAGGGAGACCAGCAACTACCAAGGCAATGATGTTTCCTTGGTAGGAGCGCGAGGTGTAGAACTAGAGTGTGATAGTACTGATGGTAGGACTGACATATTCTGGGGATGGGAAATAACTGGGGTCATAGAGTGGGTGGACTCAAACCTCCTTTGTTCAGAGCATGATGACATGGGTGACCTGGCAGTGTAGGAAACTGACTTGTAGGTGCGAGGATCATAGCTTTAAGGACTTAAGGGTATGTATTGTAGATTGGAGTGACTCTGGGGGGAACAAGCTGATGGATGCTGTAGAGGGACTCTCAGGGTGACATACTGTAGAATGCTCTGAACAAAGGTGACCAAAATGGGGAAGCTGCCATATGAGTAGACGTGATCTGTTGTGGCACCGAGAAGCACCATTGGATCCTTATTCGTAGTTTTAATGAGCTCCAAGAAGGGATAAAAGTGTGCTCTGAAAAGGTACTATCTTGTGGATTTTGTGAGCCAAGGACTGTTCGTGTTCGTAAGTGCTTTCATTTTTAAGGAGTCTGAAAACTATAAGAAGACTCTGTAGTGGTGGTGGAGTATTGTCCTGTAGATTTATACGAGCCCAAGACGGTGATTGCTCATGGTTGCTTTCATTTTTTGAGAGTCTGAAAGGGGTAAGTAGACTCCATTGGTGTTCTTTTTCATAAGTTAGTCTCCAAGGCCCGAAAAAGCATAAAATGATGCAAATGGAAAACTCTTCTAGCCGATGTGACTAGAGTATTCCATTTTCATAATAAGTCTACAAGGTTCGGAAAAAGGGGTAAACTTATACCAGGTAGACACCCTTTCAGATACTTTTAGCGAGCATGAAAGGAAGCAAGGTTGCTCGACGATCTTTTCATTCTTTTAGGAGTCAGAAAATAGCTTAACAGAAACTCCCTAAGTGCCTTTTTCATAAAGGAAATGCTCGGCCCGAAAAAGGGATAAAATTATACTGAACAAAAGTAATGGAGAGGCAAGGAGGAAGTGTTCAATCAAAGGGCGAGTATGGGGATCAAGCATGGTGATAGGGGGAACACTAATGGGGCCTCCTTGCGGGTTGATGAATGGTAGCAAAACAATGCCATAATTGGGGTATGGATGGAGTGGATGGCTCATGTATAAGTTGTGATGCACAAAATTGTAAAACTCGACAGCGGTCGATGTGGCCCACAAATCGAGGTAACAAGATGTAGGGACACAATGTCAAAAATGGTTTTTGGTGAGAGCGAGAAATGATCTCAAGCATCATCACGAGCGTGGAAAACTGAATTCGGTGATATAAAGAACTTAAAAAATGGACAATGGCCAATGTGGCACACAAACCGAGGTGATGAGGGGCGGGTGAAAAAATGCCTGAAAAATATGGTGGTGAGAGCGAGAAATGATCTCAAGCATCATCACAAGTTTGGAAAACTGAATCCAATGGTATAAAACTTGTCAAAAATGGGCGACGACCGATGTGGTATGCAAACCGAGGCGATAAGGGGCATGGGAAAGAATGCCCAAAAAAAATATGGATCTGAGAGCAAGAAATGATCTCAAGCATCAGCACGAGCGCAAAAAACTAAATCCGGCAATATAAGACTCATAAAAAATGGACGACGGTCGATGTGGCACGCAAACCGAGACGATGAGGGGGCATGTAAAAAATGCCCAAAATATCTGGGCATGAGAGCAAGAAATGATCTCAAGCATCATCATGAGCATGAAAAATTGAATTCGACGATATAAGACTCGTAAAAAATGGACAACGGTCGATGTGGCACGCAAACCGAGGCAATGAGGGGCATGGGAAAAAATGCCCAAAAAATCTAGTGGTGAGAGCAAGAAATGATCTCAAGCATCATCACGAGCATGAAAATATGAATCCGGGGTGCAAATGGTGCAAAAAACGGAGGTCATAGGGACTCCGGAATGGTCAAAGGAAATAACTAGGTTAAAGAATGGCTACAAATAAAGGTGAGCCCGCCAAGCCAAGGATGCAGTGGTGGGGAGAAATGATGACCTGAGGGGGAAGAATACTGGGTGTACCAAATCAAATCAAATATACAAGTGATAAGTGACCTAAAAAATGGTTGATATCACGCATGCGAAAAAGTGAGCATGGTTAATGACCTGCCCCCATGCTATGTGCATGGAGTTTATGATTGTGGATCACATATGTGTTAGTTTGAACAATGGGATCATTGAAATATTGAGATAGGTATGACAGGGAAGGTTCAAAATGATTGATCATGCCCCCTATCCTAGGGTTGAGGTAATCTATTATGCCCCCTAAATCAGAGGTGTCAATGTTGTGTAGATGTTGTCTCAGAGAGGGATCAACATGGCATTGAGCAATCGCTGGTCGGGGGGTATACCATGAGGCTGTGGGCCGTGGTGGCATACTGAAGGGATGATATGATGATGGGGGATTCCCCTTGTGGGGTGGATGCCCCTAGTATCTCCACGAGAATCACGATGATGATGAGTAGGCAAGCTTTTGGGCTTGCCCCCGTGTTGTGGACATGTGGTTTCCTCATCGATTTGAAAGGGTTCAACATGTGTGTCAAAGGGCTCAATGGAAGGGGCTGACCGAACAGAGGGGTCTCCAGTGGAAACCGTGTAAATGGTGTTAATTTCTTCCGAGGAGGAAGATTTTGGGGGATATATTTCGTCAATGAGAAGAGGGGATATCTCTAGGTCGACATTATTCAATTCGTATAGTGATACTCTATAATCTGGGAGATCGGGGTAGTGATGTGAATAAAAGTAAGCATGAAAATAAATGGAAAATAATAGATTTCCATAGAAGACTATCATTTTACTATATTTAAAAGTAAATCTTTATTTATCCTGTCGTGGACAAGAACATTTTACTGCTGAGTATGGATAAATAAATCCTATACTATCAGAACATAAAACATACTTACTTGGAAAAACCGAGATATTTATAACATAATTATTATATATAAATTGGGAAAACAGCTAACTAAATATAATATCTAATAAGAGTACTAAAATGTAAATACAGGAATTTAACAGAAAGTAGGAATTTGAGAAATTAAAATAATTTAATCTCCTCATTCACTTGGTTGTTCCCTATCACACTTATTTATTTTTAATCTATCTCTGTACTAGAGTACGATGCTATTCCTTTGCATGGGGAAAAATGCAGAGATCATTTGTTCAATTACTTCGATTTATTCAGAATCATTAAAATAGTTAGAATAACTGAAATGAACTTGATGAACTAAACAGTAAAACATAGTAGAAAAACAGAACTTTAAAATACAAAGAAATTAGCTTAACATAACTGGTAAATAAAAACAGATAAGACAATAGAACCTGTAAAAGACGATAGGATGACAAACACCCAAGGAGGCCTGTTCCTCCCAACCTGCTTTAGAAGAAGCAGCTCAACTTGCTGACTTCTAGTGAACCCTCAAGCCTGATTTCTGATCCAGTAAGTGGGTGAAATCTGTGTAGAAGCAAGGCACTCAAAAATACCTTCTCCACTCGGTATCAGCCTCCTGAAAAATGCCTTCTCCACTCAGCATCAAACTCCTGAACTCATAAAGAGTTTGGCAGACTAACAACATGATCAACAACAGCATATCCCCTCATCAAATCTCTTGGGTGCAAACACAACAAAACCCCAAGGTAAATTTCCTCGTCAGGAAAAGTGATGAACCTCAGTTCAATATTTGATGGCTATTATATAGACTGCCTAGGTCTTTTAGTGGTCAGTTTGGAATAAATGAACCTCAAGCTCCAGTCCCATATTTCAGGTTACTATGACCACATTTCAAGGGAGTTGTCCCATACCAATAGTTAGTTAGTTGCATCATGATGTTGCCACTTGTCCATTGCCTTCTACTCCAAATTCCATTCCACCTAGTGGATCAGTAACCACTCTTTCAATAGTCCTCTTAGGTGTTTGTCTCCTATTTTATTTATTAAGTAATAATATATTGTGCAAATTACAGTCATCCTTGGACACCTGTCCAATACAAACTTTACAATAAAAGTTATCATAATGTTTCTAAACATTAAATGTTTTCCAGCTTAAAGGGTATGTTATAAACACCCCCTCTTAAGCTCAACATCGTCCTTGATGTTGCTTATTAATCATCAAGTTCCTCGTGGAACAGAACTGGATATGCTGCCTGCATATTACTTTCCAGTTCCCAAGTAGCTTCATCAAGGCTAAGGTGCTTCCATTGCGCCTTTACCTGCCCCATTGTGCGATTCCGAAGCGCAATTTCCATCCAGTCTAGAATACAGTCCGGTTCCACCTGAAAATATCCTTCGGGTTCCACCTGTATGTCATTCCAATTCAGCACATGAGTAGCATCATGCACATACTTCTTTAAAACAGAAACATGAAAAACATTGTGGATTTTTAAATTGTATGGCAATGCCAATTGATATGCAACAACTCCTATCCTTGATAGGATATCGAATGGTCCACAATACCTTGGTGCTAATTTAGCACAACTTCCAAGCTTCAAAGAACTTTTCTTGGGCTTTACCTTTATGAAAACATGGTCTCCTACCTAAAATTCTCTTTCTGTGCGTTTCAAATCAGCATAGCTTTTCTGTCGATCTTGGGCAACTTTTATGTTACCTTGAACTTGTTTCATGGTTAGCTCCATTTCTTTCAATAGATCTGGTCCTAACATCAACCTATCTACAGGATTATCCCATGAAATTGGAGTACAACATTTTCTTCCATACAAAATTTCAAATGGACTTAACTTAGCAGATGCTTGATAATTATTATTGTAGGCAAATTCTGCTAAGTGCAAGTAATCTTCCCACTTAGATGGCTGATCTTTAACATATAATCTCAACATATTTTCCAAAATTTGATTTACTCTTTCTGTTTGACCATCAGTTTGTGGGTGGAAATAAAAGCTAAAATTCAAGTTAGTATTTAATCCTTTAAACAGTGTTGTCCAAAAGTTACTAGTGAACTTAGAATCTCTGTCTGAAATAATTACCTTTGGAATTCCATGCAAGCGAAAAATTTGCTTCATGAAAATATCTGCAATGTTAGAAGCCTTGAAAGTAGTTTTAACAGGAATAAAATGAGCATCTTTGCTAAGTTTATCAACAACAACCATAATTGAGTCATTCTGCTTCTGATTTTTAGGCAATCCTGTAATAAAGTCAATGCTTATAATTTTCCACTTCCATTCTGGAATTGGTAAGGGCTGCAATAGCCCAGCTGGATGTTGGTGTTCAGCTTTGATAGTCTGACACTCAAAACATCTAGCTATATATTCAGCAACTTCACGTTTCATGTTGGGCCAAAAGTACTCCTTTCTTAACATAGTTATCATTTTCTGATAACTAAGATGTCCTGAATAAGGACTCTTGTGAATTTCATCTAAAATCAGCAATTTAACTTTCGAATAATTAGGTACATAAATTCTGCTTTTGTAAGTTAAGAATCCCTTTTCATTAATACTCTAATCTGTTATACAATTTTTAGATGAGTTTCCAGCCACTTTATCATGTAATTTTTGGTAATTTTCATCTTGCTTAGTTTTTTCCTCGATCTGATTTTCCAGATCAGTTTTAAAAGTACTGATTGCTACCACAAAACTTAATCTAGCGTTTCTGCTCAACGCATCAGCAACCTTATTTTCCTTTCCATTAATGTGATGGATTTCAAAATCATACTCGCTAAGGAAAGCTAACCACCTAGCTTGCCTTGCCTTAATATTTGCTTGATCTAAAAGATACTTTAAACCTTTATTATTAGTCATTAAGATCAATTTTCTTTAGATCAAGTGATGGAGCCACAACTTTAAAGCATGTATCATGGCTGCCAACTCAATATCATACGTAGCGTAATTATTTTCATGTATTTTTAACTTCCTTGACTCAAAAGCAATTGCATGACCCTCTTGACTTAAAACCCCTCCAAGTCCTTCGTTGCATGCATTAGTGCATACGACGAAATCCTTATTAGGATCTACAATTTTTAAGATGGGTGTAGTAGTTAACAATTCTTTCAACTTATTATAGCTGTCTTGACATTTTTGATCCCATATGAATTTCTTCCCTTTCTTCTGCAAAGAAGTGATAGGGTTAGCAATTCTAGAGAACCCTTCAATAAACTTTCTATAATACCCTGTTATTCCCATGAATGACTATACATCAGTTACACATTTTGGAACAGGCCATTCATTAATTGCATTAATTTTATCAGGATCAACAGAAATACCATCCTTTGAAATTATATGACCCAAATATTGAATTTTATCTTTGTAGAAATCACACTTACTGAACTTAGAGTAAAGCTGTTGATCTCTAAGTACTTGTAAAATGATTTTTAGATGTTCATCATGCTCTTCTTTAGTCTTTGAGTAAATCAGGATATCATCAATGAATACCACTACAAACTTATCCAAATATTTATGCAAAACGTTGTTCATTAAACACATGAACACTGTAGCTGTGTTAGTTAGCCCAAAAGGCATAACTATGAACTCGTATTTTCCATATTGCATTCTGAATGCAGTTTTGAATATGTCCTTGTCTTTTATCCAGACTTGATGATAACCCAACCTTAGATCAATTTTAGTGAATATCTCTGCTCTGCGTACTTGATCAAATAGATCATCTATGCGGGGTAAGGGATACCGGTTCTTAATTGTCATTGTATTAAGCTGACGGTAGTCAATGCACAAACGCATGGTACCGTCCTTCTTTTTAACAAATATTACTGGTGCTCCCCAAGGGGACACACTGGGCCGTATCTAGTTTTAATCTATTAATTCTTTCAGCTGAGACTTTAACTCATTTAACTCCAGAATATTCATCCTATAGGGGGCCTTTGAGTTTGGTACCACTCCAGGTACTAACTCAATGGTGAATTCAAGTTCTCTTTTTGGAGGTAATCCTGGAATTTCTTCCAGAAATACATCAGAAAAGTCCCTAGGGATGGGAATATCCTCTAGTTTTAACTTGTCTTCTTTAGATGTACATTCATCATTAGCAATATTAACAGCAAATAATTTACAACCTTTTCTAGCAGCTCTCTTCACTTGTAAGGCAAAAATCTGCCTTACAGAAGTCTTCCTAGCAATGCCTTTAACAGTTTCAGCTATACCTTCATTAGTTAAACAAACAAAAGACTTTTCATAACAATTCAATAAAACTCTATGTTGTTCAAGCAAATCCATACCAATTAACAAGTCATAAGATCCTAATGGTAAAACATTCAAATTCACTTGCATTTTCAGCTGACTTAGAAAAACTTCACAATCTTTAACAAAATATGTAACTTTTCTTTTTGTTCCAGTTGCAAGCTGAACTAACCACGGGTTATCAAATTTTTCTATCTTTAACTTGCAATATTTTACTAATTCAGGTGATATATAACTCAGATTTGCACCTGGATCTATTAAAATGGAAATAGACTTAGTTTGTAACATACCTTGAACTTCCACCATGGATGTTTGATGGTCTGCTTAACGATTCTCCAATGTTGCATAAATTATGGGCATCTCCCTCGCTACATCTCCAACTATAGGTTCTGCTTTTACTGTGTGAATATTGTTGACGGTTTTTCTGTTGCATGGGCAATCTGATCTCCTGTGTTGTCCGCCACATTCATAACATTTGATAGGTCCTTTTTGCTCAGCATATCTATAATTATTGTTGCTGTGATTATTGTTGTTGGGTACATTCTTTGCAGTAGAAGAGTTCTGGGGTGTATTACCCTGATAAGCATTACTATTTGGAAAGTTTATGTTATGAAAATTCTTCTTGAAACTTCCATAATTTTGGTTAAATTTTTTCTTTTTATAATCAAACTGATTTGTTTTGCTGCCCTTCCAGCCAGTTGTTCCTTCTCTTCTTCTATTTTGATCAAAACAGAAATTTTCCTTTCTCATAGCTTCCTCCAGTGTTGTAGGATTGTCATATTCTATTCCATCTTTTATATGGAATGGTAAACAGCTGAGAAACCTTTGTACCTTTGACTTCTCTTCAACCATGTACGGTACATATCTCAGTAGAATGAGGAATTTGTTGCACAATTCCTTCATGCTCATGGTGCCCAACTTCAGATCATAAAACTCCTTCGATTTATCCTCATAATACTATTCTGAAAAAAACTTTTTCTTGAACAACTTCTTGAACATACTCCATGTTATGTCTTTTTCCTTTAAACTTTTGATTTTTTTTAGATCCTGCCACCATATATCTGCTTTGCCTATCAGATTATAAGTAGCCATCTTGGATTTTAGTTGAGAAGAGTAGTCATATATATTAAAGTACTTCTTCATTCCAGATAGCCAAGCTTCTGCTATCTCACCCTTATCATTTTCGCCATTAAAGGTGGGTGGCTTAATCTTCTTAAATTCTCCAGTGATTTGTTCGTGATGCTTTTGCTTTCTCCTTGTTGGACAGAAATCACTATCACTACTATCCTCGTTAGAGTGATAATGACTTTGATGTGAACCAGAGGATGAATAACTGGCACTCTTATCCTTTCTTGATTTCTTGTGGTTGTTTCCTTGAGTCATTATGGCAGAATCAGATTTGACCTTTTATTTTCTGCCCCTTTCCTCATTTTGATATTTATCCATTAAAATCTGATTTAATGTATCATGTGCCTTCAGAATGTGCTCATTTTCTTCTTTGACTGTTTTTATATCAAACTTCAGATCTTTTATGGTATGCAGAAATTCAGAAGAATTGTTATTCAACTCAACATAGAAACCTTCAGGATTTTCATTAATACTAGGTTCATGATGAGGTCATTTTTCCTCTGTTGATTCTTCCGATAACGACATACCTGTATAACAATTTATCAAACTGTACAAACCAAATGAAAATAAAAAGTTAGTAAATAGCTTTTTTAGATTGTATTTCCTGTGCTACGCGTGTGAGCCTAATCAGGCCTAGAGTCTTAACTTGCACTCTGATACCACATGTAACATCCCAGAAAAATCGTAAAAATTTAAAACTTTCCTATGTGACAATACATGTTATTTAATAATGTGGAATATAACAATGCATGAAATGTTATCTATATTTAACTATGTTGTTACACATCACTTCTGCTGCTGTTTAAATATGTTGAAATGATTGATTGACTAATGTACTTTTGTTTGAATGATGAAGGGGTCCTTCGGATGCCCCGAGGCTTACTTAGCATTCGTGCTAAAGCATGTGAGTTCATACTTGTGATAGATTGACAGGTAAGAGGTAAAAGTTGCGAAAGTAAACAACAGTTTAACAAGAAGATCTATAAAGCTCGCATCGCAAAGTATGCCCAGATTTATTTAGTTTCCATCATGTTTTATGTATGTAACTGCTTACCTTCTAACTTAGTGGTGAATCATGGAACTTTGTGTACAACTGTTTGTTGACTAGATCAAGGTCAATATCCTGCGATGATGGTGTTCGTTTGAAAATTTCTTCTTTCACCAATCATTATAATGTGTGTATTGAGTAAGTCTATAATCCATTCCCAAAGTATAACTCTAATGGTTTTGTTTTAAAGTCTTTATTGGATTATTATCTAACCCTTGCTACCAGAGTTTGTTACCAAGTTAAAAATTATCACAATTGTGAAAATGGGAGTTGTGTGAATTGTGACCCTATGTGACACTCATGTGATTAAGTGACACTATATGCACACTATAATTTATATGCTAACTATGAAATCTGGGTGCATTGTAACCCTATTATAAATCCTACTCTAGGAAATCTTACAAACTATTATGCAAATGGATATGAAACATGTGCAAACATTGTAATACTTTATGGTATGTAATATTATTGCAACTATATTAATATGTGAATATATACACCCACAAGGTGATATGCACCTACATGCAAACCTTAGCGCATAAATTAGTTCGCTTAAAGCCTTAATAGGGTATACATTTTCGACCTTACTAAAGTGAAGAAATGTGTATTAAATGCTATGATGTGAATTCTATACTATGTGATAAGGTGTAAAATGCAAACTTTGATGAATGTCAATACTATGTGCTTGACAGGGTTGCATAGTTTGATTTTCGATAAAACATTGTATTGTGTTCTAAACGATAAATTCTGGGTGTTAAATGCCACAGGTTGGCAATACCAACACTGTCATGTGTATTAAATGGGCGCGACTGTCGAGCTAGTCGCTTTCCAACGTGGTTGGCACACCTAGCTTGATCACGTACCATACAATGGTAACAACTGTCATGTTGCTAATGTGTAAACACACTGGGCTTGAGAATTTAAGATTGGATTCCTTCATGGCTTCCTCGTGGCAATTGCAATGAATATTTGTATTAAATATGGTAGTTTGATCTGTTTGTTTTCGTGAATCACACTGATGATATCCACCATCAATTTGATAGTGTAATAATGACAAGGGTTTAACCCTACCTCCGTTTCAATCCAGCGTTTATTGTGTCCCTTTGAAATTGGTGATGGAGCTCTGCAAGAGGCCGACAGGCCGAGGGTTTGTAGTTGGGTTGTTCGGCTGGTGGAGGCATAGTCCCCGAGTTTCGATCTTGTGATCTCTATATAATATGGAGCCAAGCTTCTTCTAGTTTGTTTAGTGTTGAAAACCTCATGAACAGTTTTGGAGTTTAATCCTTGGGTGGTTCAATACTCTGATTTGTTGAGAGTTTGTTCCAAAAGATATAGGGTTTGAAAAGAACGGTCATGGTCTTGCCAGGGTTGCTCCCTTTCCCGATGCTACAACATCATGTTAAAGAAATAGTTTGGTTTGGCTTCAGTATTTGACGACTGGGAGATTATGTTGCAGTTGCAACCGTAATGTATTTGCTGTTGCTCTAGGCTAACACTTGAAAGGTAATGTGCTTAGTTCCTTCGCTGTAATGTTTAAAAATGAGTGTTATCGTTTATTAAAAGTTTCGATACTAAATACTATCTACTGAGGAAACGTTTTAACCACTCTTGAACTGTTATTGCAGGTTTAACCATGCATTGGCTTCTTGAATCTGGCGGTCGAAGGTTGGAAAGCTTTACCAACCGGTAAGCCTCGGAAATGTCTTGAGACCTTTGTGTAGAGGATGGTGGTTGTCTTTAATATGTTATGTTTGAATGTGTTTTAAAAACTCAGAGATTTTTGTGAACTTGGTAGGGATAAAGTTTGTAAACCCTTTTTTTTTAACGTTATGGGGAGGATATGCCTCGACCCACAATGGCAAAGTCATTTCTTGTTTCGAATGTAACAGTTTTCTAAACTGGGTTTTACCTTCAGACTTGAATAAAACAATACTTGTGTTCCAAGACTACTGTTATCGTTTTTTCCTTTGTAAATGGCTAAAGATAGAAAGTAAATGTTTAAATCTGAAAACGATGGGTTAGTTGCTGTAGGCTTATGGCTTGTATGAAGTTTTTTTATTCATTTTGTAACCTGTAGGTTAATAGTTGAGCTCTGCCAAGTTTGGAACCTGAGAATGAGGTTATGAGACTTGTGTTGCTATCATTGTGTCCTTTCGTCGATGATATGAGAAAGTAAAATGTTTCTATGAAACAATAATACGACTGTTTTGTTTATTAGAACAATGGATAAATGAAATTGATGAAAGGGCTTAAAATTTGTATATGCTTCGTTTGTTTATAAAGCTGTTGCTGCGTCTTAAAGAAACAAGAAAGTGTTCTAGTGATAGGGTTTAGTCTTTGATTGGGACAATAAAACTTAACAATGCTTTAGTTGAGGTCTTGGCAATAAGCCTGTGTTCATCATTTTATTTGAAATCTGCTATAGTAGTTTCGTTAGCTCAACCTTAACTAGTTGATCTACATGCATGATTAAGGGTGAATATTTTCTTGTTTTTGGTCTTTGCTATGATGATGAGAATCGAGCCTACCAGTCTGGGTATTTTTCTGTTTAAAAGGAATCGGTCTACTGTTTAAAAGAATTTCCCAACAGACTGCTATTCAAACTGGTAATAATAACCTGGTCCTTTATTGTGAACTGTTGAGTTTATAACTTGATCCTGTTTCCAATGTAATGCTTTTATATAAAGAGCCCTTGATTTCCACTGTAGTCATGGTGTACAACTATGTATAAAAGTAAGCATGGAAATAAATGGAAAATAATTGATGTCCGTAGAAGACTATCATTTTACTATATTTAAAAGTAAATCTTTATTTATCCTGTCATGGACAAGAACATTTTACTGCTGAGTATGGATAAATAAATCCTATACTATCAGAACAGAAAACATAATTACTTGGAAAAACTGAGATATTTATAACAGAATTATTATATATAAATTGGGAATACAACTAACTAAAGATAATATCTAATAAGAGTACTGAAATGTAAATACAGGAATTTAACAGAAAGTAGGAATTTGAGAAATTAAAATAATTTAATCTCCTCATTCACTTGGTTGTTGCCTATCACACTTATTTATTTTTAATCTATCTCTGTAATAGAGTACGATGCTATTCGTTTGCATGGGGAAAAACGCATAGATAATTTGTTCAATTACTTTGATTTATGTAGAATCATTAAAATAGTTAGAATAACTGAAATGAACTCGATGAACTAAACAGTAAAACATAGTAGAAAAACAGAACTTTAAAATACACAGAAATTAGCTTAACAGAACTGGTAAATAAAAACAGATAAGACAATAGAACCTGTAAAAGACGATAGGCTGACAAACACCCAAGGAGGCATGTTCCTCCCAACCTACTTCATAAGAAGCAGCTCAACTTGCTGACTTCTAATGAACCCCCGAGCCTGATTATTGATCCAGTAAGTAGGTGGAATCTGGGTAGAAGCAAGGCACTCAAAAATACCTTCTCCACTCAGTATCAGCCTCCAGAAAAATTCCTTCTCCACTCAGCATCAAAATCCTGAACTCAATAAGAGTTTGGTAGACTCACAACATGATCAACAACAGGATATCCCCTCATCAAATCTCTTGGGTGCAAACACAGTAAAACCCAAAGGTAAATTTCCTCGTCAGGAAAAATGATGAACCTCTGTTCAATTTATAATGGCTATTATATAGACTGCCTAGGTCTTTTTGTGGTCAGTTTGGAATAACTGAGCCTCAAGCTCCTGTCCCATCTTTCAGGTTACTATGATCACATTTCAAGGGAGTTGTCCCATACCAATAGCTAGTTAGTTGCATCATGATGCTGCGACTTGTCCATTGCCTTCTACCCCAGATTCCATTCCACCTAGTGGATCACTAACCACTCTTTCAACAGTCCTCTTAGGTGTTTGTCTCCTATTTTATTTATTAAGTAATAATATATTGTGCAAATTACAGTCATCCTTGGACACCTGTCCAATACAAAATTTACAATAAAAGTTATCATAATGTTTCTAAACATTAAATGTTTTCTAGCTTAAAGTGTATGTTACAAACACCCCCTCTTAATCTCAACATCATCCTCAATGTTGTTTATTCATCATCAAGTTCCTCATGGAACAGAACTGAATATGATGCACGCATATTACTTTCCAGTTCTCAAGTAGCTTCATCAGGGCTAAGGTGCTTCCATTGCACCTTTACCTGCCCTATGGTGCGATTCCGAAGCATAATTTCCCTCTGGTCTACAATACAGCCCGGTTCCACCTAAAAATCTCCATCGGGTTCCACCTCTATGTCATTCCAATTCAGGACATGAGTAGCATCGTGTACATACTCCTTTAAAATAGAAACATGAAAAACATTGTGGATTTTTAAATTGTATGGAAATGCCAATTGATATGCAACAGCTCCTATCCTTGATAGGATTTCGAATGGTCCACAATACCTTAGTGCTAATTTAGCACAACTTCCAAGCTTCAAAGAACTTTTCTTGGGCTTTACCTTTATGAAAACATGGTCTCCTACTTGAAATTCTCTTTCTGTGCATTTCAAATCAGCATAGCTTTTCTGTCGATCTTGGGCAACTTTTAAGTTACCTTGAACCTGTTTCACGGTTAGCTCCATTTCTTTCAATAGATATGGTCCTAACATCAACCTGTCTACAAGATTATCCCACGAAATTGGAGTACAACATTTTATTCCATAAAAAATTTCAAATGGACTTAACTTAGCAGATGCTTGATAATTATTATTGTAGGCAAATTCTGCTAAGTGCAAGTAATCTTCCCACTTAGATGGCTGATCTTTAACATATAATCTCAACATATTTTCCAAAATCTGATTTACTCTTTCTGTTTGACCATCAGTTTGTGGGTGGAAAGAAGTGCTAAAATTCAAATTAGTATTTAATCCTTTAAACAGTGCTGTCCAAAAGTTACTAGTAAACTTAGAATCTCTGTCTGAAATAATTGCCTTTAGAATTCCATTTAAGCGAAAAATTTGCTTCATGAAAATATTTGCAATGTTAGAAGCCCTGAAAGTAGTTTTAACAGGAATAAAATGAGCAGCTTTGCTAAGTTTATGAACAACAACCATAATTGAGTCATTTTTCTTCTGATTTTTTGGCAAACCTGTAATAAAGTCAATGCTTATGATTTCCCACTTCCATTCTGGAATTGGTAAGGGCTGCAATAGCCCAGCTAGATGTTGGTGTTTAGCTTTGATAGTCTGACACTCAAAACATCTAGCTATATATTCAAAACTTCACTTTTCTGTTGGGCCAAAAGTACTCCTTTCTTAACATAGTTATCATTTTCTGATAACCAGGATGTCTTGAATAAGGACTCTTGTGAATTTCTTCCTTGATCTGATTTTCCAGATCAATTTTAAAAGTATTGATTGCTGCCACAAAACATAATCTAGCGTTTCTGCTCAACGCATCAGCAACCCTATTTTCCTTTCCATTAATGTGATGTATTTCGAAATCATACTCACTAAGGAAAGCCAACCACCTAGCTTGCCTTGCGTTAAGATTTGTTTGATCCAAAAGATACTTTAAACCTTTATTATCAGTCATTAAGATAAATTTTCGTTCGATCAAGTGATGGCGCCACATCTTTAAAGCATGCATCACAGCTTCCAACTCAAGATCATACGTAGCGTAATTCTTTTCATGTATTTTTAACTTCCTTGACTCAGACGCAATTGCATGACCCTCTTGACTTAAAACCCCTCGAACTCCTTCGTTGCATGCATCAGTGCATACGATGAAATCCTTATTAGGATCTGCAATTTTTAAAATGGGTGCAGTAGTTAACAATTCTTTCAACTTATTAAAGTTGTCTTGACACTTTTGATCCCATATAAATGTCTTCCCTTTCTTCTGCAAAGAAGTGATAGGGTTAGCAATTCTAGAGAACCCTTCAATAAACTTTATATAATACCCCGTTATTCCCATGAATGACCGTACAACAGTTACATTTTTTTTGACAGGCCATTCATTAATTGCTTTAATTTTATCATGATCAATAGAAATACCATCCTTTGAAATTATATGACCCAAATACTGAATTTTATCTTTGTAAAAATCACACTTACTGAACTTAGAGTAAAGCTGGTGATCTCTAAGTACTTGTAAAATGATTTTTAGATGTTCATCATGCTCTTCTTTAGTCTTTAAGTAAATCAGGATATCATCAATGAATACCACTACAAACTTATCCAAATATTTATGCAAAACGTTGTTCATTAAACACATGAACACTGCAGGTGTGTTAGTTTGCCCAAAATGCATAACTATGAACTCGTAGTGTCCATTCCGCGTTCTGAATGTAGTTTTTAATATGTCCTCGTCTTTTATCTGGACTTGATGATAACCCGACCTTAGATCAATTTTAGTGAATATCTCAGCTCCATGTACTTGATCAAATAGATCATCTATGCAGGGTAAGGGATACCGGTTCTTAATTCTCATTTTACTAAGCTGACGGTAGTCAATGCACACACACATGGTACCATCCTTCTTTTTAACAAATATTATTGGTGCTCCCTAGGGGGACACACTAGGCCATATGTAGTTTTTATATATTATCTCTTTCGGCTAAGACTTTAACTTATTTAACTCTAGAATACTCATCCTATAGGGGGCCTTTGAGTTTGGTACCGCTCCGAGTACTAACTCAATGGTGAAGTCAAGTTCTCTTTTCGGAGGTAATCCTAGAATTTCTTATGGAAATACATCAGAAAAGTCCGTAAGGATGGGAATATCCTCTAGTTTTAACTTATCTTCTTTAGATGTACATTCATCATTAACAATATTAACAACAAATAATTTACAACCTTTTGTAGCAACTCTCTTCACTTGTAAGGAAGAAATCTGCCTTACAGAAGTCTTCCTAGAAATGCCTTTAATAGTTTCAGCTATACCTTAATTAGTTAAACAAACAAAAGACTTTTCATAACAATTCAATAAAACTCTATGTTGTTCAAGCCAATCCATACCAATTAACAAGTCATAAGATCCTAATTGTAAAATATTCAAATTCACTTGTGTTTTCAGCAGACTTAGAAAACTTCACAATCTTTAACAAAATCTGTAACTTTTCTTTTTGTTCCAGTTGCAAGCTAAACTAACCATGGGTTATCAAATTTTTCTATCTTTAACTTGCAATTTTTTACTAATTCAGGTGAGATATAACTCAGATTTGCACTCGAATCTATTAAAATGGAAATAGACTTAGTTTGTAACATACCTTGAACTACCACCATGGATGTTTGATGGTCTGCTTGACGATTCTCCAATGCTGCATAAATTCTAGGCACCTCCCTCGCTACATCTCTAATTGTAGGTTCTACTTGTACTGTGTGAATACTGTTGACAGTTTTTCTCTTGCATGGGCAATCTGATCTCTTGTGTGGTCCAGCACATTCATAACATTTGATAGGTCCTTTTTGC
Source organism: Larix kaempferi (assembly GCA_027924585.1). Taxonomy (NCBI): domain Eukaryota; kingdom Viridiplantae; phylum Streptophyta; class Pinopsida; order Pinales; family Pinaceae; genus Larix; species Larix kaempferi. Next base: position 174,712 of record BSBM01001914.1, read on the forward strand.
TCAGCATATCTGTTATTATTGTTGCTGTGATTATTGTTGTTGGGTACATTCTTTGCAGTAGAAGAGTTCTGGGGTGTATTACCCTTATAAGCATTACTATTTGGAAAGTTTCTGTTATGAAAATTCTTCTTGAAACTTCAAGAATTTTGGTTAAAATTTTTCTTTTTATAATCAAGCTGATTTGTTTTGCTGCCTTTCCAGCCAGTTGTTCCTTCTCTTCTTCTGTTTTGATCAAAACAGAAATTTTCCTTTCTCATAGCTTCCTCCAGTGTTGTAGGATTGGCATATTCTATTCTGTCTTTTATATGGAATGGTAAACAGCTGAGAAACCTTTATACCTTTGGCTTCTCTTCAACCATGTACGGTACATATCTCAGTAGACTGAGGAATTTGCTGCACAATTCCTTCATGCTCATGGTGCCCAACTTCAGATCATAAAACTCCTTCGATTTATCCTCATAATAATGTTCTGAAAAAAACTTTTTCTTGAACAACTTCTTGAACATACTCCATGTTACATCTTTTTCCTTTAAAATTTAGATTCTTTTTAGATCCTGCCACCATATATCTTCTTTGCCTATCAGATTATAAATAGCCATCTTAGCTTTCAGTTGAGAAGAGTAGTCATATATATTAAAGTACTTCTTCATTCCGGACAGCCAAGCTTCTGCTGTCTCACCCTTCTCATTTTTGTTGTTAAAGGTGGGTGTCTTAATCTTCTTAAATTGTCTAGTGATCTGTTCGTGATGCTTTTTATTTCTCCTTGTTGAACAGAAATCACTATCACTGTTGTCTTCGTTAGAGTGATAATGACTTTGATGTGAACCAGAGGATGAATAACTGGTACTCTTATCCTTTCTTGATTTCTTGTGGTTGTGTCCTTGAGTCATTATGGTAGAATCAGATTTGACCTCTGATTTTTTGCCCCTTTCCTCATTTTGATATTTATACATTAAAATCTGATTTAATGTATCCTTTGCCTTCAAAATGCGCTCATTTTCTTCTTTGACTGTTTTTATATCAGACTTCAGATCTTTTATGGTATGCAGAAATTCAGAAGAATTGTTATTCAACTCGACATAGAAACCTTCAGGATTTTCATTAATACTAGGTTCATGATGAGGTCATTTTTCCTCTGTTGATTCTTCCAGTAATGACATACCTGTATAACAATTTATCAAACTGTACAAACCAAATGAAAATAAAAAGTTAGTAAACAGCTTTTTCAGATTGTATTTCCTGTGCTGCGTGCTTGAGCCTAATTAGGCCTAGAGTTGTAATTTGCACTCTGATACCACATGTAACATCCCGGAAAAATCGTAAAAATTTAAAACTTTTCTATGTGACAGTAAATTTTATTTAATAATGCGGAATATAACAATGCATGAAATGTTATCTATATTTAATTGTGCTATTAGACATCACTTGTCCTGCTGTTTAAAGATGTTGAAATGATTGATTGACTAAGGTACTTTTTTTGAATGATGAAGGGTTCGTTCGGATGCCCTGAGGCTTACTTAGCATTCAGGCTAAAGCATGTGAATTCATACTTGTGATAGAATGATAGGTAAGAGGTAAAAGTTGCGAAAGTAAACAACAGTTTAGCAAGAAGATCTATAAATCTCGCATTGCAAAGTATGCCCAGATTTATTTAGTTTCCGTCATGTTTTATGTATGTAACTGCTTACCTTCTAACTTAGTGGTGAATCATGGAACTTTGTGTACAACTGTTTGTTGACTAGTTTAAGGTCAATATCCTGTGATGATGGTGTTAGTTTGAAAAGTTCTTCTTTCACCAATCATTATAATGTGTGTATTGAGTAAGTCTATAATCCATTCCCAAAGTATAACTCTGATGGTTTTGTTTCAAAGTGTTTATTGGATTATTATCTAACCCTTGCAACCAGAGTTTGTTACCAAGTTAAAAACTATCACAATTGTGAAAATGGGAGTTGTATGAATTGTGACCCTATGCGGCACTCATGTGATTAAGTGACACTATATGCACATTATAATTTATAAGCTAGCTATGAAATGTGGGTGCATTGTAATACCCTATTATAAATCCTACCCTAGTTAACCTTAAAAACTATTATGCAAATGGATATGAAACATGTGCAAACGTTGTAATACTTTATGGTATGTAATATTATTGCAACTATATTAATATGTGAATATATACACCCACAAGGTGATATGCACCTACATGCAAACCTTAGCGCATAAATTACTTAGCTTAAAGCCTTAACAGGGTATACATTCTCGACCTTACTAAAGTGAAGAAATGTGTATTAAATGCCATGATGTGAATTCTAAACTATGTGATAAGGTGTAAAATGCAAAATTTGATGAATGTCAATACCATGTGCTTGACAGGGTTGCATAGTTTGATTTTCCATAAAACATTGTATTGTGTTCTAAACGATATGGTGTGGCTGTTAAATGCCACAGGTTGGCAATACCAACACTGTCATGTGCATTAAATGAACGCAACTGTCGAGCTAGTGGCTTTCCAACATGGTTGGAACACCGAGCTTGACCATGTGCCATACAATGGTAACAACTATCTTGTTGCTGATGTGTAAACACACTGGGCTTGAGGATTTAAGAGTGGATTCCTTCGTGGCTTCCTTGTGGCAATTGCAATGAATGTTTGTAGTAAATATGGTAGTTTGACCTGTTTGTTTTCATGAATCACACCGATGATATCCACTGTTGATTTGATATTGTAATAATGACAAGGGTTTAAACCTACCTCTGTTTCAATCCAACGTTTATTGTGTCCCTTTGAAATCGGTGATGGAGCTCTGTAAGAGGCCGATAGGCCGAGGGTTTGTAGTCGCGTTGTTCAGCCTATGGAGGCGTAGTCCCTGATTTTTGATCTTGTGATATCTGTATAATATGGAGCCAAGATTCTTCTAGTTTGTTCAGTGTTGAAAACCCCATGAACAGTTTTGGAGTTTAATCCTTGGGTGGTTCGATACTCTGATTTGTTGAGATTTTGTTCCAAAAGATACAGGGTTTCAAAAGAACGGTCATGGTCTTGCCAGGGTTGCTCCCTTTCCCCGTGCTGCAACATCGTGTAAAAGAAATAGTTTGGTTCGGATTCAGTATTTGACGAATGGGAGATTCCATTGCAGTTGCAACCGTAATGTGTTCATTGTTGCTCCAGGCTAACACTTGAAAGGTAATGTGCTTAGTTCCTTTGCTGTAATGTTTAAAAATGAGTGTTATCATTTATTAAAAGTTTCGATACTAAATCCTGTCTTCTGAGAAAACGTTTTAACCACTCTTGAACTGTTATTGCAGGTTTAACCATGCACTGGCTTCTTGAATTTGGCGGTTGAAGGTTGGAAAGATTTACCAACCGGTAAGCCATGTAAATGTCATGAGACCTTTGTGTAGAGGATGGTGGACATCTTTAATATGTTCTGCTTGAATGTGTTTTAAAAACTCAGAGAGTTTTGTGAACTTGGTAGGGATAAAGTTTGTAAACCCTTTTTTTTAACATTATGGGGAGGATATGCCTCGACGCACAATGGCAAAGTCATTTCTTGTTTCGAATGTAACAGTTTTGTAAACTGGGTTTTACATTCAAACTTGAATAAAACAATACTTGTGTTCCAAGACTTCTGTTATCGTTTTTTCCTTCATAAATGGCTAAAGATAGAAAGTAAATGTTTAAATCTGAAAACGATGGGTCGGTTGATATAGGCTTACGATCTGTATGAAGTTTTTTTGATTCATTTTGTAACCTGTAGGTTAATAGTTGAGCTCTGCCAAGTTTGGAACCTGAGAATGAGGTTATGAGACTTGTGTTGCTATCGTTGTGTCCTTTCGTCGATGATATGAGAAAGTAAAATGTTTCTATGAAACAATAATACGACTGTTTTGTTTATTAGAACAATGGATAAATGAAATTGATGAAAGGGCTTAAAATATGTATATGCTTCATTTGTTTATAAAGCTGTTGCTGCGTCTTAAAGAAATAGGAAAGCATTCCAGTGCTAACGTTTAGTCTTTGATTGAGAAAATAAAACTTAACAATGCTTTAGTTGAGGTCTCGTCAATAATCCTGTGTTCATTATTTTATTTGAAATCTGCTACAGTAGTTTCGTTAGCTCAACCTTAACTAGTCGATCTACATGCATGATTAAGGGTGAATGTTTTCTTGTTTTTGGTCTTCGCTATGATGATGACAATCAAGCCTGCCCGTCTGGGTATTTTTCTGTTTAAAAGGAATCGGTCTACTATTTAAAAGAATTGCCCAACAGATTGCTATTCAAACTGGTAATAATAACTAGGTCCTTTATTGTGAAATGTTGAGTTTATAACTTGATCCTGTTTCCAATGTAATTCTTTTATATAAAGAGCTCTTGATTTCCACTGTAGTCATGGTGTAAAACTATGTATAAAAGTAAGCATGAAAATAAATGGAAAATAATTGATGTTCGTAGAAGACTATCATTTTACTATATTTAAAAGTAAATCTTTATTTATCCTATCGTGGACAAGAACATTTTACTGCTGAGTATGGATAAATAAATCCTATACTATCAGAACATAAAACATAATTACTTGGAAAAACTGAGATATTTATAACAGAATTATTATATATAAATTGGGAATACAACTAACTAAAGATAATTTCTAATAAGAGTACTGAAATGTAAATACAGGAATTTAACAAAAAGTAAGAATTTGAGAAATTAAAATAATTTAATCTCCTCATTCACTTGGCTGTTGCCTATCACACTTATTTATTTTTAATCTATCTTTGTACTAGAGTACGATGCTATTCCTTTGCATGGGGAAAAATGCAAAGATCATTTGTTCAATTACTTCGATTTATGCAGAATCATTAAAATAGTTAGAATAACTGAAATGAACTTGATGTACTAAACAGTAAAACATAGTAGAAAAATAGAACTTTAAAATACACCGAAATTAGCTTAACAGAGCTAGTAAATAAAAAAAGATAAGACAATAGAAACTGTAAAAGACGATAGGCCAACAAACACCCAAGGAGGCCTATTCCTCCAAACTTGATTCAGAAGAAGCAGCTCAACTTGCTGACTTCTAGTGAACCCCCGAGCCTGATTACTGATCCAATATGTGGGTAAAATCTGTGTAGAAGCAAGGCACTCAAAAATACCTTCTCCACTCGGTATCAGCCTCCTGAAAAATGCCTTCTCCACTCAGCATCAAACTCCTGAACTCAATAAGAGTTTGGCAAACTCACAACATGATCAACAACAGCATATCCCCTCATCAAATCTCTTGGGTGCAAACACAGCAAAACCCAAAGGTAAATTTCCTCGTCAGGAAAAGTGATGAACCTCAGTTCAATATTTGGTGGCTATTATATAGACTGCCTAGGTCTTTTAGTGGTTAGTTTGGAATAAATGAGCCTCAAGATCTAGTCCCATCTTTTAGGGCACTATGACCACATTTCAAGGGAGTTGTCCCATACCAATAGCTAGTTAGTTGCATCATGATGTTGCCACTTGTCCATTGCCTTCTACCCCAGATTCCATTCCACCTAGTGGATCAGTAACCACTCTTTCAATAGTCCTCTTAGGTGTTTTCCTCCTATTTTATTTATTAAGTAATAATATATTGTGCAAATTACAGTCATCCTTGGACACCTGTCCAATACAAACTTTAAAATAAAAGTTATCGTAATGTTTCTAAACATAAAATGTTTTCTAGCTTAAAGGGTATGTTATATCCCTTCAGCTTTGTGCAAAAAAATTATAGGTGACAACAACTGGCTCTAGCTGGGGATGCTATCCTCCCTGCGAGGTAGCAAAGAACCCCATAGACTAAGTGCCTAGTCCATTGGGTGGTTCAAAATTCAGAGTCAACAATTTCTTCTAAATTCTTAGAGCTGCAATTGGATTTGCCGCATATCTAGGCTGCGCACACACGAAAAGAAAAAGGAACTATGGCTAACCTTCTAGACCTTATCTTCTTTTCTTTAGGGTTTCAAGTCTTTCAGGTTTGCCGTAAAAAATTTCAAAACAACCATAAAACAAATGAAAAAATATATACATAGGCTATGGGACATGGAATACCTACTTCCCTTAGGACAGCTAATGTTTTAAGAACCTCCCATTGGCTGGACCTCTTGACCAGGCAGATCCATCTTGATGTGCTACGACAAAAGAATTTATTCCTTGGATTGCTGCAATAATATATGGCCCCATCCACATATGGTCAAATTTTCCATGTTTTTCTTCTTTAGGAGCATTCCATTTCAGAACTAGGTCATTAACCTGAAAATAATCTTCGTTGGCTTTTTTGTCGAAAGCCTCCTTCATCTTATCTAGATGACTTTCTACTTTGTCATAGGCCTTACTCCTTAGCTCATTCAACTCAACTATCTGATTTACTCCTCTTTGCATGTGATTTGGTTCTCCTTCTATTCCTTGTAATAACCTCATGACAGGAAAACCTAGGGATGCTGGAAAAATCACTTCGGCTCCATATACCAACTGAAATGGTGAAATTCCAATGGCTCTTTTCATGCTGATTCTGTCGGCCCATAGAGCATATTTTAACTTTGTATGCCAAGACCTCTTGTTATCTTCTAACAAAGTTTTTATGATTCTCTCCAGGCTCTTATTTGAAGACTCTTCTAGTCCGTTTCCTTGAGGGTAATAGGTCGTGGAATGATTTAGGCTGATATGGTATTTATGGCAGAAATTAATCATCTTTTTGGAACAGAAAGATGGAGCATTATCAGTCACAATCCTTTTAGGGCATTCAAATCTGGACAGGATGTTATCTTCCAGAAAATCCATGATTACTCCTTCAGTCGCTCTTTTGGTAGGTATGGCTTCTATCCATTTGGTAAAATAATCCATAGCCATCAGGATCCATCTGTGCTGCCCAGAGGAGTTTGGGTTTATTTCTCCGATGAAATCTAAACCCCACTGTTGAAAAGGTGCTTCCACTATGATAGGATGTAGAGGAAGTGAAAAAACCTTTCTTTTTCTATCAAAAATATGGCATTGGTGACAAACAACAGTCTCTTTGTAAACGTCAGTAAACATCGTAGGCCAGTAAAATCCTTCCCTCAGTATTTTGTTTAATGTTTCCTTCCAGGAATGGTGTCCTTTGCAATCTACTTTGTGGAATTCTTCTTTTATGTGTTTAGCCTCATCTTCAATCAAACCGTTTAGCGGCACCCCTCCTAGATCTTTCTAATATAGGTATTGATTCATGATACAATACTTGGAAGCTTTTAGCTTTACAGACCTGGCCCTACTTTTACGTAACCCTGCAGTTTCATGTAGATTCTGCAGTACGAAAACAATGTCAGTATACCAAGGGAACTTGGAGAATTCAGGCTTCACCTGTATGTTTGTATTCAGCTGGTTTGCATGGTCACCCAAGAAATTTAGCTGCAAAGAGTCACAAATTTCTCTAGTCATTAACTTTGCTAACCCTTGTACTTTCACTAGTTTAGTGGGTTTTATCTCCAAATCATATTCTAGTAATACTGCAATCCATTTGGCCCTCCTGCCTTCAGGATCATACTGGGTCAAAATTCTTTTCACAACACTATTTGGGACATAAGAAATGATGTGCAAGTGTATAATATAGGCCCTGAAATCTTTCAAAGATTTTATAAGAGCATAAGCATGTTTCTCCATGATATCATATTTCAGTTCTCCCTCTTGTTAACACCCAAAAAGTACTCACTAGCTCATTCCCTTATTCACATGACCCTTTTGTCCACTTTTCCACCATTTGAGCCTCTAAAGCCATACGAAGGTCACCAAAAAGACCATAATACACCCTTTTTCCCCTCAAAATATATATTTTTCCTCAAAAAACATAAAAAACCCTAAAAAAGGGTCTATAATTCCCAAAAATATTAAAAGGGAATAAAAATATTCTAAATATTCTGAAAAGGAAAAAAGAGGGAAAAAGGTACCTAAACCATGTTGGTCAATACCATTGGTTTTCTCAAAACCATAATGGTATTCCCCACCACCAAAAACTATAAAAAGGTGGTAGGGGCTCCTCACTTTCCATCCATCCATCATCCTATCCTCATGCTGTCAAAATCTCTCTTGAGTTCTTTGACCCTTGTAGCAATCTTGGAGAAGAGACCATTGGAGCCTGGACCATCTCAACCTTGGAGCTGCTCAACACCAAACATCCTCACCATTTGAGGTATTGCAATACAAAAGTCATTTTTTATTTCGTTTCTTGTTCTTGTTCTTAATCTTTTCAAGTTTATTGTTATATGCACATGTTAGATTCAGATTAGTTTATAGTTGTTTTTGCTTTCAATTTGAAGACTGCTACTACAAGTTAGTAGGTGCATCCTTGCACATGCTTGGTTGAAAAACCAAGCAACAGTAACACACCCATACAACTTGGGGGAAAATTAGTTCTTATAGATATAGAGGTCATCAATGCCCAACTTGATTACAATCTCCTTCTGGGACGAAGCTACATGTTTAAGATGAAAGTTGTCACTTCTTCAGTTTTCTGCATCATGATGTTCCCCCATGAAGGACACGTAGTCAAGATCAACCAGATTACATACTATGACCCCAATGCCCCCGCAGCACCAGAAAATGTTCTTCCCATGATCGAACAACCGATTCTTAGTGCACCGACATCGTTCGTCTCCTCAGTCGGACCCGGGATATATTCGGATACCCCCATGACCGCCACTTTCCCTTCTATACCACCCCCTCCCCAGGGAACTAAAGTATTTGATTTGTGCACCTTGTCGCAAAATGAACAACAACATCCTCAACAACCTCAACCACCACCACTAGCACCCATCGTGCCTACTCACATCGGAACAACATTGATCCATACTATCCCATTCTTGTTTCCTTTTCTGGAGTTGTCAGCTCGCCAGTAATGGCTACACTCAACCTCCCAGGTTTAACAATAGGATTACCAGTATGGTACTTACCTGCACCAAACCCCCTGTCGACTCCAACTGTTGTTTTACAACCGGTACAACCCATGAATATGTCAAACCATCCACCACCTGGCATACCAAACCACCAAAATCGTCCACCACCTCGTGTTTTGAACCCCCAAAACCGATCAATTCCAACAGGGGGCACTACATCGACATCTACTTATGTTCCCCCTTAATCCGCCACATTGGGGGTAGAGGTCCTCAAACCTACAATTCTATAGCCACAACTCGCACCCCCCAGTGACTCCTAAATTAGCCAAGAATCCCCCAATCAGTGTACTCCCTAACTGCTCCTTGTACGACGATATTGGCCATGCCACACATCTATGTCCACAACTACCAGCACTTCAAGAACACACGAATATGTTGGACGATGACGTCAACATTTCAGTTGTCAAATTAGAATTACCATCTCAACCTCGTGATAAATCATTGCGTACAAGCCACCCTTGTGCAATATGCGAAATCTATGGTCATTATTCACATCACTTCCTGGATCTCCCAGATTACAGAGTGGCCCTATACAAGATGAATAATGCCGACCTAGAGATATCCCCCCCACTTGTTGACGAAATTTTCCCTCTAGAATCGTGCCATTTAGAAGAAATCAATACCATTTACATTATTTCAACTACTTATAAACCCAAACCACTGAATTTATGGACCGACTACTTTTGCACTGATGAGGAGATTCTAGAAACACTCATTGCACCTGATTACCCTTTGGATGATATGCTCCATCAATCATACTTCCTCCCTGAGGCATCTATGTCCACCACGGTGAATCGACTATCTGTTGAGTCCAAAGACTTCTTACCAACTAAGGTCTATTGGTTCAATGATCCAATACAAGCCCCAGAAGCCTTTGAGGAAGGTAACATGGCTAACATTTCACCCATTATAAAAATCGATATCTCCACCACCCGCGGAAATCCTGAGCTTATTTCTTTGGGTGCATCTTAAACTGAGAAAGAAACCCAAGCTTCTAAGAAACTCTTCCAAGAGTTTCGAGATGTCTTCGTCTGGTCTTATACCGAGATGCCTGGTCTTGATCCTACCATTGTGGAACACCACATAGACACTTGGCCCAATGTATCACCGGTTCGCCAGAAACAACGTACCATTCACCCATCCAAGCTTCCAGCCGTCAAGGCAGAAATCGAGAAGCTACGAGCAGTAGGTTTCATATACCCGATTGCATGTACCACCTGGGTTTCAAATCCAGTACCTGTTAATAAGAAAGTTGGCACCATCTGCATCTATACTGACTTCCGAGACCTCAACCTAGCTTGTCCCAAAGACAACTTCCCCACACCATTTATTGACCAACTAATCGATGAGTGTGCGGGGCATGAGGTACTCTCTTTTATGGACGGTTTCTCCAAATATAACCAAATCAAAATCCGTAAAGAAGATCAATAAAAGACATCTTTTACCACCCCATGGGGCACCTTCGCCTATTGCATCATGCCTTTCGGTGTGAAGAATGCGGGAGCCACTTTCCAACGAGCCATGAATTATTGCTTTTATGATCTGCATAGAATCATTAAAGTTTATCTTGACGACCTCACCGCCCGATCTAAGAAACGATCTGACCATTTAGAATATCTTCGACAGGTTTTCTTGCGTTGTCGCAAATACAAAATCTGCTTGAATCCACTTAAATGTGTATTTTGCGTTACACCAGGCCGCCTGCTGGGGTTTTTCATTTCAGAGAAAGGGATCACCATTGACCTTCTAAAAGTTCAAGCCATAGTGGACCTCCCCTCACCACGCACATTATGACAGCTGCAAAGCCTACAGGGAAAATCAAACTTCCTTCGTCGTTTTGTCCCAGACTATGCCACCACAGTACATGGTTTCCTCCATTTGTTGCGTCTTCATACTCATTTCGTATGGGACGACCAAGCAGAAGGAGCCTTCACAGACCTAAAGAAAGCACTTACAAGCACCCCTTTGATTTCTCCACCAGATTTCAAAAAAGAATTTACCCTTTACATTTCGGCGTCAGATCATGCCATCTTTGGAGTTCTCGTCCAAGAAGACTCCGCTCACCAAGAGCATGTCATCTACTATGTGAGACAGACCTTGTCAGGCCCACCACTCCGCTACCCACATGAATAGAAGATGGCCCTCCCTGTCGTCTTTTCAGTACAAAAGCTGCGACATTACATCCTTCTCAGCTACACCACGGTTGTGGCCAATTCCAACCCAATGGTAAATTTCTTGAATCGTCGCCATCTACAAGGCCATGTTGCCAAATGTGTAATCATCTTACAAGAATATGACCTAACTTTCAAAACACTAAAAAGCACCAAAGCATTAGCACTTGCTCAGCTCATTACGGATTTACCATAATCATCATCATCACCAATTATCCAGACAGTTCTAATCGACGAACATTTGTTCATTATCTCGTCGGACGATCCTTGGTATGGCAACATTTTGATATATGTCCACACACAAAAATTTTGACCCAACATCGATCATGATGGATGCCGATGCATCCGTCACCATGCCCGCCATTATCTCCTCTTGGGTGATGTCCTCTATTGACGTGGCGTCGACATAATCTTACGATGATGCCTTTCCCAAGATGAAGCAGAATGAGTCCTTAACGACTGTCATAGCGATGCCTGTGGCGGTCATTTTTCAAGAATGGCCACCACACAAAAGGTGATCTGCGCCAGTTATTTTTGGCCATCATTATTCACTGATTGTATCACAACAGTCAAACACTTCCAAAACTGCCAGCTCTTTGCCCCAAAGGAAAGAACCCCCCCCGCCCCCCTTCATCCGGTCGTCACCACTGGACCATTTTGCAAATGGGTCATCGACTTCATGGATTGCAATCCCACATCAGCTGGCAGCCACAAACACATTATTGTGGCTATTGATTACTTTACCAAATGGGCGGAGGACATGCCTACTTACAATTGCACAGCCGATACTGCAGCCTGCTTTTTCCTCAACCATATTATTGCTCATTTTGGAGTACCAAAACAATTCATCTCAGACCACGGCTCTCACTTCCAAGACTCCATTTGGAGAGAATTTTCCACACTCCTTAAGTTTGAACACCATTTCTCCTCCGCCTACTACCCCCAATGGAATGGCCAAGTCGAAGCCATTAACAAAATTTTGAAAACCATCCTCCAACACACCGTTGACAAACATAGATCCAATTGGCATCACATGATTTTCCCCACATTATGGGCTTACCAAATGTCGACCAAGACTGCCACCGGCTTCACCCCATTCCATTTAGTTCATGGCGTGGAATCTATCCTCCCCATTGAATGCCAGATACCAACATTACAAATGTCTGTAGAACTTCTCCCTGATACATCAATGATTGAAGAACGCTTACTTCTTTTAGAGCAGGCCGATTAGGACCACTGCGCAGCTCTCCAAACAATCGAAGCCGCAAAGAACAGGTCTAAACTTCATTATGATAAACATGTTCACCCACGAGTATTTAGTGAAGGCGACCTCGTACTTGCCTATGATCAAGTTCATGACAAAACGGGAAAAGGAAAGTTAGCGTCCATGTGGCAAGGCCCATATATAATACACACCTACCTCGAACAGGGGGCATATATTCTGACCGACTCAGAAGGCAACTCCCTATGCAACCCCCATAATGGGTTGTATCTCAAACGATTTTACCCATAGAAAATCTAATGGCGCCACAGTCCACAATTGTATAGTCTTATTTTGTTTTTTACAAAAAATACAAAAAACCTAAAAATTTGTTTTTCCTGCATGGCCACAGATGGATCCTATTCCACTTTGCTACGTTGGCTTCACTGATGGTGTAAGCCATTGGTCTCCCAATCTCACCTCCGCAGCTTGGGTAATATATTCCCCTTCACATGAGTTGATCCACATCGACGGAGTGTGCATAGGTGCTGCCACAAACAACCAAGCTGAGTACGATGTCGTGACCAGTCTCCTGGCGCTGCTCTCCAAATGAGCATAAGTCACCTTAGCATTTTCTTGGACTCCCAGCTTCTTGTTTCCCAGCTCAACAATGATTACCAGGTACGCGATCCTTGTCTATTCAGAAAATTCCTACACACTAAGCAAATGATTCGACAGTTTGAGTCCATTTCATTCACACATGTCCCAAGGAATCTCAACAGTGTAGCAGACCATATGGCAAACAACATTCTTGATTGGCACACCAATCAAACCATGTAGTAAATACAAAATGTGCATGCACATGCATAACATGTGCCTCCACAAGCATATAAGAATCAAACATTCCTCCATGGGCAAACAAATAGACAATAAATGCATCCATGTGCATACACGACTATATACCAAAACATATATATATATATATATATATATATATAATCATATATATATATATATATATAATCATATAGTCAACATTACATAGGTGCCCTCAGCACCCAATATACAAAGATACATAAAGCCATACAAAAAGGTATGTCCCCATATGCTCATTAGCATTCGGGGGCAAATATACAATCAACTACTCATCATGATCCCTAGGATCCTCTGGCTCCTTCGGATCCTGATCCCGATCCCTCCTCTCGGCCATCACCATTGCTGCCCTAAGCAGGATAGAATGCCACTCCTGAGGAGCATCGAAACAACGCTCAACGATGTCCTGGTCCAAGTTCCTCCACCCCTCCTTGGGCGCTCCAGCTAGGATCATGTCCAGAGTCTCTCGGACACCCTCAACTGCATCATCTCGAGGGCGCACAACCCCTCGAGCATGTGGCGACGGTACCACTACAGGTAGATAAACCACCACCATCGCCCATCCTCTACGGCCCACATGATCAGCCAGTGGTACTGGACCAACTTTTGCACAATCACACAAGTGAACCAAGTAAATATCATATAAATATCTCTAACTATACTCATAACCAAACACATGATGTAGTATAGAACCAAAAATAAAGACATACCATCTAAACCCCAGGCATGCCCCTGAGCTCGAGGCATCTCTGGATCTCCTCGATAATCCATACCAGCATATGGATAGTCATCAATCAACAGGGGGATCTACTCCCACTCCTCATACATGTCCTCTAAAAGAACCCATGGATACCACCACCACCATGGGGCATCGTCTGCCCCCACCACACCATGTGTGGCTCACTCACCAACCCATCTTGAATCGGCACACAGGGCTGCAAGGTCGGTACCCGCTCAAAGAAAAAACAACAAAGGAAGGAGGCATAGCAGAACTCTCCCCCCTCCCGATTGACCTTGTCCAGATCTCTCCGGACACCGACCAAAAACATCTGACCCCACGCATAGTAGGTCCCTCTTAGCACAGAATCTACCATCATCGTTTGTCCCCCAGAAAAATGATGTGGCATCGCGGCACCCAACACGTGCAAAACACATACCCCAACAGCCTGCATATCCCACTCCCTCAAAGATCTCAGGCTCAATGCGTTGTTCTGCGCAATAGCCCCCAGCACACAAAATCTCTCCAAGGGATCCTCAATATCTAAACCTACCGGGATCCTCGGCAGAAGATCCCCTACCTCCCCTAAGAGAGGTAAACCATTAAGAAAGTAAACATTAGAAAGGGTGATCTCTAACCTCTCACCCCCCACCATGAAAGCACCCTCTGCCAGAACCCAGAAACCCACCAATTTGTTCAGCAGCAGTCTGACTGAATGCATGGGTGGAATCTAAGCGAACTTCAATAGCCTGCTTGCAGCCAAAGTCTGTCGAACACCCTGATCGGTCCAAATCCGCACCGTCAGGTCCTCATCCATATCCCGCTCCCGCCATGATACCAGCGGTCTCCTCAACATCCTGCTAAAAACAAAGAAATTTTTTACAAATAGAAATTTTTTTCAAAAAATTGCATCGCGGCTTTTAGGCCTTTAGCTGCAATGATCATCGCGACTTTTCCATCAAAAGCCGCGATGATCATCGCTGGTATCAGCCACAAACCCGCGATGAACATCACAGGTATCGACCCCACAGTCACGATGAACATCGCGACTGTCGACCCGAAACCCACGATGATCTTCGCAGAAAATGATGCGAAACCCACGATATTCCATGTTGGAATGCCAACGTGGAATTTCGCGGCCTTCGAGGACCTACTGCTAACCAAAAAAGACATAATTGAAAAGGCTAAGGTGAATAGGATTACCTGAAACTCGCGGAATCAAAAACCAACGATCGAATCTCCCACAAATCGAGAAAGAGCTCTGACCTAACTTAATTGCTCTGCCAAACTTGCACGTAACAATGACATGTCATATTGGGCCCACACCCTATTTATAGAGATTTGACCATGTTTCCCAATAGCGATTTCAATATCATACGGAGTCTGTTTTTTAAACCTTTGGTACCATTGGAATCAGTACAGCGAGAACTTCATGATATTCCTTTCCTTTTCCCGATTCCACTAGGTCCTTTTTTTGGGCATTTTGTCATGCCCCCTCGTCGCCTCAATTTGCATGCCACATCGGCTGTCGTCCATTTTTTATGAGTCCTATATCGCTAGATTCAGTTTTTCGTGCTCGTGATGATGCTGGAGATCATTTCTTGCTCTCACCTCCAGATTTTTTCAGGCATTTTTTCAAAATGCCACTAATCACCTCGATTTGCATGCCACATCAGTCGTCATCCATTTTTGACGAATTTTATGTCACCGGATTCAATTTTCCGCACTCATGACGATGCTTGAGACCATTTCTCACTCTCATCAATACCTTTTTGTTCGGTAGAATTTTATCCCTTTTTCGGGCCGAGCAATTGCTTTACGAAAAAGGCACTTAGGGAGTTTCCGTTAAGCTCTTTTCTGACTCCTAAAACAATGAAAAGATCGCCAAGCAATCTTTCTTCCTTTCATGCTCGCTAAACGTATCTGAAAGGGCGTCTACCTAGTATAAGTTTACCCCTTTTCCAGACCTTGTAGACTAATTACGAAAAAGGAATACTCTAGTCACATTGGCTAGAAGAGTTCTCCATTTGCATTATTTTATGCTTTTTGGGGCCTTGGAGGCTAACTTACGAAAAACACAACCAATGGAGTCCACTTACCGCTTTTAGTCTCTCTAAACATGAAAGTGACCACGAGCAATCATCATCTTGGGCTCGCACAAATCCACAGGATGGTACTCCTCCACCAATTCGGAGTCTTCTTATCATTTTCAGACTCCTTAAAAATGAAAGCACTCATGAGAACGAACAGTCCTGGGTTCACAAAATCCATAGGATAGTACCATTTCAGAGCACACTTTTATCCCTTCTTGGAGCTCATTAAAACTACGAAGAAGGACCCAATGGTGCTTCTCGGCACCACAATAGATCACGTCTACTCATATGGTAGCTTCCCCATGTTAGTCGCCTTTGTTCATAGCATTCTGTAGTATGTCACCCTTAGAGTCCCTCTGCAGCATCCATCAGCTTGTCCCCCCCAGAGTCACTCCAATCTACAATACATACCCTTCAGTCCTTAAAGCTATGATCCCTGCACCTACAAGTCAGTTTCCTGTGTTGCCAGGTCAACCATGTCATCATGCTCTGAACAAAGGAAGTTTGAGTCCACCCACTCTCTGACCCCAGTTATTTCCCATCCCCACAGTATGTCAGTCCTACCATCAGTACTATCACACTTTAGTTCTACACCTCGCACTCCTATCAAGGAAACATCATTTCCTTGATAGTTGTTTCTCTCCCTCTATCGACGCAAACCAAATTTATTCCATAGGATAGACCTAGAGGTCCCTGTGCCTTGGACTCATCACCATTAGCGATGAGTGCCTACGGATCATTTTGAAAGGAGTCCTCAGTGCCTCTCGAAATTATTGTTTCTAACATGCTCGACTTCAACACCTTGATCGCATCGTTGAGACTTGCATAGGGTATTGGTCCTTTCAGTTATTTTTTGAAGACCTCGGATACCACCTAATTCTTCCACATTTGAGAATCTACTTATGGAAACAACCAGTTACATTTTCCTATAGATATCCGGGTTGCACATGGAGACAATATTCAGATGCACCCTAGTTTTATACTCCCTCGAGTATATAGTTAGATATACTCCTCAGAGTTGACTCACAGTTGTTGAGTCCCTACAGATGTTGGACACCTTCAGTTTTAGCACTTCATCAACCCTTCTGACTCCTTTTTCAGAACGGTTGTTACATTTTTTCCAGTGTATCAGTTATTCAGATCAGTCATGATATGACCATGATTATGTCCCAGCATTGTGTCCCCTTTGGACCATTATAATGTACCAGCATATTTTTTATGTATTATTCAGGTCCCCCTTCTTGGGACTAATTGTTATGTATATGTCTTGATACGAGCATGGGCATGCCCGCCTCATCCATTATCAGAGATTATCCCTCATTCATATTGAGGCCATGTAATATTTGTTATTTTTACACCTTCCAAGGGGCCGTTGATCCAGTCTCCAACCGGTCTCTTCTCTAGTCCAAACCCCATGAAAAACACAAAAGAACTATGATGTCTATCGGCCATATGATGAGCTCCTGCCTTCACACATCAGTGGGCAATCTGTTAACACCCAACAAGTGCTCACTATCTCATTCGCTTATTCACATGACCCTTTTGTCCACTTTTCCACCATTTGAGCCTCTAAAGCCATACAAAGGTCACCAAAAAGACCATAATACACCCTTTTTCCTCAAAAAACATAAAAAACCCTAAAAAAGGGTCCAAAATTCCCAAAAATATTAAAAGGGAATAAAAATATTCAAAATATTCAAAAAAGGAAAAAAGAGGGAAAAAGGTACCTAAACCATGTTGGTCAATACCATTGGTTTTATCAAAACCATAATGGTATTCCCCACCACCAAAAACAATAAAAAGGTTGTAGGGGCTCCTCACTTTCCATCCATCCATCATCCTATCCTCATCCTCTCAAAATCTCTGTTGAGTTCTTTGACCATTGTAGCAATCTTGAAGAAGAGACCATTGGAGCCTGGAGCATCTAAACCTTGGAGCTGCTCAACACCAAACATCCTCACCATTTGAGGTATTGCAATACAAAAGTCATTTTTTATTTTGTTTCTTGTTCTTGTTCTTAATCTTTTCAAGTTTATTGTTATATGCAAATGTTAGATTCAGATTAGTTTATAGTTGTTTTTGCTTTCAATTTGAAGACTGCTACTAAAAGTTAGTAGGTCCATCCTTGCACATGCTTGGTTGAAAAACCAAGCAACACCTCTCTCAGGACTCTGCTGAAAAAAACAATAGGTTGCTCAGCATTTTGGTCATTTTTTTGCAATAGCACTCTAGCTATTGTATGTTCAGAAGCATATGAAAAAATTAGGAAATCCTTAGCAAAGTTTGTGCTGGCCAACACCGGAGCTTCAGTGATGGTTGTCTTGATTCCTTTGAAGGAATCTTTGGCTTCTTCGATCCACTTTATTTGATTCTCCTTTCTTAACATATTTGTAATACTTCTCATTATTTCAGCAAAACTTGGTATGAATCTTCTTAAAAAACCTACTTGGCCAATGAAATATTGTATTTCTTTTTTGCTTCTAGGTTCTCCTACTTTCTGAATAGCATTGACCCTCTCAGGATCAATATTTATCCCATCTTTGGTGATGATATGCCCTAAAAGCTTAGCCTCATCCAGAGCAAAAAAAGATTCTTGGGATTCAAGGAAATGCCATATTTCCTACATTTTATGAAAACCCTCTCTAAATGCTTGAGATGTTCTTCATCTGATTTTGAAAAAACTGTTATATCGTCCATATATACCACCACAAATTTATCTTTATCTTCAGCAAACACAATATCCATAGCTCTTTGGAAAGTGGCTCTAGTGTTCATCAAACCAAATGGCATCTTAGCTTACACGAAAGTTCCCCAAGGGGTTGTAAAAGTGGTTTTCTCCTGGTCTTCTGGGTGCACTTTAATCTGATTATGCCCTAAGAAACCATCCATGGTGGAAATTCTTTCGGCCCCTACCACCTGCTGTAAGATATGCTCCATTTTAGGTATAGGGTAATTGTCTTTCATTGATGCTCTGTTGAGGTTCCTGAAATCAATACAAATTCTGATTTCTCCACTTTTCTTTCTGATAGGGACCAGATTTGCTATCCATTGTGAGAACCTCAAGTTAACAATTATCTTTGCATTGAAAAGTTTTTTGACTTCTTTCTCTATGATATCTGTTAACTTAGGATTGATTCTCCTTAATTTTTGCTTAACAGGTTTCTCACTTGGCTTGAGTGGAATGGCATCCTGGATGATTGAGGTATCATATTCATTTAAGTCTTCATAGGTCCAGGCGAAAGCATCAGTGTGTCTTTTCATCAATTCTACATAGCGTCCCTTTTTGTTAGCATGTAGCTTTTTGGATAGTTTCACCATTCGACGGTCTTTCTCTGTACCCATGTTTGGATCTTCTACTGATTCTCAGGCAGGTTCACATTTTGGATTTTTAGCTACATAATCTTGATCGAATAGCTTTTCTAGGGGTATTAGGCCTTTAGGGATGTAATTATTCTTCAATTGAATAATATCCTTACCACCCATCATGTTTTTCCACCCTTGGTTTTCAGCTTCAGCATTCTCTCCTTCTACAAGATTTTCCAGGTTCTCATTTTCAGTATCAATATGCACATTTGCAAACTCATCAGAAAGTTCCAAAAATATTCTGAGCTATAATTCATCCTCAAATACCTTCCAATACTTAGAATTATCAGGAATAGAAGGCCTGTTTATTATTTCAACCTCATACTTAGCTTGGGAGAAGATTGGGGTCTTAAAACCCCTAGCAGTAATTGCCAAGGAATCTTCTATCTCATTTTCATGCCTGGGAATTACTCTAATCTTATGTTCTATGAAAAAGTTCCCAAAGAAATCCCAAGCTTCATTTCTATATGCCCTCATTTTTGGGTGTTTGGCTTCGTAACTATCATTTATCTGGTTCACCACTAGCTCAGAGTCTCCAAACACTTCTATCTTCTTAGCTCCCAAATTTTTTAGAGCCCTTAATCCCAACAACAATGCTTCATATTCAGAAACATTATTAGTGCATTCAAATGTCAGCTTATATGAAAGTGCCCTAGACTCCCTATTGGGAGGAATGATCCAAACTCCTGCTCCAGCACCATTTTTGCTTACAGAACCATCAAAATACATTTTCCACTAGCCTTCTTCATTAGTTTCCCGCTCAGAAGCTTCATACCTGGCTGCAAATTCCTTATCTTCATCAATTTCCATATATGGGGGAGGGTTAGGATCACAACGAGGACCATCAATAAAAAAATGGAACAACTCATGTCTGTATCAACTGCATATATAGGGTAATTCTCAGGCTTGCTTTTGCTTCTGACAACATATTCCATTATGCTTTCCCTATATAATCTCCTATTGGCTCCAAAAAAGGGAATTGTGGCATAAGACAAGTCCATCTGCATGGTTCATTTCAACTTCGAAACCTAGGATGTTGAAAAAAGCATCCCAAACTTTGTAGGCACATCAGCCACCACCACATCCATCATAACACTTTTAGCAGGGAGTTGGGTTAACGTCACTACCATGTTCTTAATCAGTCCCAAACATGGCACTTTTCTAGAATCAAAGGAGAAAAGGTCTTGGTATGGCCTAGTCACTTGTAATCCTAGCTCTTTCAACACAGATTTTGGCATCAGGTTATGAGATGCCCCAGAGTCTATTAAGGCAATGTGCACGATTTGGTTGTGGACATTTAGGCTTAAGTAGAAAGGAGGGACCTCTTCATCGCCTGGCTCTTCCAACTTAGATCCAAAGATTATGGTAGGAGCATCATCAGATAGCTCCAGAATATCATGTTGGTGTTCATTTTTCCCTTTAACCATCTTTCTTATCTCTTCCCTATACTCATTATTTTTCAGTAGCTCATTAAGAGGGATGGATATTTTTACTTTTGACACCTTAGCTTTGAGACTAAAAGTGGGGGCAAGTTTGACTATCTCTGTGACCTTTAGTGGTCTAACCTTCTTTGAAGGTTGACCCTCTTCTTTTTTATTTTCAGGTTTCTTATTTGCAACTGCTTCTTGTTGTTTCTCTTTCGGCTCTTCTGCAGCCTATTGGGTGACTGGAGGTTGGTTCAAAGGAAGCTTTCCTTTATTCATGGTAACTTCTCTATTTCTCAATTTTAGCTTTCTTTGAAGATTGTCCACAACATTTTGATAACCAATTAGGTATTGCTCAGATTCTAACTCAGTTTTGTTACTAGTACCTTCTTTGTTAAAGAAATTATGCTCCCTTTCAGTCAAGTATATTTCATGGTCTAGGGAGTCAACAAAATGAATATGGGCATCAGTGGGACCTTCAGGTACTTCATCATCTACCATATTTTCAGCAGAAGGAGGATGCATCGGCTGTTCTTCAGGATTTCTTTGATTTCTTGGAGGAGGTGGTGGTCTTCTAAAGTTTAGGTTTTGGATCTGGTTTTCAGGATTTTCTCGGAGAGGAGGCTTGGTATCTATAGCTAACCTTTCCATCAACTTTTCCACGGCTTTCATCATGGTATCAAATTTTGCATCGTTAGAAGCAGATGAGGTAGACATTTGGGTCTCTTGGTTCTTTCTTTCAACCTCTGTTTTACCCTTTATTTTTCCTGAGGCGATGATGTTTGCCTCTACCTCTAGGGCATCTTTCAGGAGAGCAGGTGTTGAAAATCAAGTGCTGACTAGAGGTTTTATGAAGACCCAAGTTATGAGTAGTTACCTTAAAGCAACAAAACCCCTTCACACTGGCCCTTTCGGCAACATCCTGCAAGTAGGTTGAGGTCTCATCCGAGGTGTTTCAAATGGGGAATTGCGGACTCAGCTGTCCATAGTGAGTGATGAGTTGATGACTGTAACGAAGCTCATGGAAGTGCACTAGGTGTGTGCTGCAAAGGTCGGACTATGTGGTGATGGTCAACACTGTGGTCCGCCCCACTACCTTCCTCCTTACTGCGGAACTTGAGACTACACTGCGAACACTGCCACTTGATCTCCTATACTTGGACCATTCGCAAATACTTAAGGCAATGGGTTGAGTATCAATTATGCCCTCAGTTGTACACTTAACTAACTGACTATTTAATGCTCATAATACACACTTAGGGTGTTACTATTTTAAGCATAACCCTCAGGTGTGAAATAAATGTTATACATTCATCGACTGCATCCATTCAAATACGTAAACAATTCCCTCTATGCTCAAGCAGGTGATAGATTCACTGTCCTTAGAAGCAAAGCTAATATTAACCATACATCTATTCATGCAGACTTAACATATCATTCCATACTCTGTTGATGGAAAATGCATATAAAAGCCTCCTCATAACAGATTGTGAGCAAATATTTAGACATCCAACTACAGAAACAGATAAATGCAACCACACGCATAAACATTCAGTCAATAAACACACTATTTAATGTGGTTCACTCCCCCGGATGGGAAGCTACGTCCACAAGAACTGTGTTTGATATTTCTTTTAAGGAAGGGTTCACAATTCTGAGCCGCACACTCAGGTGCGGCTCTCTTCTTGCTTAGATAGGTCTCTGTGAACTTAGCTGCAGAGCCTTTACAATCTATTCTTGATTCAAAAGATATTACAATACAATATGATCACCATAACAATCACCAACAATGACCAACCTTTCCTATACAAAAATGGTCTTCTTAAATAGATCACGCCCGAAGGTCATGTCTTTACAACATTGAAGACTGAAACCCTTAGGGTTTCCAAACCACTATGGTCCCTTTGAATCATCATGCCAGCTTCTGATAGTGATTCTGCTGTCATGGCAGTCCTTCATGCCTTAGATCCATCGCTTTCAGCCTTCCAGTTGCGCGCACACCAACAGGTCATCCACCTCGAGCTGCCCTTCCACTAACTGACTCGTGTGACTCGCTCAGCTCCCAGTCGCTTTCTCTGCAGGTCGTCCATCCCTTAACAGCCACGTACAACTATCTCATCTCCCAGTCACTTTCTGTCCATCGTTTTCCTCTTAACGGTCGCATACCCTGCAGCACGCCAAACTATCACTTTCCTGACCCATCCTCTGCTTAACGAACTCGTACAGTTGGTTGCCTTCCCAATCTGCTTATGCCTGCAAATCAGCATCTTTTCAGCAATCTTACCAAAAGTAGACCACCACTGGTCTATCCACTATATCTGGCCATCCTCCGTCCAGTACATAACTTTACTGGATCCACGTGGCCTACTACCTTCGCAGCACTGAAACTGCGCAGCACTAATCTTCGTGGCATCCTTCAAAACTTGGTATTGTGCACATCTTCACAACACTCCCGATACTTAGGAAAAATTTGATATTCTGAACTGTGCATAGCTCAGGTCCATTCAACATAAAAAATGTCACCAAAAATGGCCCTGTTGGGCCAGGCCCAACATGCCCCTAACACTTACTTGTGGCTCATCCCCGAGCCACGTTCAACGTCTAGTACCGGAGTCTGCTCACCAATCTGAGTGTTCAGCTTGGCTGCGAACTCATCATAAGTGTTCGTCAGCTCCTCCATTGTTTCTTTGACCTCCTGCTCCAATTGTTTGACGGTCTCAAGCTCTTGAGGGGTTGTCTCCTCACAAATTTTGGATTCCACCATTTTTTGGTTGGCTTGTAGCTCTTTGAATTTATTTTCTATGCACTGTGACACCTCAGAGGCATCTTTGAGGAGTGGCTGCGACTGATTATCTAGCGTAGTCTCCTTTTCTCGTAAGATCTGTACTTCTTCTTCAGGGTAGATATTTCTATGAACTTCTGCAGATTGTCTCGTGGTGGTAGAGTCTTCACCTCTACTTGCATGGCCTCCAATGCGGTCTGTTTCTCCTTCACCGTGGTCTTTGCTTGTTGCAGCCATGGATTTTCCTCAAGGTCCGTGAATTCCTTCAAGGACTGATCAAGTAATTGCTGGCACTTTGCAACCTCTGCTGCGATGCTCTTTGCTGCAGTTCTTACTTCAGCTTCTCTTTGCTGCTTCTCAGTTAACTGGTCCTGCGGTTTCAGTTTTTCCTTGAGCAGATTGATATCTGCCTCATATAGGACTACCTTGTCTTCCATTTCTGACTTTGGGGTCTGCACCCTATCTACTATTTTGTGGACTGTATCCTCGAGATTATCTTGGATCTACACTCCTTCGATCTCTTCTGCAACTGAATTGATTGTAGCCTCTAGCTTCTGTCGGTGCTGCTGTTCATCTCCCATCATCAGCAAGGTGCGCATGCTTGACTCCTCGAGCTACCTATTCATGGATTGCAACTGAGCTTCTGCTCTCATGGACTGCACGGATCTGTCACGCATCTCCTCACCAACCTATGTGTGCAAATAATACAGACCAGGTAGCAGAATCTTTGCTAAGTCGAGCTCAAGCACGTCGATGTTGGTTGTGTCGAGAACCATGTCCTTTGACGTAGGCAATGTGACTGTGATTGGGTCAAGATGGACAAGTCTCATTTTGGGCGGTAGCGCGATAGCAAGCAGGGATGGTTCCTACTGCGAAGCTCCTATGGCCCCCGTGTCACACAGCAAGGGAAGGATCTTGTGGACATCCTCCATTTTCTTCATGAGCCCTTGCATTGTGACCCAGTTCCTCTCAAGGTCATCCTGGATGGCCTTATCTTTTTTCTCCTTATCTGACATAAATTCTTCGAGGGTCTCAGTAACTTTATCAACTATCATATCGAAGTCATCATCATTGAGGGTTGGGTCAAATTGACCTTTGCTTGCCTTTTGCTTCTTTCTTACTTTCGGCTGCGCTGGGCTACCAGGCTCTTTTTTCTTGCCCTTCTCTGTCTCTTTCTCTTCAGTAATCGGACATGATGGAGGAATCAGCTCATCATCTTCTGAGTCTATCAGGACGTCCAGAACTTCGACGCAGTAGTCGGGGGGCCATTCTTTCATAATGAGCTCTATATCTTCTTCTGTCATGTGGTAGTTCCTAGGGAACCACTGCAGCTTCTTCATCTTTGCCTTTGGAGAGATAAACACACAACACATGTCAGTAGTAAAATTGACAATGCCTATGTACTTTCTTGTTACCTACTTCGTTATTCTTGGTGTGCGTGTGATCACCTCACGCAACTGCGTGTAATATTGATAGAAGACTTCTTGGGTAACGTGCTGGCGTTGTGGATTTATATTTGCCCATAGGTTCATGAATCTGATTCCTTTGGGTTAGGATCTATCAAAACTGACGTCGACAAAGTCCTTCGGCTCCTTCCATCTGATGAATGTGATGAGGACAATCAGCCATGTAAAATGTAAGTTTCCCCCATTCTGTTGAATATCATTGAGTTCCTCCATGAACTCATTCAGTAGGTATTGGCACCAGTTAAACTCTATGCCTTCTGCTGCTGCAACACCAAGCAGCACTACGCCCGCAGGAAACTCAGTGGGTCTTGCTATTCTCAATACCTTTGCTGCGAGCATCTGTGTAATGAACTTTGTTGCTCGATCGTCAATCTCGTCGGTAGGAAAAACCCATTTTCCCTTCAGTAGCGCGTGGCTCTTCTTCATCTTTTCCATGGCCTCTTTTTCTTTGCTCTTCCCTTGGAAAAACTGCTTCGGATCCTGGCCACACTTACTCAATCCTGTAATGACATGGATTAGGTCGATACTGATGTCTATGGGCCTTTCCATCCATAAATAACCTTGGTGGATTCGCGCCATCAAGGTGCGAACCACGATGTTTAGTTGGGTCGACCTTTCAAAATGGGGTAGTTGCAGCAGGTTTAACAGTCCTGACTGCACCACCGGTGTTAACCAGCTTTCGACCACCAGATTCAGCTCTCCTTTTACATCCTTTTTCCAGCACATATATTGATCTGGTTGAAAATCTAGGTACTTGGGATCATGTGGCTCATCCTTCTTCACTCCCAAGAGGTCATAATCCTCCCATTTGCAGTCTGGGATCTTTCCCAACAGGTTTGTCATAATTTTTATGTGCTTAGAAACTGGCGATAGAGGGATATCATACTTGGCATTCTTTACGAGCTTATACACAGGGGCACCCAATGCCCACGGTGAGATATAATCTGGTGTCATCTTGAGTGAAATTTCCTTAGTGAATATGGGTTTCCCTGTGCCCTTCGAACTCAGCTTGGAATGCTTTGTTCAAGGTGCACTCACTGTGTCCTTTCCCTTATCTTGCATTGTTGGATTAATCCTTGGTGATGTGCAGGATCCTTGACCTTGTTCTATGATAGCCTTCTTAACTGGAGTTTTCATTAATTGCTGAATACCTCCGTGCTGAAAGATTCTCAATGTTTCTTCAATAGTAAGCTCTTTCTCTGTGTAGATGGGTTTCGACATTCACTTAATGAGATAGCAACTATGGCAGAGAGAATACAGATGGCTACTAGCTCAGGGAGGTTAATCACACAAAAAAATTCTAAGTGCTCGGTAACGCCCACGAGTCTCCAAATGGTGTTATTTATAGGTGCAACAGACCCCCTCCCGTGCCCTTCAATGGCTAGATAGGCATTAAATGCGACCTCTGGTGGCCAAATCCCTCGGATCTTTCAGTCTTTTCATCCGTCAGTATGTCCAGAATGGCTATCTTCCCTTTAAATGCTGAAGTGGTTGCTGCAATGGTCATTTTAATGGCTATTTTCTCAAAAAGGCATGCAATGATTATTTTCTCTGAATGTTGTGCCGAACTGCGCGGCAGGCCATTCCGACTCCTGTGCAGTGCCTTTGCAGTACTGATCTTTGAACTGCCATGGCCGTTTTTCCACTGCTCTTCTTCCGGCTCCTGCGCAGCTTCAACAGTATTGTGCAGCTCATACATTCTTCCTTTATGATACATGTACAGACTCTATACATTTCTAGTGCCCAATTTCAACTGTACTTGACACTTAGAAATTTATCCCCATGTTTATTTTTCCGCATGCTGCGAAGCAGGACTATCGCGGTACAACTTAAGTCTGCTTCCATTTATCATAGTGGGTAGGGTATCACTAGCTAAAGTGGCTAACTGAACTGCACCACTATTAGTGACATGCATAACAATATATGGGCCAAGCCAATGTATTTTAAACTTGCCAAGAAATTTCATGAACTTGCTATCATATAGGAGGACTAAGTCACCTACCTGAAAGCATTTGTTCCTGATATGGTGATCATGCCATGCCTTTTCACGATCCTTCTGGACTTTCTGTTGAAATCCTAAAACGAAACGATCGTCTTCCAAGCCAACTAATTGTAGCAGTCTTTCGTCTAATGCTTCGCGATCTGCCATTCCAGTGAACGCAGCAATCCTCAGACTGGGGACAATGTACTCCATTGGCATTATGGCCTCCTTCCCATAAGCCAACCAAAAAGGTGTATATCCTATCAATTTCTTACAAGTTGTCCTATATTCCCAAAGCACAGACGAGATGCGCAGGTCCCAATCATCCTTGTTTACGTTGTACACCTTCGTCAGCGCATTTTTCAGTATCTTGTTGAAAGCTTTAATAGTTCCATTTTCCTGTAGATGATATGGCATACTGCGATGATGCCGAATGTGGAACTCCTCTATCGGGGCCTCTATGGTATTATTCAGAAAGTGAGTTCCCTTATCACTCATCAAAATTTTCGGACAGTCGAATCGTGACAAAATTTCCTCAAAAATGAACTACGCTACAGTCCTTCACTGGTTTAGCTTCTACCCATCTAGTGAGGTAATCCGTGGCAGTAATAATATACCTCGCACTAGTTCTTTTTCCTGGTGGGTTTATAGGTCCCATAAAATCAATTGCCCACTTCTCCAAGGCCTCTAAGGTCAACTGCGGGTTTAGTGGCATTTTGTCTCTCCACGATGGCTTCCCTATCCTCTAACAGACCTTGCAGTTACTCCAGTATTCCTTAGAGTCTTTTTGGATGGTAGGCCACCACAGCCCTGTGCGCAATATCTTCTGCGTAGTAGCCTTTCCTGCGTAATGACCTCCTGTGATCCTGGAATGCGCATCTGCTAGTATATATGGTTTCTCATGGTCGAGTACACATCTGCGCAGGACTTCATCTGGTCCAAGTTTGTATAACTGACTTGCAATGATAGTGAAATCCGTGGCGCGCACTACTAGCTACTTCTTCTGCTGAACAGAAAATTCTTGTGGTGTCAGCCCTGTTGTCAGAAAATCAATGATATCCTTATAGTAATCATCTGCAACCTGTATAGCAAACAGCTGCACATCAGGCAGACTATCTTCAATGTTCATTGGCTCCTATCCCGACTCTATTCTAGAAAGGTCATCAGGTCCCAAATTCAACCTACCAGGTTTAACAACGATCTCGAAGTCGTACTCCTAGAACAACAACAGCCATCTACATATATGCCCCTCTAACACTAGCTTATTGACCAGATATTTCAATGTAGAATGATCAGTGAACATGAGGAAGTGCACACCAAGTAGATAATGTCTAAACTTCTGAAGGGCATATACCATCACAAGTCCTTCTCGCTCAGTAGTGGTATAGTTCTTCTCTGCTTTCGATAGCTTCCTACTAGAAAATGCAATGGGGTGGTCAATATCCCCTTCTCCTGGTTGAGCTAACACAATTCCCAGGTCAATGCATGATGTGTCCACATGAACATGAAATGGCTTTGCCCAGTTTGGAAAGACTAGGATCATGGCGGTAACCATCTTTTCTTTAAGGGTGTCAAAACCCTATTCGCACTCTTCGTTCCAAAAGAACGGCATGTCCTTCTTCAGTAACTTCTCCATTGTTGTGGTTATATGTGCGTAACCCTTAATAAACTTCTTGTAATAACCTATATGACCCAAGGTAGAGCACAGCATCTTAGCTGAAGTTGGTGTAGGTAAATTCACAATAATGGAAATCTTCGCAGGTTCCACCATCAAGCCCTGCTTACAGACAATATGTTCCAGTAAGATTCCATATGGAAAACAGAAGATGCACTTCTTCAGATTCAGCGAGATCTAATGCTGTCTACATTTTTCAAGCATCATTCTCAGATTTGCACAATGGTTCTTCAGCAAACCAAAGACAGTCCAGTCATCAAAATATGCTTCGAGAAACTTATGCATGAAATATTTGAATGCCACGACGACGACTCTGGAGAAGATGGCAGGGGCATTCTTTAGACCAAATGGCATGACTGTATACTGGAACGACCCCCATTCTGTAGAAAATGTCATCTTATGCCTATACACGGGATCAATTCTGATCTGATGATAATCAGAGAAACCATCAGTAAAAGAGTAGGCCTCATTCCCTCCAACATTGTCAAGTACTTCATTCGTAAAAGGGGTAGGGAATGGGTTGTGCATTGATGCATCATTAAGTTTTCTGAGGTCAACACATATCCTGATCTCACCCTTTGCTTTCCTGTTCGGGACGACCATAGGGATGATCCATTCAGATTCCTCGACAATTTCGATGATCCCCGCCTCTAACATTTTGTCCAACTCTGCGCGGACTCTTTCTTTGTACCGTGGATTCAGTCTATACGGTCGCTGCTTCACAGGCTTAGCGCCTGGCTTCAATGGGATTTTCATGGCTCCTAAGTCACCCAATATTCCTTTCATTTATGTAAACTTGGTCAGAAATAGATCCTGATATTTGTGCAAAGTGTCTCCAATCTCCGCGACAGTCTGATCATCCCAGTAGTCTCCGATAGATGCGAACTTTGGCTCTTCACTCGTGCCAATGTTTACCTTCCATGTCTTGACCAGTCCACTCATGTCCAGGATTTCCAATGGCGGTCCTTCTATATCGCGTGCACCTTCTGACTCTTGTATATTGATATTGTGTGGATCATCTTAATCTTCTTGTCTTTCATGCTCATCATCCTCAGCTAAATTATAACAGTTTATCGGATGTTCTTCATGTTCTTTCCATTCTGAGTGTATGTTCGTAGGATTATCATCTATGCCGAAGAATTCTTCCCTTGACATATCTTCGCGAGGATAATCTGTTCTGAATACACATTCCTTGATTATCTACAGTGCCTCATGTATCAAAGGGTTCTCATCCTCGAAGCTGAAATCTCTCTGGAAGTTCGCAGTTAACTTTTCCCAATCTGAGGTTTCCCTACATAACTCCAGGTCTAGATACCATTTCTTTGGAATATCCTCTTCCAAAGTATGCACGAACAAGTGCACCCACTCTTCAGGTGGCCTTTCTTCCCATGCCTACGAACAGACTTCCATATGCTGGCTAGGATCTGTCTTCCCGTTGAACTTCTCAAAGGGTAAGGTAACCCTTTCTACAAACTGAATCTGCATCTTTGTTCTGCATTGCTCCCAAGTGATCAATATGTGTTTGTGTGAAGCCCACCATCTGGAAGGTATGCCACGAAGTGCCATATCCAATGCTGGTAACCTGTGCTCTTCTGGAACTACTGCAGTATACTCTTGAATAAAAGTATAAACGTTAGCAGAACCATTAAATGTAGGGATCAGACTTACCTCCTTTCCAATCCAGCGCAGTGATTTCGTGACCTGTGCGCACCATCTAGTTGACACTTCGTGCATGTGATTCTGCCAGTTTTACAGTCCAGTGTCAGAGTCAGAAATGTAGGAGCTATCGCATCTCCAATTGAGTGCATCATCCACAGTAGGATTAATGTAATCCTCCTGGTTCGTAGTCATCTGGTATAGTCGGTCCAAATCCTGGGCCTTAGATTCCTCCCGAATCGGCTTGCTATATATGTCCCCATCTGCAGGATCCAATGGTGTGATAACCTGCAGATGCTTACCTTCGAATATCATCTTCTTTGTTTTCAAATTTATAATGGCTAAATTGTGAATAGCCTAGTCAATTCCTAACAACACAGGAATGGGATGGCTATCATCAACAATCTCGATGACTTCAATGTCCGCATGGCTTTGTACTCCATCAATATCAACCACAAAATTGGCTAATCTGCCAAATGGTATAACTTTCTCTTGGTTGGCCATCCTCAATTGGATAGGTGACCATGATAGCTTTGGTCAACCCATCTGCTGCCATGTCTGCTTGGTCAAGACATTTACTTCTGATCCCAGATCAAGGATAACTTCGTCCATCTCAAAGTATCCTATTTGCGTAGTGAGCCTCATTTCTCTGCCCGACCTTTTCTGTTTCTTTATATGATGTAGTGCGCCATTAGAAGTTTCTGCTTCTGTCTGTGGTTCGTATAGATTTATGAGCTTCTCCAGCTCAGCTATCGCGTTTTCATTTTTTAGCATCTTCATGCAGCTTCTTAGGAACTGTGCAACAGAGGTGCTAACATCTGTTGTGTGTCTTGTCTTGTCATATGCAGCAGGTGTGTCTTCAACACATGGTACTTCACTGCATAGTGGGATCCTTGGTGATTTAGGTGCTAGTTCTTTGAAGGTGTCCCACGCATCAACGAAATCTTCTTTGTTCTTCTTCAGATCCGGAGCAGGTGTCTTTCCTGGAGTTTTTCTTACCCATATTGTTTCAAGAGGGCTCTGCTTCACATGAGCCTCTCCTGAAGTGGAATCCTCTACTCCCCTATCACGGCCTGTCTCGATGCCAATGCGTGTGACTAATTTAATGCCAGGATCCACAGGTCTATTCTCTGCTGCGATCCATTGGATGTTTGGGGCTAGCGTGTCTGTTCTTCTTCTTTTCTACATCTCTACCTCTAGCACTGGGAAATCTTCTATAACATGGTCAAATGATTTACAATAATTACAGGTGGTGCATGGGTTTACACAGTCTCTGGATACATGACCTAGCTGGCCATAGTTATTGCAGATGACCCCTCCGTGGCCTCTTCCCTGCGCCAAGCCGGTATTTCTTCCTCTACTGCGGTATCCACCACCACGGCCTCTGTAGACAGATTGATCATAATGCATGTTTTGTTGCTTTGGTTGGTTATCTTCTTGCACTCTGTACAAGCCAGTGGCTCTCATTGAATCCATGTCACGCTTTCTTTCATTCATTAGTTCATAGGCATGGTAGTTGGATTCATCATGTCCAACTGATTTGCAGAAATTGCAATATTCACATATTTCTATATTAGGTAACAATCTTCACGTTTATGACTAGTAGTTCTGTAGATCTCACACCAGCGTGCCTAGTTCTGATTGATGGGGTTAGGTGCACCACTGCCGAGATAGTCGCGGTATAGGGGACAATGCTCCCGGTCATGACCTTCTCCTTTGCAACTCGTGCACCAGATCTCATGACAAGGTTCATATCGTTACTCTTTTCCATTCTTCATGCTTTGTAGCTCCAGTGTCAGGGTGGTAAGCTAGTTTTGAATTTGCGTCATCCTAGAACTAGACTCACCAATCGGTGAAGCCACCAACTTCATCGCTATTTCCAAGGCCTCTACCTAGGATGTAACCTTCTGCTGCATCAATGGTAACGTGATGTGCATCAACGTCACAACAATGAACCATTCTTTATGCGATTCGGGCCCTATGACAAAGCTCACTTGGTCCAAGAGGGTCTTGAACTTCTGGTCGAATTCCCAGACCGATTCTGTCGGTCTCTGCTTGATTTCCTTCACCTCAGTTATACACTGAGTCTCAGACTTTGGTTTCTTGAAATCTGCTATCAGTGCAGCTTTAATCTCTGCCAGGGTCCTGGGCTGCATGGTAGAATACTTCATGAACCAATGTAGTGCTCTATCTATGAATGTAGTAATAAGCTGGGCTTTCTTCTCATCATCATCTCGGATCTGTCTGACACTCCAAACAGCTTCACAAAGAAACCAGTGTTGGTCAGGATCTTCTAGACCCATCCCTTTGAATATAGGCAACTTCATATCCGTATGGACCATGGCTCTAGGGGGAGGTATAGCACTCGAAGGGGCACCTTGAGGTGTGCCGTGAGGGGTGCTAGGCTGTCGTACAGTACTCTGCGCAATAAAAACAAATGGGCGTATAGGGGTAGATGTACTAGGCTGCATATTCGGTGGGGTGGGCTCTGCAAGTGGAGGGTTCTGAGGGGTAAATGGGGGTGCGGCTTCATTTTCAATATCAGAAGAAATCTCAGTATCTACGTGGAGTCCAAAGCCTCCAGGATTCTTATTGAACTTATATCTTTTCCCACTTCTTAAGTTGTGAGTATCTTCATCGGAATCGCTATAAATTCTATTTACCATGACAACTTGAAAAGATTACTGCATTCTTAAAACACCTTTCTCAGCTAACAGCATCTTAATGCATAGACTGAGATTGTTCAGGAACTTACCTTGGAAACCTCCTAAAAAGTGTGCCTCTGCTTGGTTGTAGGATTTGAGCGTATCCATAGCAAACTCTGTGACAAAGCCTTCTAGCATATGATCAACCCAAAACTCCACTGCGCGCTTCAATACATTGTCTATTGCTTTGAGCTTTGATATGAGCTCAGGATTCCACTCTGTAGGAACGCCTCCTCGAAAATAGGTTTTCTTTTATGTGAGCCGCGAGATCCACACGTGCAACTCATCCGAAAATGTAGCCTAGAAAATTTTGTGAATGTCCTCCAACAGATATCTATCCGACCATTGTGTGTCGCTTGGACGCGAATGTCTCTTCTCTTGTCTTTTAAAGTCTCTTATGGTCTTGTCCCACCAAGCCTGGATTTCTATCTTCTCAGGATGCCAGTTCAATGCACTTTCCAGGAGCTCAGACTCTTCATCACTCATCACGACTGGAACTCATCACGGATTCTAGCACGGCAATGGAACCATTTGTTGGCTATCAAATGCTGACTAGAGGTTTTATGAAGACACACGTTCTGTCCGGTTACCTTAAACCAACAAAACCCCTTCGAACTGGCCCTTTCGGCAACAGCCTGCGAGCAGGATGAGGTCTCACCCGAGGTGTTTCTAATGGGGCATTGCGGACTCAGATGTCCACAGTGAGTGATGCGTTGATGACTGTAATGAAGCTCGTGGCAGCACACCGGGTGTGTGCTACAAAGGTCGAACTGCGTGGCGATGGTCAACATCGCTGTCTGGCCCACTACCTTCTTCCTTACTACGGAACTTGAGACTACACTACGAACACTTCCACTTGATCTCCTATACTTGGACCATTCGCAAATACTTAAGGAAATGGGTTGAGTACCAATTATACCCTCAGTTTTACACTTAACTAACTGACTATTTAATGCTTATAACACATACTTAGGGTGTTACTATTTTAAGCATAACCCTCAGGTGCGAAATAACTGTTATACATTCATCGACTGCATCCATTCAAATACATAAACAATTCCCTCTATGCTCAAGCAGATGATAGATTCACTATCCTTAGAAGCAAAGCTAATATTAACCATACATCTATTCATGTAGACTTAACATATCATTCCATACTCTCTTGATGGAAAATGCATATAAAAGCCTCCTCATAACAGATTGTGAGCAAATATTCAGACATCCAACTATAGAAACAGATAAATGCAACCACACGCATAAACATTCAGTCACTCAATAGACTATTTAACGTGGTTCACTCCCCCGGATGGGAAGCTACGTCCACAAGAACTGTGTTTGATATTTATTTTAAGGAAGGGTTCAGAGTTCTTAGTCGCGCACTCAATTGCGGCTCTCTTCTTGCTCAGATAGGTCTTTGCGCACTCAGCTGCAGAGCCTTTACAATCTATTCTTGATTCAAAAGATATTACAATACAATATGATCACCATAACCATCACCAACAATGACCAACAATGACTAACCCTTCCTATACAAAAATGGTCTTCTTAAATAGATCACTCCCGAAGGTTGTGTCTTTACAACATTGAAGACCGAAACCCTTAGGGTTTCCAAACCACTATGGTTCCTATGAACCATCATGCCGGCTTCTGATAGTGATTTTTCTATCATGGCAGTCCTTCATGCCTTAGATCCATCGCTTTCGGCCTTCCTATTGTGTGCACACCAACAGGTCATCCACCTCGAGCCTCCCTTCCACTGATTGACTCATGCGACTGGCTCAGCTCCCAGTTGCTTTCTCTGTAGGCCATCCGTCCCTTAATGGCCATGTACAATTGGCTCATATCCCAGTCACTTTCTGTCCATTTTTTTCCTCTTAACGGTCGCATACCTTGCTACACACCAAACTATCACTTTTTCGACCCATCCTCTGCTTAACGGAATCGTACAGTTTGCCGCCTTCCCGATCTGCTTATGCCCGCAACTCGGCATATTTTCAGTAGTTTTACCAAAAGTAGACCACGGCTGGTCTATCTGCTATATCTGGCCATCCTCCATCCAGTACATAACTTTATTGGCTCCACGTGGCCTACTACCTTCACAGCTCTGATCTTCGCGGCATCTTTAAAAACTTGGTACTACGCACATCTTCGCAGCACTCCTGATACTTAGGCAAAATTTGATATTCTGAACTGCGCATAGCTCAGGTCCATTCATCATAAAAAAATGTCACCAAAAATGGCCCTGTTGGGCTAGGACAAACAACAGGCAGGGAGGTAGACTTTCTTTCTCTTAATGTACATGAGAAATCTCCATCAAAAGCGTCTGTGAAATGGATTTTTGCAGTTCCTGCCGAGGGCCTTAGGTCCTCTGGAATAGAATTGTGTGCCCTCATAAATCGAGCAGAAATTCATGTACAGATTCAAAACCTCCTTTCTTGAGGTGATTGTACTAGGACAAGACTTTGGCAGGACTTCCTATCATTTCCCATCTTTCTAAGAATAGTGTCTTAAACGCCGCAAAATCATTTATGGAAGCATTTGGTAACAACCTGTACCATTTCTTAGGTTCTCCAAACAAACTTTGGGCAAATAACCTCATCTTTGCATCAACATTGCTACTTCCTCCAAATCAATAAAATCTTCGAACCTGTCTACATGCTATCTGGCAAAAAAATTTCCCTCTCCATCATAGGAGATGATCCTTTGTGCATAGTTTTGAGGTAGGTCATGTGAAACAGCTGGTAAGGCTAAAGGTGCAAATCTAGCAGCAATGATTACAGGTGGATTTTGTGAAAGGGGTGGGATATTATGGGAATAGGGTTTAGTGTTTTTAGCTTGGATAGTACCTAGTAAATCACGCCAAATAGGATCTAACAAGTAGGATTCAAGATTATTAAGACCTCCTTCACCTAGGCTTAGATAGGATTCAGATCTTGATCTTGGTAAAGGTTTCCCAATGTCAATCTCTATATTTAATTCTTGAAAAACAGGTAATACTTTTTCAGACACAATTATTTCACTATTTGAAGTACTAGCTTTATCTTTTTGAGCTTTTTGCCTAAGCAAACTTTCCATATTATCAACAACTAGCAAAATTTTAGAAATAGGATTACCTCTGGTATGGATCTTTCTTGAGGCCAGGATGCCTTGTCGAGATCTCCTTCATAGCTAGAATTTAGCTTCGACGGTCTTCCCCAGTGGAGTGCTTTCTTGAATATCAATCTTTACGAGTGGAGTCGCCAGGGAAAAATTGTACAACCTTCAAAAATATGGAAATCTCTGTTTGCCCACAGGAATCTCTCTTTTCTTCGAATCTTCGGAATTCTTTGTCGTTCTTGCAAGGAAAACAAGAAAACTTGCTGTCCCCGGCAACGGCGCCAATTTATTAACACCGAAATTGACCCCCGGGTTGTAAGAAGGGGAATTCAGGGTAACCGCTAACCAATCTTTGGATTGATGTTACTGACCCAACACAATCTGAGAGGGCTCTCTCAATAAACTAATAAAAAACTGGAAATAATCAAGGGCGTCAACCATGAAAAAGAACACCAGCATTCATTCTTCAAGATGTTCTATTGAAAGATACACAGAAGGTCAGATTTCTGTAGGACAAAATTTACTTCTATGAACCATTTGGTTGGAGAACAATAGGGATGTATATCGGGCAATGGAGTCAATTTAAGTATAACATAAAAATCATTATCAAATGCTTAGCAGATACATTCACGCAAGGGCAAGGTAGCAACCAGGTAGTAGTAAAAGTGATTTAGTTGGTGAAACAGAAGAAAGATGAACAATCCATTGATATAAGGCATACATAGATGAATCCTATACCAACTTTAGCAGAAATATTTTTGTGAAAAACTTGGTAAGAAATTAACAAGGCATAACTTCTATGAATCTCATTCAAATACTACACTGAACCAAGTACGAAGGAATATTAACAACATGGATTAACAAAGGAAAGAAACACATATCACATAGGAAAGGAAAACAGACTACTAAATCGATTACACAAGAATCCCTGAAAAACGCATGTAAGCTTCTGACAACTTTATTCCAGAAATATCTCAGAATAACAACAGTGGACAAAATATGTAGAGATCCAAAAGTTCTCAACCCTTCCATTTGAAAATACATGGAACTTATAGTGGCCTAGAGTCTGTTACTCGACCCATTTGAAACAGAAATTAGTTACAACATAGGTGTTGGCTTGGTTTTGCAACCAAGCTTAGTGCAATGGGCACCTATCAACAAGTGACAGCAGTTTCAAATATTGAAAGAAAAAACAATTATTATAAATCTAAATCTAAACTAAACTAGCATGTGCATATAATGAATAAAATTTTCTGAAAACGATTCAAGAACAAGAAATAAAAAGAATGAGTATTGTATTAAGATACCTCAAATGGTGAGGATTTGTGTTGAGAAACTTCCAAGGTGAGTAGCTCCAAGCTCCAAAGGTCTCTTCTCCAAGATAGCTACAATGGTCAAAAGCTCATGAGAGATTTTGACAGCATGAGGATAGGATAATGGATGGATGGAAAGTGAGGAGCCCCTACCACCTTTTTATAGTTTTTGGTGGTGGGGAATACCATTATGGTTTTGAGGAAACCAATGGTATTGACCAACATGGTTTAGGTACCTTTTCCCTCCTTTTTCCTTTTTTGAATATTTTTAATATTTTTATTCCCTTTTTAATATTTTTGGGAATTTTGGACCCTTTTTGAGGGTTTTTTATACTTTTTGAAGGAAAAATATTCATTTTGAGTGGAAAAAGGGGTGTATTAAGGTCTTTTGGTGACCTTTTGATGGCTTTAGAGGCTCAAATGGTGAAAAAGTGGACAAATGGGCCATGTGAATAAGGAAATGAGCTAGTGAGCACTTTTTGGGTGTTAACAATAGGGACACCTCATCATAGTTTAGATGTCACTATCATAAAACAGAAAATATAACAAGATAAGCTTAACTGCTTTCTTGCATTTGCCGGTATGCCATTAAACAATATAAAAGATATTTAAGTATCTGTCTAATGGTGAAACTTCATTACATAATGGGAAACCCATTGCCACGTCCTGGAACATCAAAATCCTAAATATATTACAAACCTTTATAAAAATAAACTGATATTTAGAAAATGCATAGATCTAAGATTTAAGGGGTAGTAGCTACCAGTGGAGCATGATAGGTATTGTTATCTCCTCAAATAATTTTTTAAAGTTTTATTATGTTAGGTGATAGGAGGTCATTTGAAAATGAAAACACATTATTAAATTTTGTATTTAGTCTCATTTTAATGAGTTCTAACTCATAATATGTCAAGAAACTTTCGAGACAAGTTTTTATTTCAAAAAACAGGTTTCGGTAGCTAAGCACTTATTTAAAACGGTCCCTAAGCTACCGAAAGCTTAGCTTTCGGTAGCTTAAGCGAAATGTTTGAGGCTCTCCTAACTACCAAAAGGGCAGACATACAGCGTGAGTCAGGGGGCAGGTTTCGATGGCTTGGGAAAATATGATGGTGTTCATTAGCCACCGAAAGGAGGATGTTTTTCGCAGCCCGCAGTTCAAAGAACGAAACTTCTACGGTTGTCGAAAGCAGAGACGATTTTCGTGATTCATGGGACCATTTTCGGTGGCTTGGGTGAATACGATGGTGTTCATTAGCCATCGAAAGGTAAGCTTTTGGCAGCTTACAGTTCAAAGGAAAAATTGTTTGAAGCTACCAAAAGTAGAGGCATTCTCAACAATGTTTTGGCAGCATACAGGTCAAAAGAAAAATTGTCCATAGCTACCAAAAGCAGATGCATTTTCAACACTATTTTGGCAGCTTACAACTCAAAAGCAAAATTTTACACAGCCACCGAAAGCATAGGCATTTTAAACACTTTTCGTGTCTTATATAGTTCATACTCTGTTTCTTTTGGCTTGAAGAAATAGGAGCATGAATGACAAGCTTGGATTAGTAGATCTACTTCATAAGTCTAATGATACTAAACTCTTCTAGATCACTTATTTGAATAGATGTGTTCCAAAAGCTTATACTAGTGATATGTACATTAAGAATAGATACATAGTACGAATGCTGAGTAAGTACTATAGTATATAAACATATCCTCACAGGTTTAGAATAAGAAGAAGATCCTGAGCTATAAATAATGATTCCGTTTTGCATATTTTGAAGCAAAGATTTCGGTAGCTTAGGCGGACAAGGCAATTGTTCATTAGCCACCAAAAGCAGAGATTTCGGTAGCTTACAGATTCGGACTTTGGCTTTCCTAGCTACCGAA
This sequence comes from Larix kaempferi, assembly GCA_027924585.1. NCBI lineage: Eukaryota > Viridiplantae > Streptophyta > Pinopsida > Pinales > Pinaceae > Larix > Larix kaempferi. The sequence goes on from BSBM01001914.1 coordinate 214,057, forward strand.
AGCTAAAAACTGGACAGAATGTTACCATTTTTGCACAGACCTGATTTTTACTGATCCAAACACCTCAAGGGTGGTTTATAATGTTATATAAAAATTAAAGGCATCATGATCAAGGTTCTGTTTCAGATTTAAAGGTGCCAGCAAGGTGAGAAGAGGAATCCTCTTGTTTATTTTGGGCAAAAGATGGCCTGTCAATCCTCCAGGTGGTAGTTTCCACCTCCCTCATCAGCCTTGAAGGTTTCTAATCTTGTCAAATATTGTTGTAGCTGTCGAAAACATGAAGACCATCAAGATGGAGGTAGGGATATTTGATGCAGAAATGGAGTTTTTACTATGTAGAGTTATCATTTGCAAATGATGATTCTGAGCGACTGGAGAATATTTTCTCAAAACGATCAAAGGTTTTTGTTCCAAACATGTCAGAGAACAATAAACTCCCTCCGTTTTCCTACAGGTGTTGCATATTAAGAGAATCGAATCCATCTCTAAACCCTAATGTTTGGATCCCAGAATCTGCCTGTTTGACACATGTTTTTGAAATACAGATCTTGGGAAAGTGAAAATGAATCTCAAGGAACTAAGAGAGGTTTTTTCTCACAACGGATCAATATACAATAACCTATCTTGGTTTATACACAGATGTCAAATATTTGGATATCTGAACCCATCTCTGAGCCACATTTTTCAGCAGTTTGGCCAAATTAATGGCGTTTTACTGTGCAGAGTCATCATTTTCAAATGATGATTCTAAGCGACTAGAGAATCATTCTGCAAAACGCTAGGAGGTTTTTCTTCCTAACACATCAGAGAACAGTAACCTCTCTCAGTTTTCCTACAGTTGTTACATATTGGGAGAATCGAATCCATCTCTGAGCACCCATTTTTCAGTAATTTGGCCAATTAAAAATGATTTTTCCCTGGTTTATTAAAAAACGGTTTTGATCTTCTATCTTGGGGATTTCGACCCAGCTTCTAAGGATCTGGGGGAAGATATTGTAAAGGCTATAAAGCCTAGAGATTGAGAGCAAGAAAGAGTTGGATTTTAGAGACTAGACTTACTGTATGTGTAAAGAGACCGCTTTCTTTAATATGATCAGCCTGCAAGCTTCTTTCATTGATTGTTATCAGACCTTGTCTTTTTATTTTTTGTGATATGCTATTGAGTGATTGGTGTTCTTTGTCTATGTTCATAATCTCGGTAACTGTCATCTTACTGTTGATTATTCAACTAGGATCATTAGCATTCATTGTAGGTTAATTGGCCCATCATATGTAATCGTCTTACATACGTTCTGGTTAATTGATCGGTTCTCTTTATCCTTTTACCTATCTGATAATAGTCCTTGAAGGCCTTGCAGTGTTTGAGTGTATTCGAAAATGTATTGAGTAGATTATGCAGTAAGTTAGATGTTCATCTTGATCAAATATTATCCACCATTGAGAAAATAAATTAAGTTACCATGCATCTTTGAGATACAACCTAGGAGAGTTTCCTGGAGAGCTAACAAACTTGCGTCGTTGCCGGGGAAAGGAGATTGAAGCTCAGCTTCCCTGGGAGAACGACATAGATCCATCTTTGATGATAGACAAATACTAGACATTTTCTTGGTTGTAATCATCTATCTGGAAACTCCATGAAGGACGGATTCAGTGGCAACTCCATTGATTAGAAATCTGTTGATGACTCCACTGGTATGACATGAACCAGATCTTGGCAAAGAGGTATGCGTTCTGTGATTTTTCAAAAATTGTTGGTTTCCCTAATCTAGTGCCCAATAGAGATGAATGGGAAAATATCCTTCCCAGATTTCGAGGAGAAGAATGGGAAGTGCCAGCTGAACATTTGCTTGACTTTCATGATTGCATTCATCGGTTGCAAATTGTACACAAAGATGTTAGGATTAAGCTCTTATGGTATTCCTTAGAGGGGATTGCACGTGATTAGTTCTGGTCTCTTCCTATTTCCAGTATTATCTCTTTGGCAAATTTTCATACTTCCTTTCATTTGTTCTGCAAAGAAATTTTTTTAGCTGACCTTCTATTTCCTGAATGTTGTCATGAATTCAATCTATTAACTAAAGACTTAGAAAATCATGAAGAGTATGTTGTTATAGGGGATATCTCTCATTGTGATCGGGATATTGATGACCTTCAAGATGTTAAACATAGTGTAGATACTTTTGACATTGTACTAAATACATCTATTGTCTTAGATTGTCATGAAGATTAGATTGTTCCATTTGAAAATTTAAAAGATATTGAGAAGATTGAAGGAATAGCATGTAACAGTTTTGAATATGCAGCAGATAGTAAGGGCAGCCCTCAGATTTTTGATTTACAGACAAAGGGAGAGTGCAATAGATACAAAGAGGAAGATGATGAGCTGAAAAGCTCAGATCAACAGTCCATCCTATATGAGTCTTTGACAGATGTTGAGCAGTCCGCATCTAGTATTGAGATCAGTGAGAGCAATCAGCAGCAACATTTCAGTCTTCAGTTGGAACAACTACTTGAAGAGGTATTCTTTTACGATTTTGTTGACCCTATTGCTGATTATCTGGAGTTTATGAGCAGCACAAATGTTAAAATATCTTTGTCAGGTGATAGCTATTTTTGTCACCCTTTCAAACCACTTTTTTGTTGGCTATGCATTCCATTATTTATCGGGTCGAAATCAAGAACAGGTTCAGCAAATCAGTTTCTGACATTGCTTCATTGGAAGCATGATGTCACTTGATAAGAAGCAGTGCAGTTAGCTAGAGTAGGGTAGCATAGATGAATAAGCTCATGGCTAAACATTTCAAGTTTGCATAATGCGTGAGGTTTGCATTTAGTATTAGGTTTCAGTTTTGAAATAAAGACTCCATGCCCAATGGATATAAGACACTATTGGCAGGGGTAGTTTGGCTTCAAATGATGAGCATGGTTGCAGGATTTGGATCAGGTGTTGAAAGCAACATTTAAGACTCCATAGCCCAATGGATGCAAGGCGTTGCTAGAAGGTTTACAGTTGAACATTTGTGGATAGTTTGCAGAGATTTGGTGACAGTTTAAATGACTCAATAGCCCAATGGTAAATGGCGACTGGAATGAATAGGTTCTTGAAACCACACAGGGAGGATTTCTTCCCTGAGTAGGAGCCAGATGTTATCTCCTCAAATAATTTTTCAAATTTGTATTATGTTAGGTTATAGGAGGTCATTTGAAAATGAAAACACATTATTAAATTTTGTATTGAGGCTCATTTTAATGAGTTCTAACTCATAATATGTCAAGAAACTTTCCAGACAAGTTTTTATTTCAAAAAACTTAAAAAACAGGTTTCGGTAGCTAAGTGCTTATTTAAAACGGTCCCTAAGCTACCAAAAGATCTGCTTTCGGCAACTTAAGCGAAATTCTCGAGGCTCTCCTAACTATCGAAAGGGCAGACGTACAACGTGATTCAGGGGGCAGTTTCTGGTGGCTTGGGAGAATACGATGGTGTTCATTAGCCACCGAAAGGAGGATGTTTTTCGCATCCCGCGGTTCAAAGAACAAAACTTCTACTGTTGTTGAAAGTAGAGATGATTTTCGTGATTCATGGGACCATTTTTGGTGGCTTGGGCGAATACGATGGTGTTCATTAGCCACCGAAAGGTAATTTTCTAGCAGCTTACAGTTCAAAGGAAAAATTGCTCGAAGCTACCGAAAGCAGAGGCATTCTCAACAATGTTTTGGCAGCTTACAGGTAAAAAAAAAAATTGTTCACAGCTACCGAAAGCAGAGGCATTTTCAACACTATTTTGGCAGCTTACAAGTTAAAAGAAAAATTGTCCACAACCACCGAAAGCAGAGGCATTTCCAACACTTTTCGTGTCTTATATAGTTCATACTCTGTTTTTTTTTGCTTGAATAAATAGGAGCATGAATGAAAAACTTGGATTAGTAGATCTACTTTAGAGGTCTTACAGTACTAAACTATTTCAGATCACTTATTTGAATACATGTGTTCCAAAAGCTTATACTAGTGATATGTAAACTAAGAATAGATACATAGTACGATGCTGATTAAGTACTATAGTATTTAAACATATCCTCACAGGTCTAGAATAAGAAGAAGATCCCGAGCTATAAATAATGATTCAGTTTCGAAGATTTTCAAGAAGAGCTTTCGGTAGCTTAGGCGGACAAGGCAATTGTTCATTAGCCACCGAAAGCAGAGCTTTCGGTAGCTTATAGATTTGAACTTTGGCTTTCGTAGCTACCGAAAGCTAAAAACTGGACAGAATGTTACCATTTTTGCACAGACCTAATTTTTACTGATCCAAACACCTCAAGGGTGGTTTATAATGTTATATAAAAATTAAAGGCATCATGATCAAGGTTTTGTTTCAGATTTAAAGTTGCTAGCAAGGTGAGAAGAGGAATCCTCTTGTTTATTTTGGGCAAAAGATGTCCTGTCAATCCTCTAGGTGGCAGTTTCCACCTCCCTCATCAACCTTGAAGGTTTCTAAGCTTGTCAAATATTGTTGTAACTGTCGAAAACATGAATACCATCAAGATGGAGGCAGGGATATTTGCTGCAGAAATGGCATTTTTACTGTGCAGAGTCATCACTTTCAAATGATGATTATGAGCGACTGGAGAATATTTTTTCAAAACAATCAGATTTTTTTGTTCCTAACATGTCAGAGAACAATAACGGCCCTCCGTTTTCCTACAGGTGTTTCATATTGAGAGAATTGAATCCATCTCTGAACCCTAATTTTTGGATCCCAGAATCTGCCTGTTTGACACATGTTTTTGAAATACAGATCTCGGGCAAGTGAAAATGAATCTCAAGGAACTGAGAGATTTTTTTGCTCACAACAGATCAATATACAATAACCTCTCATGGTTTATACACAGGTGTCACATATTTGGAGAGCTGAACCCATCTCTAAGCCCCATTTTTCAGCAGTTTGGCCAAATTAATGGCATTTTACTGTGCAGAGTCATCATTTTCAAATGATGATTCAGAGTGACTGAAGCATCATTCTGCAGAACACGCAGAGGTTTTTCTTACTAACACATCAGAGAACAATAACCTCTCTCAATTTTCCTATAAGTGTCACATATTGGGAGAATCGAACCCATCTCTGAGCACCCATTTTTCAATAGTTTGACCAATTAAAAATGATTTTTCCCTGGTTTATTAAAAAATGGTTTTGATCTTCTATCTTGGGGATTTCGACCCAGCTTCTGAGGATCTGGGGGAAGATGTTGTAAAGGCTATAAATCCTAGAGATTGAGAGCAAGAAAGGGTTGGATTTTAGAGACTAAACTTGCCGTATGTGTAAAGAGACCTCTTTCTTTAATATGATCAACTTATAAGCTTCTTTCATTCATTGTTTTTAGACCCTGTCTTTTTATTTTTTGTGATATTCTATTGAGTGAATGGTGTTCTTTTTCTATGTTCATAATCTGGGTAACTGTCATCTTACTGTTGATTATTCAACTAGGATCATTAGCATTCATTGTAGGTTAATTGGCCCATCATATGTAATTGTTTTACATATGTTCTGGTTAATTGATCGGTTCTCTTTATCCTTTTACCTATATGATAGTAGTCCTTGAAGGCCTTGCAATCTTTGAGTGTATTCCAGACTGTCTTGAGTAGAATATGCAGTAAGATAAATTTTCATCTTGATCAAATATTATCCACCATTGAGAAAATAAAGTAAGTTACCAGGCATCTCTGAGATACAACCTAAGAGAGTTTCCTGTAGAGCTAAGAGGTATATTTCATCCTTCCGTATTTCTCCACAAGGACCCAAAGTACAGGTGTTGGGATGTTGTAACTTGTCATCTCTTTCGCTAGGATCCTTATGTCAAGGTGATCAACAGAAGACATGGGTGAAAGCCCTTCACCAATATAAATCAATCTATACAACATCTCGAACTCTTCGACCATCTTTTCCATCGGGATTTTTCCTGTAAGTGATTGGGTCAAATGTTTGAACTTTGAATGATCCATCTACCTACTAAACATCAATTTTTTATGCTAACTTTGGGGAATCAATTTTTTTTTTCATCCCAAAATGTAGGAAATCTCTTTTCTACTAGTCCTTCAAACTATCCTTTGAACTCTGTTAATTGTTCATTCATTTCATTTGCTTTGGCTTCCACAGTTTCGATTAACGCATGATTCCCTAGGATTTGTTTTGATGTCGTAATGGTTGTGACCCTGTCCTTAATGTTCAAATCTATGATGTCTTTATCGGTCAAACTATGTAAAAATCTTATAGCATTATATGCAGTCTCCTTTGGATTTTTGTTTAGCTTTTCCTTCATGGCAGTGCAGCTCCCAAAGACATCAGTGACTATATTTTCCTTTGTCCTCATGAAATCTAGATAAGGTCTGAACCTCTCAACATCTTGGATAATTAAATCCCAAACCAAATGCTTGCATCCCTGCATAGTTGTTTTCCCTGTAACCTGCTAAGCAAACCTGTTATTAATCCCTACCAATTCCTTATACTTTCTCTGTAGGGCCTGTGTCCCTTTCTCTTTTTTGTCATTTTCTTCCTTTAATCTTTGATTTTCCTCTTTTAGTTCTTGTATTTCAACCTCCTTTAGGTTGATCTGGGACATGGCTTGTACAATGTTGTCAGTACCATACTTCTCCTTATTCAAGCCTTCGCTTGCCTGCTGTGAACACATATTTGATAAACTGCTTTTCAACTCTTCAATTTGACTCTTCAAACTCATCTTCTCTTTCTCCCAGCATCCTTCTTTCTCTTCAAACTTTAACAATTCATCCTTACTATTGTTGATCTCCCTGCTTAAAACTTCTTTTTATTGTATTAACGTTGTCTCTTCTGGAGCTTGTATCAACTGGGTGTTGGGGATTTTCATTCTCTTTTGTAGGCTCTGGATCAAATTATCTTTCTCTATCAACAGTTTCTTGCTTACTTTGCCCCCTCCATCCTGTTCAATTAAATCAAACTACAGCTTTTTGACATGCTGTTGAAGTGCTTTATTCTCTAACCTTTCATGTTTTAACTGGGCATCCATTTTATTTACAGTAACTTCCAAATTAGAGATCTTCAAGGCCACTCCCACTAAGTCATCATATAGACCTTCTCCAATTTTCCTGTGGAATTGAATTTTGTTAGGCAAGGGTATCTTTTTCTAGTCTATTTCTGCTTCTGTCATTTTTTCTTTATTGGATATCGTCAGATTGAGAATGTGTGTCTTGATGTCCCTACTCATCATCAAAGACTTCTATGTTTTAGACAAACTCCTTACTGTGGGCATTAGTTCAAAAAGCTTCTGTGCAGATGCCTGCTTATTTTTCCCATGATACTTAAACATATCTTCTTGGGATTGAAATTTACTATCCTCACTCTCTCCTGCTGCATCTTGGAAGTTACACTCATGGACTTGGATAACTGGGGTTGATAACCCTTCTTTCTTCTCATCTATATTACTTATCGGGACAACTAACTCATCTGGTGTTTCCAATGTGGTCTTTTCTTTTCATTTTCTTCATCTTCCTCTGTCTCAATGAATTCTTGTAAATCTCTCTTCCCACCTACCTCCAGAGTGTTAAGTAGCTGGTCTGCTTCCATAGGATCATCAGTCACGATTAGAGCTTGTACTTGTGAATTTAGAGCTTCTTCCTCTTTGGGATCATATTGCAATAAATTCCACCCCTTCAACAATCCTTCAATCTCTTGATGTTCAAATTCCTTCAAGTTATTTTTCTTCCTCCTTTCGGCTATGATATGCAAAGGATCATATGCGATCACCACATCTTTTTTGAACTCCATATTTCTTAACAATTTTTCCACTTCACTAACAGCTTCTTTATTCTTTACAATAGAAGGGCCAACTTGCCAAGGGAGCTTTATATCAGAACCTTTCTTAAATTTCCCAAACTGTTCCTCTTCTACAATTAACCTCTGCCAAATGAACTCAAGGGAAAAAACCCTCAAAGTTAAAAATGTTGGAAAAAAGTATGGTTCATGTACAAAACCATACACTCTTATCACTATGGCATATTTCAGCAAGAACCAGTCGCCAACGGCTAGTTCATCTTTCAATCGCATCAGAGTTCACATTTTTGGTAGTACTCTGGGCAGTTCTTCTTCAAATATAACTTTGTACATGGCAGATAGAATATAGTTCATGTAATTGAAAACATTATCCTTCAAATTTCCTGTAAAGAGTATCTGAGAGAACTATAACTCGTTTGTACTGCTATGCAGAACCATCTTAGTCAAATATGCTTGAAACCGAAAAAATATGGTATTTTCAAAACAACTCAACTGTACATGGATTTTTTCTGCCAAAAATTCCTCAAACTTGAGGGATGGTACTGCCTCACTTACCGCCCTCGGGGAACTAACACTAATCCTGAATAACAGGCTTAGTTGTACTTTGGTTATCCGCAAATCTGCATCTAAACCTAAAAATTGTGTTATCAAACAAAGAACCAACTGGCTGTGGTCATTAAAAAGGCTAACATACAGCGGGTAGGGGGTATCTGTAACTTCTATATCAGGTTTTAAGCAAGTAACAAGGAAAGATTTATGAATTTCTAGGGAAATCCACCTGTACAAGGTAATGACCAACTCTTCAGAGAAAATTTTGGGAATTAGGGCTGGTGACTCGGGCATGGTAAGGGTATTTCAAATGACAGCATCGTCTATACTATAGACGATTCTAGACCTTTTGGCATTCATTATTGCTTGTTGGGGTTCTGAGTAATTCAATGAGCACCATGACACGAACTCTGGGAAAGGCACTATCTCTTCTAGGAAAAAGAAGATGGAAAAAGACTGATGGACTCTACGGACATCTCACCCTTGTTCAAGCAATGCTTTCATCCTCCTTTTAACTTTTGGTATAGGGAGCCGAAGGTCTGGGTCAACCACATCACAGTCTCTGTCTTCTAGGGTTACTTTGACTTTAGGACTAGTAGAAACCTATTCGTTTGCCATCCTATGACTATAAAACAGACTGCACATTGCAAACAAAGGAGGTTTGCAACCCTACCTGTCATGGAAAGCTTGAGAGTGACCTTCTCCCTGTCATCCTTTTCGGCCTCTGTACGTCCAGAAGCCTCCAACTCCGACAGGTCCAAGAAAGAAATGTTGACTTCACCTATTCCTTGTTATATATATATAAATTTTCCCATTAACTTCTGCTCACCTTCGCCAGTTGTCCCTCATTCCCATCCCTCGATCTACTAGGCATTGCTTCTAGGCCGTTGATATGATCCCTTATTCAAATTTTTCTGATTTGACCTCTCTTCATCTCCGTCGTAGGATCTTCTATCGGCTTTAAATCTTAGTCATCCATCGTACCTAACCCCATAAAAGGATATGGTGGTATCGCTTCCCAATCTCCGGTTTTGGTTACCACTTAGTATTCCTCACGATGTGCTCAGGTGGTGACACCTGGCCAGTGGTATGCACCATCGCAACCACCTTCTCCATTATCTAGGGTGCTCTTTCCCCTTGTGACGATCACTGAGGAGTGTTGATCTTGTCTTTTAGCGTATCTATGGTGGGGATCTTTCCAAGTGTCTATCTTTTCAACACTTTCGCTGGTGGAGTCCACTATGCTATCAATCGTGTATCTCCTATATCCGCCGGCCATAGATCTAATTCCCTTCTGTTGCGAGCCGTTGATCTACCCTGACCTCCGTACTGATGTCACAACTTATCCTTCACACCATCAGATGTTTGACCATGCAACCTGCTCCATTGATCTTCTATCATGCTTTCCCGATACGATGGTATCACAAGCCTCCTGGCGGTTTTACGTACCGTCCCAATGCTCATGTGATGGATCCTCTGACCGCCACCTATTCTGGTGGTTTTTCCATCGCTACCACCATCTTGTATTCATTTCCATGCTATTTCATGATGTGACGGGGATCGGGGGCTATAGATGTCTTTCGCGCACCCGATCAACGGGTGGGACTTATCCGGGCTTTAAGCTTTACTTTATTTTTCTTTCGAACTATAGATTATTGGCCTTTTTACCCATTTTTGATTATTTGGGTTAGCTCCTTATGTCTAAAATGCCAAAAACCTCTATTTTTCTCATTGTTTCCTTCCCAACTGAGCTGCTTCTTGGCGTTAGCAACCTGGACATGCCTATGGAGTGGGTTTTAACCATCTCTTCAAGGAATTCACAGTGGAGTCAGTCCTTCCCTTCAACTTTGTCCAAAAAATTATAGGTGCCAACACCATTCAAGAAAGTTGTCTTGACATCCATCTGGTGTATCTTCCATTTTATCACTGCAGCTAGGGCAAGTACTGATCTTATGGAAGCATACCTAGCTATAGAAGCAAAATTTTCTTGATAGTCTATTCCTTCTTTCTGGGAGAAACCACGAGCTACAAATATCGCTTTGTATTTCTCTATGCTACCATCTATAGCATGCTTGATCTTGTAGATCCACTTGGAAGTCACCACTGACTTCCGTTCAGGTCTTGGGACTACATCCCAAACATCATTCTTCATGATCGACCGGTATTATTCGACCATGGCATCCTTCAATTCTTTCTTTTCCGCTGCTTCTTCATAACTAGAAGGTTCTTTGTTCATAATGTCACAGAGTAAGGCAACATAACTGGTGTGAGATCTAGTTCTCTTCCTTGCTCTATGTTCTTCTTCTGGAATGCCATACCTTTCTGCATCTTGAATGAGCTCTCTATCGCATGCATGTTTCCTCTTGTGAGAATCCTTCTCATGGGGTGGATCTACAGGTTCTTATGGATCTTCAATTTCTCGATCTATTTTTGGAATTGCTTCAGCCATGGTGGTATCTTGAAATCTGGTTTCCTTTGGTTCTTCATGATCTTCAACAGGTGTCTTCCTTGACTTGATAAATGCTGAGTTTTCATCAAATGTCACATCCCTGCTAACATCATTCTTCTTGAACGCTAGAAAGTATATTCTGTAAGCCTTCGAGCTTTCACTATACCCCATAAAGATACCCTTCTTTCCTGAAGGATCTAGCTTTGTTCTCATTTCCTTTGGAACATGTGTATATACTGGACAACCAAATATTCTGAGATGGATGACTTTAGGCTTCATACCAGAGAAGACCTCTTTTGCTGTCTTATTGTCCAATATCTTGTGAGGTGTTCTGTTCTGCACATATACAGCTATCCTGGCTGCTTCTGCCCATAGATGCATAGGAAGATCCTGGTCATGCATTATTGCCCATGCTACTTCCATGATTGTTCTATTCTTCCTTTCGGCAACTCCATTATGTTGTGGATTGTAGGGAGCAGTCAACTCCCTCTTAATCCCTGAATCACTGCATAGCTTCTTGAAGTCACCTTAAGTGAATTCTCCACCATTGTATGATCTGAATGTCTTTATTTTCTTATCAGTTTGATTTTCCATCAAGGCTTTGAATTCCTTGAACTTGTCAAACACTTCATCTTTGTTCTTCAAGAAATAAACCCAAGTCTTCCTGGAGAAGTCATCAATGAAAGAGACATAGTAAACATACCCACTCAGAGAACTAGATGACATCGGACCGCATACATTGGAGTGGATAATTTCCAAGATTCCTTTTGATTTGCTTTCACTTCTTGGAAATGCCTTCTTTATTTCTTTCCTTTTTCACAGCCTTTGCAAACACCTTCATGCTTGGTCTTGATTTCAGGAAGGCCTTCTACAACTTTGCTTGCAATTGGTAGTGCTATGTAGTGCACATGTGCAAACCTTCGATGTGAAAGTTCATTTGGCTCCATGGATTCATGTACCATGGCATGTTCAGGTTGTCCCTTCAATTTGTACAATCCTCCCTCTTGCTCTCCAATCACCACTGCATCATCAATAGTTTTACCCTTTGGCCACATTAGGATTTGACCATCTACAAATGCAACCCTCATGCCTTTTTCATCCAATGCAGAGATGGAGAGTAGGTTCTTCTTGAGCCCAGGTACAAATAACACATCTTTCATCTTCAAGGACTTTCCAGATTCTAGGTTGTAGGAGGCTTCCCCACTTCCTTTGATAGGGTATTGATAATCATCCCCAAGTTTCACTTTATGGGGTGATTCATGTTCAGATAGATTTACAAAAGATTCTTTAAACATAGTCATGTGTTTAGAATCCCCACTGTCAATTAGCCAATCATTACAACCATGAGAAATAGTACTTGTGAGGACTGAGATTAGAACATATTCATCTTCACTAGATGAGTCATCACTTTCTTCTCTAGCTTTCTTCCTGGGAGGTACATCATCCTCAGCAGCATGAGCATGATATCTTCTTTTGTTATTCTTCTTCTTCTTGTTGAAGTTGTTGTCTTTCTTCTTCTTGGGACAATTTGAAGCAAAGTGTCCCATTTCATTACATTCGTAACATCGAACATGAGATAGATCTTTCTTCTTGTGATGAGGGTGAGAATGTTTCTTCTTATGAGATCTCTCCCTCTTAAACTTGCTTCCCTTGGTGTGAGTTGTGAGAACTTGATATTCATTCTCCATCTTTTCTTCTTGTGCCACAAGCCTTGCTTCTTCTTGTGAGCATTCTTCCCACAGTTTGTTGAAGGATACCAACTTCTTTCTTGCACAGATTCCTTGGATAAAGGAATCCCATAACCGAGGTAGGCCATTCAATGTGGTCATGACTACTTCACCATTGTCCACAATTTCATCCACAACTTCGAGTCGTTCCTTGATCTAGGAGACCCTAGAAAAATAAGATTAAATGGATTCTCCATTCTGAATCTTTACCCCTTTCAATTGATTTCACAGAGTCATCTTCTGATTTATGTTCTTCCCTTCAAATAGCTTGGATAGGGAATCAAACATCTCTTTGGGTGTCTTCAGATATGACACATGGGGGATGAGATGGTCCTTGATAGAATCGGCAATGATTCTCTTTTCCTTGACCAAGTTCTTCTTGTGGAGGGATTTAGCCTCTTCTTCCTCTAGGACAAGGACCTCTTCCCTTATGTAAGTATCCAATTCATTTTCTTCCAGGATTAATCCAATCCTATACTTCCATGCTCGGAAGTTATCAGCCCCTTCAACCTTATCCTCAAGCTTAGTGTGGTGAGACATCTTAAAGAGTACTTCAAATGGAAATAGAAAATATTTAGGTCTTACAACTTGATTTGTTGAAAAACTGGATCCGGTCCCGGATTAGGGTTTGTGAGAGAAACCCTAAAAATTCAGAATGTGAATTTCAACTTTCTGAAAGGATAGAAAGATGTGCCTTGATGAGCTTATCAGCCTGGTTTATTCAGAATTTGAGATTTACAAAGCTTCACCCTTCAAAAATGCCTTTTAGTCTTCCTGGGTTCACTCGAGAGGACCCTGAATTAGAGTTTGAGTTTCCCAAAGATTTTCCCAACCAAAAATCTCAATCCAAGGCTCTAAACTTTTATTTTTCCAAGGAGATTCCAACTATGTCTTCAGATTTCAGAAATTCCTATTTTGAGGAAACCCTAATATTTAGGGCCAAAACTAAAAGTGCTCAGAACTGAATTCTGATTGGACAGAAAGATTCACCTTGTTGAGGAGAGTCAATCTATCATATTGCTTTTCCAAAATCTGTGGAGAGAAACCCAAAAACAAGAAGCCCTAGCTTCCGTAACTGCACAGTGTCTTCTTCTCATGTTAGCTCTGATACCATGCTAATTTTTGAGCATTAATTCAATATACTCTAGGATCTTTACTGCGAGAATAACATGTACAGTATATCAATGCATATCAATCATAACAAGCATATCAATCATCACAAGATGCAAACATAAGAGACAATAGACACACAGAGTTTCCGTGGGGAAAACCCTAAGGTGAAAAAACCCACAACTTCATCAGCGATAGATAGAGAAATTGTACAACCCAAGTACACAGAGATAGACTCCTCCTAGTAGTTGATCTTCCTCCTCACATCTGCGCCACTTTTCGAGTGATAGATAAGTGAGTAATGAAGTGATCAAATAGGGAGATCCCGCTCTCTATTTATACTTGTTCTGAGCAGCCTAATAAACCTATGGGACCGACTTGTCTAAATCAACCTAATAACCCCAAGTTAACTTAATCAGGGCCGACCCCACACATGGTGGTTTAATAACCCATCGGCAATTTATGACACTTGTGACACTTGTCAATACAAATGACGACACTTTCGTATAGAGGAATAATACATCTCTATAGGAGTACAATAAAATACGTAGATAAAATACATTCCAAAGTTACATATACATCAACAAAGGAGTGTCATAATAATAAATCCAATCTTTTTTGTTGTTTCATGGAATTTTAGAAAGCTTTTGATATGGTGCCTAGATATAACCTTTGGAATAGATTAGAAGACTTAAAATTTCCTCTCAAGTTGAGGGTGAAAACTATAAGGTTATATGAGAACATCATTGCAAAACTCAAAAAACACCAAAGGATGGTCACGAGATATTAATTGTAATATTGGAGTTAAGCAAGGGTTCCCCCTTTCCCCTACCCTTTTTGGCATTTACATCGGAAAGCTTGAAGAATGTTTAGAAAATGCATAATGCGTGGGCACGACCTCAACAGGAATAGTCATCATGATTTGTAATGAACCCAAATCTTCAAAGTCAGTATTTGAGTGAATTTAGAAAAAATTATCTTAACATTAACTATCTCCACAATGAAGTTATTAGTGGTAAGGACTAAGAATCTACCATCCTTACATATGCAAAAGTGATAATTAGTTACGCGAAAATTCAAACATGTAAAATCATTCATATTCAGCTTTCCTACGACCAACACTCTTACAAACCTCGCTTACTTATGTAAGTTCTTAGTTGTTATTACCAACACGTATGCAACGTCGGCTTACTTATCATATTATGAAATCCCTGCAAAACTTCCTTTATCTCCTTTGGGACAATGTGAGGGGTCATTGTAGCTATACCCTATAATCTAATAATAGTAACTTTGCTTCAAGCATCTGATATATATAAAAGCCAATCAAATCCTAAATATTTCCTATAGCACAAGAACTCATATGAGAATATTAGCATCTTTACCTTAATCTTCCTTATGAAATTCAGACCCATTAGTGGTAGATTTTGAAATGTACCTGAACCCAAACATTTGATACATCTATATGACTATCTCATGAACAACATGACTAACTATTATTGATCTTTTACCAAAAAAATCCATTTACAACAACATACATTTATACCTTGACATAAGAAACAAATCCATCATAACCCACATGAGAAAGATCATATTTATGTGGTTCACCCAAATCTATGGGCCACTTCCACAAGGAAAATTATCACATTACCATTTATAAAAAAAATAAAGGAATTACATCCTGCAATGTCGTCATTGCAAGTTTACATTCCAGTTTCTCAAAGCTTATTCTCCAGTAACATCGGGAATTCGCCTAGTTCTTTCCAGACATTCAATGTTACCAACCTCCATGATTTTAGGACAGAGATCCAATTCTAGAATCATTGGCATTTCAATGTTATCACAAAAATTAACAGAGATAAAAATTCAAAGATCCTCACGGATCAATGCAATTTAATATATATATATATATATATATATATATATATATATAAAGGATCTAGGTAAGATCGACACTGGCATAATATAAATATATTTTTCATAGCATATACTTATAAACAAAATTACAAGTAGTGTATAGTTATAAAACAAAGATTTGAGATCCATAGGGATCAATCTCTTTCACGTTAGAACCAACCTATAAACTTCTTACTGATAGCTTAAGTTGAGAACAAAGATTCAAGATCCATATGGATCAATCTCTTTCACATTAGCAACAACCTATAAACATCTTACATACAACTTAAGTTGAGAACAGAGACGAGATCCATAGGGATCGATCTCTAACACGATGGAAGCATAATTATGAACATATTACAAGGATCGATCTCTATCCCAATGGCCGCAATCTATAAACATTTACATGTAGCTTATAGTTGTAAAACAAATATATAATAAAATATAATTAACATAGTTAAACCACGGGTTCCCGCCCAATGCATTCCAAAACTGCAGATGTGTAATACATCTTAATAGGTATTATACTAGGGTTCAATACAATTTTATACAACATAGTATATATACAAAAGAGTTCAAACTTAGCAGCATGAACCATAGTTGTGGCAGCATGAGCCTAAAGTAGAGATCCCAATAGGGATCCACTAGTTTCGTGGAAGCCTAAAACATCCTCAAAGATCTCGATAGGGATCCACCAATTTCATGGTAGTATAAGTAAGTATGCAGATATCTTAAAACAGATCGAACCAAACCATGATTAAAATACAAACACTTTGCAATGTTTATGAAAGGGGATCGAACTCACTACAATGAGCAGAGTCATCCCTACCCTAAGGTGATGCGCAGTCAAACGTTGGAACAACATATACATATAAAAAATACCATATCAAACAGAGTTGTACAGGGATAGATTCCCTTAGTGGTCCCTTCTCCGAGGTTAGCATAAAAGGAAAAAATGTGATTCAAATGCAGAGATGAATGGCACTTCTCAGGGCAAATATGATTCCCAATTATCTTTCAAGATGCGGCTTTACTGTAGATAAACTGTATACAGATCCAACCGTAAGTGAAGTAAATAATATCTACATCTCACCTTTCAGGACGCAATTTTTCCTTAGATAAATTTGTATGCCGATCTAACCACATAGTGAACTAAATGTTATCTACACTTGTCCAGTGCTGTAGATACAACGATAACCAAGTTCGTATTAGAAGGGCAGAAAAATAGTGAAAATCTATTTATCTAGAACTCTACTGAGTTATACATACTACGTTTCAACATAAACTAAACTGAGCTCTCTCAGTTAAACGAATTATGCATGGTTTTGACTATCTCTATTAGAAGAAAACATTCAGCTTTGCTTTGATTTAACACTAAAACAATACTTGGGATTGGGCTTGCTCCACCGAGTTGAGCTATCCCTTCCCGTTCACAGATCAAATATTAAACAATACTTGGGATCGAGCTTGCTCCATCGAGATAAGCCGTCCCTTCCCGTTCATAGATCGAATATTAAACAATACTTGGGATCAGGCTTGCTCCAACGAGCTGAGCCATCCCTTCCTGTTCACAGATCAAAGCTTAAACAATACTTGGGATCAGGCTTGCTCCAATGAGTTGAGCCGTCCCTTCCCATTCATATAATGAAGCTTAAACAATACTTGGGATCGGGATTTCTCCATCGAACTAAGTCGTTCCTTCCCGTTCACAGATCAAAGCTTAAAAAATACTTGGGATCGGGATTGCTCCACTGAGCTAAGTCATCCCTTCCCATTCATAGATCAAAGCTTAAACAATACTTGGGATCGAGCTTGCTCCACCGAGCTGAGCTGTTCCTTCCCATTCACAGATCAATCAACATTCTCTGTCTACAAAGATTCATCCATGTCACAGAGCTGTCCACCAAATACCCCCCTTCCATTTTCCCCAGATGTTTTTTATATAAGTAAAAGTAACAGACAACATAAGTGATGGCAACCATCATTGGCTAGATGACAAGTCCACAAATTGGCAATCTTGGTGTTAAGGAGACAATACCCTAAAGAATCTCCTTGACTAAGCCACTTGTCTAACACATTGAGATGGCAGTAGGTAAAGGATTTTCCTCAATGAAGACAGTTTCCCTTATTTAAAATAACCCACGTTTAGTTATTTTTTTTTTAATAGTAACAGGGGGAAAATATATATTTATAAAATTTGTGCACAGTTATTCATTACATGCATTCAAAAATATTTTGACAGAGGAGCAAATGTCTGAAAATATTGTAGCTATAATTTCTAACAACATGGCTGTATAAGCTCTGACCTTTGTCTTTCTAAAACTGTTCAAAATGGAGCTGGGATAAACCCTGATAAACTGTTTGTTGAGTATAGTGCAAAAATACATAGGCAAAATATATACAAAATTTTGAAACCTGGGCTAAACTGGAAATTATGCATAATTCTTGAACTGAGCAGAGGCTGCATCCACCATTTCCTGATTTATCTCCTGGTTGACCGTTGGATTTTCCTGCACACAGCTTCCCTGATTTTTCCCTGTGAGAACGGCCATGTCTTCCTGTAGCATGTCTACTTTTCCCATCAGCTCGAACAAATTCTTCTCCAATTCATTTATCCTCGAATCCTGGCAAGAAAGCTGAGAGACCGTGTGGTTAAGATCCATGGCCATTTCCTCATTTTGTTTCATGCTGGTACAGATAGCATTGTAAGTGTTGTGAACCGAAAGCTTGATGTCCACCATAGTGCAGCTCAAAGCGGCTATGGCCGCCATAATACTTTGCATTGTACCAAAGTTAAACGAAGATAGCAGACAGTGATGGGAAGGAGGAGAGTCTAAATCGTAGAGGGAGAGCCGGCTCAAAGCACAGGAAAGAGGAGGACGAGCCATTGCGGTGAAAGAGGGGAAAGGAGCAGGTGGGGGAGTTAATAATGGCTCGTGGGAGCTGAAAGCATAGTAGAGAGACATGTGCCAAGTGTGTGGGTGGCCTGGGAGGCGTGTGGCAGAAGCGACGGAGGGATGAGGGGGCAGATAACCAATGTTTGAAGGAATGAAAAGGAGGACCCTCGTGGAACCAAAGGACCCTACCTTAAGTTTGACAATGTTGTCCTTTGACATTTAGCTTAGGGAAGGAAGTGAAACCCCATGACACCATTGAGGTCCTCAACATGCCCGATTTCTAACAAGATTCCTTTATTAGCCGCTAAATCCGCTAGCTTGTTGTTCTCTCGGCGAATGTGGAAAAAAGAGGCCTTGGAGAGATGAACATTGGCTTTAATTCTTTGCATGTATCTGTGGGCTTTTGAACCTTGAGGAGCTGAACCCCTTCTCATAATTTGAATAACGTGTCTGGAGTCCCCGTAAATTCTAAGATTGTCAATGCTGAAGGAGGAGGCCAAATTTAATGAGAAGATGAGAGCTAGCCATTCTGCCTCATTATTTGTCTTGCTACCTAGACCCCAAGAGAAGGATGCAATTTTATTTCCTCCAGGATCAAAGAGAATCCCACCCGCACCTGCCACCCCAACCCATGTTTAGTTATTAGAACGTATAATTTTTCTATATTTATATTTACACATATAAGATATATATATAAAACAACAATTTACATATAAAATATATAAATACATTAATGACTATATATTTAGACTTACATATATAAATATATATTAAACAAACATATACAAATATATTTACAAAGTAATAAGGGGAAGGAAAAGAGGGATATTACATCCTCCTCCCCTTAAGAACAACACCATCCTCGGTGTTTACGCTTTTCTGCAGTTTGGACAAATTTCGTCCCTTTGTCTCTTTCTCCATGCTTCATCCTGGTCAGTTTTATTCATCATAATATACCAATATCTTGATCAAGACAAGTTCACTTTCTACATACATTTCTGTATTAAACTCAAGGTATTACAACCTCGTACTGTGAGTATCCCCTTTGCACCTACAACATTTGCTATCATCATAAAATATATGCATGTCCTATTCATGATCAATACTTTAGTATTCCTCATACATCAAGATTTGTATTTTCAAATCATCATTTTTTTACTATGTAAACACATTCATCATGGCATTTTTGGGTGTTAACACTACTCATGTTCATTCAGTACATCCATCTTATATATACATTAAAATCAAAACCCATCATACTCTTAGACATCTCAACAATATATATATACTTCTTGCGGAATATGTTTCGAACTTGAATTTCATTTGTTAGTTTAAAACATAGTGCTTCAAAATAAACATAATGGAACTACTTACTTGAATCTCTCAAACCACTTCATTAGTTACCTCTTGCCGAATCTTTGAAAATGAATTTTTCATGTTGTGTATCACAACTAGAGTCCTCTTCACTAATTCAACTAGCCTCTCCCTCGTGCTGAGTCCAAATAGGCCTGAGTGTTGTAACTTGCGCTCTGATACCATATGTAATGAACCCAAATTTCAAAGTCAGTATTTGAGTGAATTTAGAAAATTTTCTTTTAACATTAACTATCTCCACAATGAAGTTATTAGTGGTAAGGACTAAGAATCTACCATCCGTACATATGTGAAAGTGATAATTAGTAATGCAGATATTCAAACATGTAAAATCATTCATCTTTAGCTTTCCTACGACCAACACTCTTACAAACCTCGCTTACTTATGTAAGGTCTTAGTTGTTATTACCAACACATATGCAACGTCAGCTTACTTATCATATTATGAAATCCCTACACAACTTCCTTGATCTCCTTTGGGACAATGTGAGGGGTCATTGTAGCTATACCCTATAATCTAATAATAGTAACTTTGCTTCAACCATCTGATATCTATATAAGTCCGTCAAATCCTAAAGATTTCCTATAGCACAAGAACTCATATGAGAATATTACCATCTCTACCTTAATCTTCCTTATGAAATTCATACCCATTAGTGGTAGATTTTGAAATGTACCTAAACCCAAACATTTCATACATCTGTATGACTATCTCATGAACAACATGACTAACTATTATTGATCTTTTACCAAAAAAATCCATTGACAACAACATACATTTATACCTTGACATAAGCAACCAAGGCATCATAACCCACATGAAAAATACCATATTTATGTGGTTCACCCAAATCTATGGGCTATGTCCACAAGGAAAATGATCACATTACCATTTATAAAAAAATAAAGGGATCAAATCCTGCAACGTCATCATTGCAAGTTTACATTCCACTTTCTCAAAGATTATTCTTCGGTAACATTGGAAATTCGCCTAGTTCTTTCCAGACATTCAACGTTACCAGCCTCCATGATTTTAGGACAGAGATCCAATGCCAGAATCATTGGCATTTCAATGTTAGCACAATAAAAAATAATAGAGATATAATGCCAGAACACTGATTGCAGGCATATCAATTGTTAGCACAAAAATTAACAGAGATATTGTAATACCCCGATTTTGGACTTTGAATCCCTATTATATTTTTGCTAAGTATTATTTCAGTTTACTTAGTTGACATTAGAAATCCAATGAATTGATTTCTATTGACCATGTGGACCAGCACATTAATGAGATGGGAGTCACAGTCCCCTAAGGTTGGGAGGGAAAATGCCACTTAATAATAAGAAGAAGAAATTATTATTTGGAGATAAATGGCAAACCCTAAAGAAAAAGTTTGAGAAACAAATGAAGTAAAAGAATTCATAAAATGAGGAATTTTCACCTAAGAGAATAAAAGGTGAAAACTCTCTGAAACAAACACATTATGACATTCATTATTCACAATATCATGAGCTGAACAGACAAGAAAAATGGGAATGGGGAAGACACATGAAATTGATACAATTGAATATTGGTGAGGGGGGACAGATTTTGGAGAACCAAACTGATCCTAAAGCCAAGTGATTAAGGGCAGATTTGGGAGGACCAAACTGGCCCAGATTAAGAGGAATCATACAGCTTAGTATGAGCTTGGCCACTTAATTATGTGCAGGTAGGAGAACTACCCCAATCTTGCAGGAGTACTGCATTTACCTAAATAGGTTGTGATTTATTGATTCTCTTTATGGCTAAGGCTTAAAAGCCCCTTGAGCATCCTAGAGCTTAGGAGTACTGAGTTGGGTGTTGGGTTGCCTGCTGCCAATGACATATCCTGAATAACTTGGGTAAAACAAGTTAAGGGTAATTAAAAAGCTAAGATATGACCTGGGGACTGTGAACTCAGCTCGGGGGTGACCTCAGAGCAAGGAGTACCTGTTGGTCAAAGGATGGGAGGTTTGTTCTTCGTTCCACTAGTCATAAGATTTCAGATAAATATATCTACTGAACCCCTATGTTTATTTTATGGACATTATTGGAAATTGTTTATATGTATTCCTGAAAAGTACTATTGCAAGACCTACTATTTTCATATATGTTTGTATTGTATACTGTACATTGATTCCGAGTATATAATGCTATATCTCTGTAAATTTTAAATAGTGTTATGATCTAAGTGTAAATGCCTGAAAGATTTATGATCTATATCTATTGTATGGCTAAACCTAGTTATGGTATTTACAACTGGACAGAAATATGATTTTTATTGATGGGTTATCAGCCTGAGAGAGGCATTACACAATAGTTATTATGCATTTACTAACCTACTGTTCATATGAATGTATTTTGACCATAATACTATATTTACACATTATAAATAGAACTATGATTGTTTATGTATCTGCATGCAAGCGGGAAGACATGTAAACCCAGGGTTTAAATGTCATGCCATAAAAATTTATAAACCCTTAAGCCCTATATTTTTTATGCATTCACCTAGATGGGGCTAATAGACATTTAGGGTCTATTTATGATTTATTTAAAAGGGTATGTTTATATGTAGAATTTGCTTATGCAATGGATACAAATTATACAGTCATATATTTCTATGTTAAGCACGATGCAAAACCCTAACATTCTAGGTACTATAATTATTAACTACTGAGTTATACTTCAAGTAAGAAATGCATTACATCTGATAAAATATGAGGCATTTGAGTATTTTCAATGACCTCGATATGGTCAGGGTAGAGACATGACATGCCTCTCAAGGCTATCATGTTCTGTGGTGTGAGTCCACGTTTATTTATATACATATTAAAATACCATTTAATGGTGCTATATAAACAAGGGTTCACAACCTACGAATGTAAACATTTGCATCAACTGGATTGTTTAATCCTAATAGCATCTAAGTTAACAATGTATGCGTAGCTGCGATGTTAGCCATTGCACATTTCAATAGTGAATCCATGCTGCTAGAATGATATACAAAGATAAAGCTACAGTATGCATGAAATTGACCTTTGTAACCCTTTGCAAAGAATAACGAATATCATTATTTTTATCGATTGCATTTATATTACAACGTTCATGGCATTATACCCTCAAAAAAATTTATTATGCATTATACAGATGTTGGACTTGTCATCCAAGGACTCCTTTATTGTATAAATTGACGAAAGAAATTAGAAGTGGAATTTGATGCATGATGGCTTCCTTAAACAACTTCATATTCCTATACATTTATGCATTAAAGAACAGAGCATTACTATAAACTACTTATACACGGAGGAGTAAGCTGTTTCACCAAATATTGTATATTGTAAAGGATCTTCTACCAGGTCGAATCCATTAAATTTATTTGCAGTTGGAATGACAAAAATGAAACGACCAAGCCCATTTCGGACGGTGCTATGAAGTTAAATCTATTCTCATAGTTAAAAAAATGTTGCAAAGAGATTTACACATAAACACTGTTCATTTATAAAATATAAGCAACATAGCGCCTACGACGTTTCCATATCATTCTACATCAAACTCATACATAGGGTTTCAATTATAAAATGCATTCATTATTTACAAAAAAGAACTAGTACAGCCCCAAGAGCGAAGCTCTCGTTTAAACAGTGTTAATCTCTTCCCAGGTCGAGCCTGAAACGAGCCAGTAAAATGCAGCGACGCGTTGAATGGAAAAACCACCATGGTTTGAGCTTGACGAAGCTCTATTCACCTTACGAGTCAAATGAAAAACATGACTTCCAACTATAGGCTGGGGTAATCCCTCCTTTTACAAAATGAAATAATCATGCAATGAGAAAAGACAACCGAAGGCCATTTGCAGCATGAGGCCAAGGAAAACCCAAGTTTTAATTAACCCTCCAACCATCAACTAGTTGCACCTGAATGGACCAGGGAGGTACGGTTACCTGGACATGTTGTACTATGCTCCCTTGCAATGAATACAATGCAAAGCGACCCAGGAAGCCACGACCCGGCTCTCCTCCGTGGAGGTTACACCAACGCAACAAACAGTTAGAACTTGGTAAAAACTATGTGCGTAAAAAAAGTAAATATGCAACGAGGGTAGTGGAAACGCAACTACTTACCGAAAAGTGGAACCGAAGCGATGCCAAGCTAGAATTGCACCACTCTACATGCACATTAAGATAAGTTAAACGCTGCGAACCATTATTCATTTTACCAACGTAACAAGTGAAGTATTAAGTTATTACAGCATGTTAAAAGTGAACCAATATTACCTTCAAACATTGTAACTCAGCAATGATGCCACCAGACACCTCACACTGAAATCATGGTATACTGTGGGAGTATTTCCTCCCTGAGTTTGGATAATCGCCATGCCCGAAGGAGGAGAGCTCGCAGGAGCTCACCGACAGCCAAATGAGCGACTGCATACATGGTCATTTTGGTATATCACTACCTTACCGAAAGGAAGGTAAGAAACCACGGAAACTAGTTCCAAGGATCATTGATGTTGCAGATTACATTGTAGGTTGGTGCCAACAGCCACCATGGAGATCAACGATGGTCATACCATCACAAATCCCAAGCAATTTACTTGGATAATGATCAACGGTCTCAATTTCCTCCATCACTTATGCCATATCGTAGTCAAGCTTTAATGCAGTAACCTCGGGAGATGATAGTTTGTGCGACGAGCCAGCCTGGCTAAGATGGAGCACGAAAGAAGGGTTGTTCTGTGGATTAAATGATGAACCATGTCGATGTTGAATGGACTCGTTACCTTCCAAGCAAGCAGCATAGGGTTTAAAACTGGGTTCAATTCAAGCTTAGTCTACGTGGAAAGGTGACATGGGATACAATTATCACAACCTTACAGTACAAGCTACGTAAACCTTAAATGTTCCATTACGAATTCCATGTCATACAATGACTTAGTGTCATCACCGCGAGCGCCTAAGGTACAGGGCCAGTGGTTTTCATATGTGGCAAGCGACATGGATACCACATGTGCCTTGGTCCAATGTAGCGTTGGCCAAGCCATGCAAATGAACCCTAAACTTCTTTGTTATGTCACTTTTAAATGTTTCACATTATACTTTATTGCTTCGTATGATAGCGAATCTTTTCGTGAAGGCTTTAAGTCCAGTTAGTGGCATGCTTTTGTATTAAGTTGGGTTATGGTAGTGGAATGGTGCTTACGAATATCAATGTGTATACTTTATATGTTATGATATAATATATATATATAGTATATTGTGTTAATTCCACATTGTTTCATTATGTTCCAATAGAGTAAGTTAAATGGTAACATATAAATATATTATGTTATAATATAATATATCTAATTTGTAATATATTAAAGTCCATCATACATTGCTTTAAGTTCTAATGAAATATGTAATGTGATGACATTGTATAGTTACAAATAATTTAAGCTATAAATATATATATATATATATATATATTAAGGTTGTAATATATATATATATATATATATGAAATGTTTGTATAACTTGATAACATCATTTGTGCTAGTATTATTGTGTATGCTTCATGTGCATAGTTAGTTTAAAGGACCGGGGCATATTAATGTTAAGCTGTAGGTTGACACCTAGGCACGGTATGTAACCATACCAACATTAATGGCATCCACATTAATACTCCAATGATTTGACATCATTAATTAATAGCTTTCTAATGGTGTTAGTATGGTTATTAAATGTAGCATCAATTATGCTGAGATACATCACATAGTGTCACATTTATTCAGAATGACAGCATCTTAAGTTCCAGTGAACTATTACACTATCACACTGATGGCTAACTCAGTGGAAGTTAGTCATGCTGTATTTGCTGACTATGTTTTTGGAAAGCGACAGAAATATTAATACCATGTTAATGACCTTTATTGTGCATACTTTCAGAGTGTCGCTAAACAAGCTACGATGACAACTAGTAAGTTCATTTCTGCATTTGCATTTTGGTGAAGTTCAGAAAAAAAAATTCCGCGTAGAGGAGACGTGACAAATTGGTATTAGAGAATGGTCACTACACTACTACCTTAGGCTGATTTGCATAAACTGCCATGTTTTATTTTGAGTTAAATAATTTTTTTCCTGTAGCATACAATTTTTTAAATGTTATAAGTTCATTACATTGTTGTGCTGACTTCTAACAAATAGTTGTTGACACACATAGACAGTACATCGACTGAAAAATAGTAGATGACAAAAATAGATTCTGCGGAATAGGAAGGACTGATGGTTGTGGAAACATCAAGTCATCGAGGAGAGATGACCAACAGGCATGGGAGAAACCAAAATTCTCCACACAGAGCAACAACATCCAACGATATGTTGGAAACGGTCAAAAGCCTAAAAGCTGAGCCAATAAGCATCGAAGAAGATAACATTAAATTTTTTGAATAACAACGAGAAATTAATGCTATCCTACTACAAAATTTCATCGAGAAAGAAAACAGTCACCTCCCAACACCGGAGGAGCAGCATGCAAAAAAACCAGTCACCAAGAGAAATTCAAAATTTCAGACTACACCTCCAAGAAATTCTGCAAGTTATAACATGGACATCAGTGACGAAGAGTCACAGGGCGAAGACTCTACAGAGTACGTTCCCAAGAAGAAAAAGAAGACTGCACGAATAAGTCATCTACATTCAAAATTACGAAAAATCAAGCCGCCTACTTTTAATGGAGAAGTTAAAACCGGGGAAGAAGTAGAATTGTGGCTGAGAGACATGGAGAAATATTTATGCATGTTCGATTATTCCAGCACCATAAAGGCTAGGATTGTTGTTTTCGATCTGCAGAGTAAAGCTTTGGCTTGGTGGGACGATTTCAAGCTGACCCGCTCAATCAAAGAGAAAAAGGTAAAGTGGAAGACCTTCACAACATTCTTCAAATAGAAGTACCTGTCTGAAAGTTACTTTGATAAAAAGGTAAAATACTTTTACGACCTTAGGCTGGGACAACAAACCATGGAATAATTAATTAGTAAATTTCTGGACTTGCTCAAGTATGTTCCTTACATTCAAGACGAGAAGGTAAGAATCCATCATTTTCTGAACTGTTTTCCATTTGGGTACAAGGATCAGATATAGTTTGATGATCCTAAAACTTTAGAAGATGCGTTCAAAAAAGCTAGACTATGTTATGAACATGGACAGAATAGAGCTGAAGTGTCAAAAAGGTGGAACTAAAAGAAGAAAACCAAGTCTGAAAACAAGCAAAAAAGACACAAGCCCAACTAGTTCAGAAACCAATTTTCAAGGGTGCCTTTCAGCAACAGGTTTGAGGGTAGCAAGCCACAATCTAAATTTGTTCCACACACTAAGAAGTTTAACATTGAAGGCACCAGAAAACAGGAACCTACACCAATTAAGTCACCACTCAAGTGCTGGGGCTGTGGAGAAAACCACCACTGGTATGATTGTCCTCATAAAAAGGACATAAGCAAACCTGTGCAAAACCTGCAAGAGGCTTCTATGGTCCAAAACATAGCATGGACTCCAAAAATTTATGTTGCATTGAACAACTGTCAGGCTGAGCATCAAGCTTCAGTAATCGAGGTTGAAGGTATGATTTTCGGGACACCCATGTCTATTTGGATTGATTCTGCCACATGTAAGAGTTACATAGACCCAAAACTATGTGAGTCATGCAAACTTAGTAAAAACATATACATGCAGCCTTGGCCAGTTCAAATGGAAACTGGGACAAAAAGGAAATTTTCGGAAGTAGTAAATCAGTGTCCATTGAAGTTAAATGAATCTAACACTAACACAAATTTTAAATTTTTTTCCATTGGGATCATACGATGTGCTCATTGGTATGGATTGGCTGGAAAAACACAGGGCTATTATAGACTGCTATAAAAAATTGGTTACATTTACTAATGATGTGGGACAACCTAAAAAGATCCAAGGGATAGTAAGAGCAGTCAAATTAAGGGAAATTACTTCTCTTCAATTAAAAAGAAATGCACGAAAAGGGTGCCCAATTTACGCTATCCAGATGACAAAAAATCAGCAAAGTGAAACTTCAGATTTTACAAAACATCATGTTTTGGCTGAATTTGAGGATGTGTTTTCCGAGGAAATTCTAAAGTTACCTCCTAGACGAGCACTGGATTTTACCATAGACTTTTCCCCGAGAATAGTGCCAAACTCTAAGGCACCTTATAGCATGAGTACACCTGAATTGATAGTGCTGAAGGCACAATTGTAGGAGCTGCTGGAAAAAGGTTACATCCGTCCGAGTGTGTCTCCATGGGGAGCACCAGTGATCTTTGTACGAAAGAAAGACGACACTTTCTAGCTGTGCATAGACTATAGACAGCTGAACAAAGTGACCATCAAAGAATCGGTATCCCTTTCCAATGATAGACGATTTATTCGATCAATTTGGGGGTGCAACGGTCTTTTCAAAAATTGATCGAAGATTAGGTTATCATCAAATCAGGATCAAGCAAGAAGATGTGCATAAAACAACTTTTTGCACTCGCTATGGGAATTATGAATTTGTGGTGATTCCATTCGGTTTGACGAATGCACCAGACACTTTTATGTGCTTAATGAATAATGTTTTCAACAAGTACTTGGTTAAATTTGTTGTAGTGTTTATTGATGATATCCTCATCTATTTGAAGAACGAGAAAGAGCATGAGGAACACCTAAGGTTGGTGCTGCCAGTTCTAAGATAAAATCAACTTTATGCAAAGTTATCCAAGTGTGACTTCTACAAGGACCAAATAAAATACTTGGGTCACATTATCTCAGCATAAGGAATTGTGGTGGATCCCGACAAAATCAAGGCCATAATGAGCTAGCCTACTCCCCAGAATGTAAGCGATGTCTGCTCTTTCATGGGATTGGCCGGGACTACTAAAAATTCATTACAGGATTTTCCAAGGTAGTCCATCCCATTACCTCTTTGCAGAGAAAAGAAGTTAAGTTTCTTTGGACAGCCAAGTGTGAAGCAAGTTTCACAAAGCTGAAACAGTTGCTCAGCCCCTATTATGAAAGTGGCTGATCCGTTTGGAGATTTTATTGTGTGCATGGATGTATGCAAGGATGGTTCAGTAATTGGTTATGAATCTAGAAAGCTAAAAAACGCATGAAGTAAACTATGCAACGCACGATTTAGAACTGGATTCCATAATTCATGCTTTAAGAATGTGGTGACATTACCTTCTTGGAAAAAGGTCTGTCTTGAAAATAGATCACATTGGGCTGAAGTATCATCTTGAACAACCAAATCTAAACGGAAGGCAAGCAAGGTGGCTGGATTTCTTAAGCGAATTCAACTTCGAGATTTAGCATATTAAAGAAGAAAGAAAATAAAATTGTTTATGCACTTAGTAGACGCATGCACCCACTAACTATGGCATAAGTCAACAATTTTCAGTCTAATTTAATATCGCAGATCCGGACAACTACTGAAAATGACAAAAAATATCTAAATTTAAGACAAAAATGTCTTGTAGAAATTTCAGATCAGCAAGAAACTAACTACAACATCTCTAAACATGGACTGCAGTGGTTTAAAAACAGGCTATACATACTGGATCAGCCATAATTAAAACGACTGGTTATGGACGAATTTCACAAGAGACCATATTCTTGTCATCCAGGCTATCAAAAAATGTTGACAACTATTAAAAAGCAAAATTATTGGCCCAGGATGAAATCATAAACTGTTGAATACATTGCCAAATGTATGGACTGTCAGCGGGTGAAAGTAGAACACCAACATCCGGTTGGTTTACTGTAGCCCATACCTGTACCAAAATGGAAATGGGAGACCATTTCTATGGATTTTATCATTGAATTGCTTAAGAACAATAAACAACATGATGCAATCATGGTTGTAGTAGATAAGCTGACCAAGGAAGCTCACTTCATACCCGTCAAATCTAATTTCAAGGCAATAAATATTGCATAGGTATTCATGAAAGATGTATTTAGACTTCATGGAATTCCCAAGGTGATCATTTCTGACAGGGACACCAAGTTCACCTCACACTTTTGGAAAGATCTATTTGAAGGTTTAGGGACTAAACTGAGTTTTAGTACAACCTACCATCCTCAAACCGATGGGAAGACTGAAAGAGTGAACCAAGTCCTTAAGGACATACTTCACTTGTATGTGATGGACAATCCAAAGCAATGGGAAAACTACCTACACTTAGTTGAGTTTTCTTACAACAATGGCTACCAAAATTCTGCAGGAATGAGCCCTTTCGAAGTGTTGTATGGCGGAAAGTGTAAAACCCCTATGACTTGGGATGGGTCCATAAATGCTAGCTGAACTAGAAAACATTGTGCATAAGGTTAAAAAAAAACTTAAAAAATGCCCGAGACTGGTAGAAAAGAAATGCTGATCTGCATAGAGAACATAAAGATTTTGAATTTGGGGATCATGTATTCCTAAGAGTGAAAGGAAAGAAAATTTCTTTGAGCTTGGGAAAGGTTGCCAAACATGCACCAATATTTTGTGGTCCTTTCCAAATACTTGCTAGAGTAGGACCTATTGCTTATCAATTAGCTTTACCAGCAAATTTTAAAGTACATGATGTGTTTCATGTTTCATTGCTGAAGAAATATGTATATGATCCTAAGCATATTGTAAACTGGCGTGTGATTCAGGTGGAATCAGAAGGAGACTTCCAGACAAACCCTTTATGCATACTGGATCGGAAAGAGGTGGTACTTCAAAATCGAACCATCGTTCAGGTAAAACTGCAATGGGAGCACTATAAGCCTGAAGAGGCTACCTGGGAATTGGAAAGGGAAATGCAAGCAACATACCCTTTCTTGTTCGAAGAAGTACATGACACAAACTGAATTTGCTTTTATGCTATTTTGATATTTTTTTAAAAACTGTTAACACCGAGGATGATGAAAACTTAAGGGGAGGGGAAATGTAATACCCCGATTTTGGACTTTGAACCCCTATTATATTTTTGCTAAGCATTATTTCAGTTTACTTAGTTGACATTAGAAATCCAATGAATTGATTTCTATTGACTATGTGGACCAGCACATTAATGAGATGGGAGTCATAGTCCCCTAAGGTTGGGAGGGAAAATGCCACTTAATAATAATAATAATAAATTATTATTTGGACAAAAATGGAAAACCCTAAAGAAGATATTTGAGAAACAAATGAATAAAAAGAATTCATAAAATGAGGAATTTTCACCTAAGAGAATAAAAACTGAAAACTCTTTGAAACACACACATTATGACATTCATTATTCACAATCTCATGAGCTGAATACAAAAGAGTAATGCGAATGGGGAAGACACATGAACCTGAGATAATTGAAGACTGGTGAGGGATGACAAATTTGGGAGAACCAAACTGGTCCTGAAGCCAAGTGATTAAGGGAAGATATGGGAGGACCAAAATCGCCCAAATTAAGAGGAATCATACAACTTGGTATGAGCTTGGCCACTTAATTGTGTGTAGGTAGGAGTACTACCCCAAGCTTGTAGGAGTACTGCGCATTTACCTGAATAGGATGTGATTTATTGATTCTCTTAATGGCTAAGGCTTAAAATCCCCTGGAGCATCCTGGAGCTCAGGAGTACTGAGTTGGGTGTTGGGTTGCCTGCTGCCAATGACATATCTTGAATAACTTGGGTAAAACAAGTTAAGGGTAATTAAAAAGCTAAAATTTGACCTGGGGGACTGTGAAATCAGCTCGGGGGTGACCTGAGAGCAATGAGTACCTACTAGTCAAAGGCTGAGAGGTTTGCGCTTGGTTGCACTGGTCATAAGATTTCAGATAAGTATATCTGTTGAACCCATATGTTTATTTTATGGACAATATTGGAAATTGTTTATATATATTCCTGAAAATCCTAGATCTCTATATAGATCTGCTTTATAATCCTAGATCTCTGTAAATTTTATACAGTGTTATGATCTAAGTGTAAATGCCTGAAATATTTATGATCTGTATCTACTATATGGTTAAACCTAGTTCTCGTATTTGCAACTAGAAAAAAAAATATTTTTTATTGATGGGTTATCAGCGTGAGAGAGGAATTACATAGTAGTTATTGTGCATTTACTAACCTACTGTTCATATGAATGTATTTTAACCAGAATACTGTATTTCCACATTATGAACAAAGCTATGATTGTTTATGTATCTGCATGCAAGCGGGCAGACATGTAAACCCAAGGTTTACATGCCATGCCATAAAAAATTATAAACCCTTAATCCCTATATTTTTTATGCATTCACCCAGATGGGGCTAATAGACATTTAGGGTCTATTTCTGATTTATTTAAAAGAGTATGTTTATATACATAATCTGCTTATGCAATGGATACAAATTATACAGTCATATATTACTACGTTAGTAGGATGCAAAACCCTAAGGTTTTGGGTACTATTACTATTAACTATTGAGTTATACTTCAAGTAAGAAATGCATTCCATCTGATAAACGCTGATTCGTTTGAGTATTTTCAATGAAATCGATATGGTTAGGGTAGAGACACGACATGCCTCTCAAGGATATCATGGTCTGTGATGTGAATCCACGTTTATTTATATACATATTAAAATACTATTTAATGGTGCTGTATAAACAAGGGTTCACAACCTACGAATGTAAACATTTGCATCAACTGGATTGTTTAATCCTGATA
Organism: Larix kaempferi; assembly: GCA_027924585.1. NCBI lineage: Eukaryota > Viridiplantae > Streptophyta > Pinopsida > Pinales > Pinaceae > Larix > Larix kaempferi. The sequence goes on from BSBM01001914.1 coordinate 246,564, forward strand.
GCATCTAAGTTAACAATGTATGCATAGATGCAATGTTAACCATTGCGCATTTCAATAGTGAATCCATGCTGCCAGAATGATATACAAAGATAAAGCTACAGTATGCATGAAATCAACCTTTGTAACCCTTTGCAAAGAATAACGAATATCACTGTTTTTATCGAATGCATTTATATTAAAACCTTTATGGCATTATAGACTCAATACAATTTATTATGCATTATACAGATGGTAGACTTGTCATCCAAGGATGCCTTTGTTGTATAAATTAACGAAAGCAATCAGAAGTGCAATTTGATGTATGATGGATTCCTTAAACAACTACATATGCCTATACATTTATGCATTAAAGAAAAAAGCATTATTATAATCTATTTATACATGGAGGAGCAAGCCGTTTCACCAAACATTGTATTTTGTAAAGGATCTTCTACAAGGTTGAATCCATTAACTTTATATGCAGTTGGAATGACAAAAACGAAACGACCAAGCCCATTTCGGGTAGTGCTACGAAGTTAAATGTATTCCCATATTTAACAAAATGTTGCAAAGAGATTTACACATAAACACTATTCATTTATAAAATATAAGCAACAGAGCACCTACGACATTTCCATATCGTTTTACATCAAACTCATAAACAAGGTTTCGATTATAAAATGCATTCCTTATTTACAAAAATGAACTAGTACAGTCTCGAGAGCAAAGCTCTCATTTAAACATTGTTAATCGCTTCCCAGGTCGAGCCTGAAACAAGCCAGTAAAACACAACGGCGCCCTATATGGCTAAACCACCATGGTTCGAGCTTGACGAAGCTCTATTCACCTTACGAGTCAAATGACGCACATGAATTCCACCTACAGGATGAGGTAAGCCCTCCTTTTACTAACCGAAAGAAGCATTCAATGAGAAAATATGGCCGAAGGTCATTTGCAGCATGAGCCAAAGGAAAACCCAAGGTTTAAGTAACCCTCCAACCATTGGGCAGTTGCACCCAAATGGACCAGGAAGGTAGGGTTACCTGGGCATGTTGCAGTGTGGTCCCTTGCAGTGAATACAGTGTAGATCGAACCAACAATCCACATCCTGGCTCTCCTTCCTGGAGGTTACACCAACGCAGCAAACAGTTAGAACTTGGTAAAAGCTCTGTCTGTAAAAAAAGTAAATATGCTACGAGGGTAGTGGCAATGCATCTACTTATCGACAAGTGGAACCGAAGCGAGGCCAAGCTGGAATCGCACCACCCTACATGCACATTACCATAAGTTAAATGCTGCGAACCATTATTCATTTTACCAACGTAAAAAGTGAAGTATTAAGTTGTTACAGCATGTTAAAAAGAAACCAATCTTACCTTCAAACATTGTAACTCGACAACGACGCGATGAGCCACCTCATGCTGAAATGGTGGTATACTATGAGATTATTTCCTCCCTGATTTTGGAGAATTGCCATGTCCAGAGCAGGAGAGCTCGCAGGAGCTCATCGATGGACAACTGAGCGACTGCATACATGGTAAGTTTGGTATATCACTACCTTACCGACAGGAAGGTAAGAAACCACTGAAACTGGTTCCGAGGATCATTAATGTTGCATAGTACATCGTAGGTTGGCACCAACAGCCACAGTTGTGACATCTCCATAAAACTGAGTTAGTAATCTTGGGGTTTTTCTTTTTTGCAATATTTTCATTTGAGCGAAAAGAGAGAAACAAAATAGATATATAGCATGCATATACATTCCTTTCGATTTTACCTTAATTTCTTACAAATATCCTTTGATTATTTCCTAACTTCTCATACTGTAACAATTAGTTCATTTAAAGTTTAAGTAATAACCACTTAAAACATAAGACTTTATGAGATACACTATTAACATCTTCACTTAACGAACTCATGGGATTCAACCATCTTATAGTTTTCATCCTACCATTCACAGAATGAAACACTAGCATGAAGATGGTGCATTCCCTATAAAGAAGAATCTCTTTAAAATAATAAACCTAACCGATTCAAATTAATGCCCTTATAACTAGCTTACCTACACAAGGACTTTAGTCAGTAATTCCAAAACATTTTCCCAACAAATAATCATCCAACCTGTCCTATCCACATCTAACAACTTACCTTATTTCCCTTCAGTTGCTAATACATCTTTATGAACACATTACATTGTACCCCAGCATCTAACCAAATACTTACTCCAGGCAACTGATCAATATATAAGTTGAATACTGCATAAAAAATAAAAGCTCATTGCCACAAAATCATGAGTTTACTTGCGAACATAAAAGCTTGTCTTCAACATCAAAAATCATGATTTTACTTGCTAACATAACAATTTATAATTTAATATCACCATTCATGAATTTCACTCCCCATTGTAGACCACGATTCTCAAGAAGAAGAAAACACACAACTACACAAAAGAGAGAGACAAGATATACATGTGGTTCACCCAAAACTTTTGGGCTACGTCCACAAGGAAAGGTCGCATCATGTATTATTTTTCAAACATAGGGAGAAATTACATCCTGCCACCAATGGCTACATTACAGTTATCAATTTATCTAAACTTCTCTCATAAAGAGTCCTTTCACAACATTCAACACTACCCAAAAGCTGTTTGAGGGGAACTATTTCTGGTGAAACATAAAAGAACTTAACACAGTTCTGCTACTTTAAAACCATTACCGAGGATTTATTCTCTGATTGAAATTTAACTTAACCTATTAGAACCATCTCTGTTTGGGTATTGGCGTAACATAGTTCTTCGGTATTATGACCACCTTTGGATTAAATATATTCCTTAACCTAATTCCATATAAAAACCATCTCTGGATTAAAGTTATTTTTAACATAGTACCTCTACAATAAGATCATTACAGAGATCTATCCTATGTCTGAATACTAACTTAAAGTTATAGCGATGTACAAAACAGAGGAAGATCTCCATCGATCAAAATGTGGAATGCATTCAGATGCAAATAAAATAAAATGTTGGAGATCGATTCCATCGATCCATATACCGAATGCTGACATGCACATATCCGAACACAGAGGTCAACGCTGGCATAATACATACTGAAAACAACGGTCGAACACTAGAATAAAATAAATTGAAGACAGAGGAAGATTTCCCTTGATTAAGACTGTAGATCATAACCAACACAAAGGATGCTTAGCTGGATCGGTACAGGATGTATACCCACATTCAACACCGAATGTAGGTCAGGAAAACCTTTTAAAATGCCAACGCATTCCACACAGGAAAATAAAACTAATGAGATCAAACGGAATGCACCGTGTTCAACAAGGATGTAAGCTAAGATGATTATTTCAAACAACACAGGCTATAAGCTGAGTCGCTCGTTTCAGAATGCCAACGTATTCAACACCGCACGAAGCTAACCGGATCAGTCCAGAAACTACACACACCTTCGACACGGGATGTACAACCACCGTACTTCTCCTACCAAAACCCTATATCGCAACACTTGTGAGATCAAAATGGTTCTAAGGTGATCCATTCGCTGGCCACAATAACATATAAAAGAAAAAAACCAACCCATTGATGCATAATGTGGCAGAAGAAGTATTTCTCGTACAGGAAACCTATACCCGATGCTAGTCAGAACTAAAACAATATGAGAACCCCGTTCTAAGGTGATCCAATCAATGGCCTTAATACACACCTAAAAGAAACAAACACGCTAATGCAAAAACACGGTATTTCTCCTACACGGATCAATAATACTTGATCATCCCATCCTCGATTTACTGGTAGCTGTTACTATCGTTGAGATTAATGGGGGACCCCGATTTTCCAGGCATCACATAATATAAACAGGAACATATATTATAAAATAAAACTACAGGGATCGGGCTTGTAGAGAAGCCGTCCCTTCCCATATGAGCAACACATAATACATCCTTCCAAAAACTATTTTTCCAGAAAAACAAACCACTGCCCTCCTTTTTCAGGAAGAATACCCCGCCCCCCCAAAAGCTGTGGCCGCGATTCTCCTTAAAACCCCCTTTGCGCAGGGCTCTATGTTCTCCTTGAGAGCTCCGTCCGCCTCTGAACTCAACATGTAAGTGGAGTGCTCTCGCCAAGTGGAGACACTAGAGGACGTAGCTAACCTGGCCTCATCTTGACAGATAGTGTCTCTTTCCAAGGTCGAGTTGATGTATACTTAAGGTGGATCTTGAAGTAAGGTATATTGCTTGCTTAATTATTCTTTTTAAGAAATAAATGTAATATTTTCCTTTATTCCTAGAGAAATCTCTTCTTGTAATAATTCACATTAATAAATTAATCATATATATATATTTATATTTCAAAGATGTTTAAATCCAACAAGTGTTTTAACTTTAAATATTTACAATATTTAAAAGAAGACCATGCCCCTTGCATAATATAAGTAGGTGCGTGTTATTCCTAACTATGCAACATACCAACACATAAAGGTATAGAACATGTTACATATCTATCCTTTAATTATACTCTTGTATATGTTCATATAAAGATAATACTTAGTTCACATATGTATAAGTATTTATATATGTAAGCAAACCCATCTTATTATGGATAAGTCCTATGACTTACATGAGTGTTCCTACACACTATCAAAACACATACTCTCACATACCCTCGGTATGTCTAGAAGGTTTTTACTACAACCTTTAACATTTTGTTAAAGTAGTGGCTTGTCTAGGCCGGAATCATATATATAAACACATATTCTTAGTTAGATGTTGATCTCCAAATACTTGATGAGTAACATAGGTGTGATTTTACTGCTTTCCTAAGATTTCATTCTTTCTTGTTTATTCTCAGGGATTATCCTATTGCTTATAAGATAGTATTCTATTTTAAGCATATAGGTGGATATTAACTTTCCACCTTTCATCTAATCTTGATTGGTTGATGACCTACCACCATCCACCATCTTGCATGGTTTTCTCACCATTCATGTCTCCCCCTAGTCTATAGGACGTTATTTCATTTACTAAAATAATACAAATGTTTGTATAGTTGTCTGGTGGGGCCTTGGCCTTGAGCTCCTCACCAGAAACCTCATACCATTTACATTTTCAAATTACATAAAGGTAGGGTAGGAAGAGGGGTGTTACAACAGTGGAGATAAAAAATGGTCATACCATCACAACTCCCAAGCGAGTTACTTGGATCACGATCAACGGTCTCAATTTCCTCCATCACTTATGCCATATCGCAGTCAATCTTTAATGCAGTAACCTCGAGAGATGATAGTTCATGCGACGAGCCAGCCTGACTAAGCTGTAGCACAAACGAAGGGTTGTTCTATGGATTAAATGTTGAACAGCGTCAATGCTGAATGGACTCGTTACCTGCCAAGCAAGCAGCATAGGGTTTAAAATTGGGTTCAATTCAAGCTTAGTCTGCGTGGCAAGGTGACATGAGATACAATCATCACAACCTTATAGTACAATATACGTAAACCTTAAACATTCCATTACGAATTCCACATCATACAGTGACTTAGTGTCATCACCGCGAGCGCCTAAGGTATGGGGCCGGTGGTTTGCATATGTGGCAAGCGACATGGATACCACATGTGCCTTGGTCCAATGAAGCATTGGCCAAGCCATGCAAATCAACCCTAAACTTCTTTGTTATGTCACTTTTAAATGTTTCACATTATACTTTATTGCTTCGTATGATAGCGAATCTTTTCGTGAAGGATTTAAGTCCAGTTAATGGCATGCTTTCATATTAGGTTGGGTTATGGTAGTGGAATGGCGCTTACGAATATCAATTTCTATACTAGATATGTTATGATATAATATATATATATAGTATATTGTGTTAATTCCACCTTATTGCATTATGTTCCAATAGAGTAACTAAAATGGTAACATATAAATATATTATGTTATAATATAATATATCTAATTTGTAATATAGTAAAGTCCATCATACATTGCTTTAAGTTCTATTGAAATATCTAATGTGAGGACATTGTATAGTTATGAATACTTTAAGCTATAAGATTGTAATATATATATATATATATATATATATATATATATATATTAAATGTTTGTATAGGTTGATAACCTCATTTGTGTTAGTATTATCATGTATCCTTCATGTGCGTAGTTAGTTTAAAGGACTAGGGCATATTACTGTTAGGTTGTAGGTTGACATCTAGGCACGGTATGTACCCATACTGACATTAATGGCATCCACATTAATACTCCAATGAGTTTTCATCATTAATTAATAGATTTCTAATGGTGTTAGTATGGTTATTAAATGTATCATCAAATATGTTGAGGTAAGTCACATAGTGTCGCATTTATTCTGAATGACATCTTAATTAGTTCCAGTGAACTATTACACTGTCACACTGATGGCTAACTCAGTGGCAGTTATTCATGCTGTATTTGTTGACTCTGTTTTTGGAAAGCGATAGAAATATTAATAACATGTTAATGACCTTTATTGTGCATACTTTCAGAGTATCGCTAAACAAGCTGTGATGAGAGCAAGTAAGCTAATTTCCGCATTTGCATTTTGGTGAAGTTCAAAAAATATCCGCGTAGAGGAGATGTGATAGATATAAATTCAGATATCCTCACGGATCAATGCAATTTCATATATATATATATATATATAAAGGATCTAGGTAAGATCAACGCTGGCATAATATAAATATATTTTTGATAGCATATACTTATAAAAAAAATTAGAGGAAACATATAGTTATAAAACAAAGATTTGAGATCCATAGGGATCAATCTCTTTCACGTTAGCAACAACCTATAAACATCTTACAGACAATTTAAGTTGATAATAGAGATTCGAGATCTATAGGGATCAATCTCTTTCACGTTAGCAACAACCTATAAACATCTTACAGACAACTTAAGTTGAGAACATAGACGAGATCCATAGGGATCCATCTCTAACACAATGGCATCATAATTATGAACATGTTACAAGGATCAATCTCTATCACAATGGCCGCAATATATAAACATTTACATGTAGCTTATAGTTGTAAAACAGAGATATAATAAAATATAATTAACGAATTAAACCATGGGTTCCCACCCAACGCATTCCAAAATTGCAGAGGTGTAATACATCTTAACATGTATTATACTAGGGTTCAATACAATTTTATACAACATAGTATATATAAAAGAGTTCAAATGTAGACACATGAACCATAGTCGTGGCAGCATGAACCTGAAGCAGAGATCCCAACAGGGATCCACCAGTTTCGTAGTAGCCTAAAACATCCTCACAGATCCCGATAGGGATCCACCAGTTTCGTGGTAGTATAAGTATGTATGTAGATATATTAAAACAGATCGAACCCAACCATGATTAAAATACAAACACTTTGCAGCATTTATGAAAGGGGATCGAACTCGCTACAATGATCTGAGTCGTCCCTACCCCAAGGTAATGCGCGGTCAAATGCCAGAACAACATATACATATAAAAATTACCATATCAAACGGAGTTGTACAGGGATACATTCCCTCAGCGGTCCTCTCTCCGAGAATAGCATCAAAGGAAAAAATGCGATTCAAGTGCATAGATGAATGGCACTTCTCAGGGAAAATATGATTCCAAATTATCTTTTAGGACGTGGCCTCACTGTAGATAAAATGTATACAGATCCAACCATAAGTGAAGTAAATGATATCTACCTTTAACCTTTCAGGACGTCGTTTTTCCTTATATAAATTTGTATATCGATCTAACCACGGAGTGAACTAAATGTTATCTACACTTGTCCAGTGCTATACATACAACGATAACTAAGTTCGTATTAGCAGGGAAGAAAAATAATGCAAATCTATTTATCTAGAACTCTATAGAGTTATACAGACTACGTTTCAACACAAACTAAACTGAGCTCTCCCAGTTAAACAAAATATGCAAGGTTTTGACTATCTCTATTAGAAGAAAACATTCAACTTTGTTGATATTTAACGCTTAAACAATACTTGGGATTGGTCTTGCTCCACCAAGCTGAGCCGTCCCTTCTTGTTCATAGATCAAAGCTTAAACAATACTTGGGATCAGGCTTGCTCCACCGAGCTGAGTTGTCCCTTCCCATTCACAGATTGAAGCATGAACAATACTTGGGATTGGACTGGCTCCACCGAGCTGAGCCGTCCCTTCCTGTTCATAGATAAAATCTTAAACAATACTTGGGATGGGGCTTGCTCCACCGAGGTCCCTTCTCATTCACAGATCGAAGCTTAAACAATACTTGGGATCAGGCTTGCTCCACCAAGCTGAGTCGTCCCTTCCCGTTCATAGATCAAAGCTTAAACAATAGTTGGGATCAGGCTTGCTCCACCAAGATGAGCTGTCCCTTCCCGTTCACAGATCAAAGCTTAAACAATACGTGGGATCGGGCTTGCTCCACCGAGCTAAGTCGTCCCTTCCCATTCACAGATCAATCGACATTCTCTGTCTAAAGAGATTCGTCCTTGTCGCAGAGTTGTCCACCGAATACCCCCCTTTTCTTTTTCCCATATGTTTATTATATAAGAAAAGGTAACAAACAACATAAGTGATCGAAACTATCGTTGGCCACATGGCAAGTCCACGACTGAGCAATCTTGGTGTTAAGGAGACAATACTCTAAAGAATCTCCTCGACTAACCCACTTGTCTAACACATTGAGATGGCGGCAGGTAAAGGATTCTCCTCAATGAAGATGAGTTGCCCTTATTTAAAATAACCTAGGTTTAGTTATTAGAACGTATAATTTTTCTATATTTATATTTACACATATAAGATGTATATATAAAATAACCATTTACATATAAAATATATAAATACATTAATGGCTATATATTTATACTTACATATATAAATATATATTAAACAACCATAAATAAATATATTTACAAAATAATAAGGGGAATGAAAAGAGGGATATTACATGATTCTTCTCTATGTTGGTGATATCGTTCTTATAGCAAGGTGCTCATATGATCTTGAGAAGCAATTACAAATTATTAAAGATTTATGCACCCATATGGGCATGACCATTAACACTAACAAAACAAAAGTCATGATTATGAAGTCCAATAAAGTTACTTATGACAATTTTTCTTATGATAATAGAATCTTGGAGTAAGTAAACTCCTATAAATACTTAGGAATTGAATTTCATTAGCAAGCTCAAGTGGAACTATATCATTGAGAAGAGGATAAATGGAGGGTGGAAAAAAATGAACTATAAATTGACAAACCTTCCTACTTCGGACTTGAAAACAACTATAAATTGGCAAACGTTGTGATGTGGGACAAAAATAAATACCTCTTTAAAATGCTCATCACTCTTATTATTTTATATGGGTGTGCAGCTTGGGGATGCAACATTTCCACAGAATCTTGGAGAAGAATTGAGCAAATCCAGAAATGGTTTATTACTTATAATATTAAAATTAAGAGAAACACACCCTATCCTATTCTCCTCTTAGAAGAAGGGCTCTCCCCCATTGAAAGCATGGCTATGATTAAATATCTAATGTATAAGAACAAATTAATCAATATCAGACACGACCGAATTCCTAAAATTGCTCTTAAATCTAGCCAAAAGCACCTTCACCTCAAGTGGGGATGGCTTAAAGATGCCACAACTTGGTTGAAATATTGGAGGATTGATGAAACTACCACTTTACAAAATATCGATAACACTAATTACATTATTAGTTCTACCTTCAAAGAGAAAATTTGTTGCAATGAAGAATTATAGGTAAAAAAAAGCTTCAGTATTATAAAGAGATCATTAACCATAATCTCGAGGATAAAAACTACCTTTCTATCTTAACAAGATCAAAGAAAAAAATTAATATTGCTAATATTAGAACAAACTCTTATGAGCTTCATAGTGAAACTGGGCTTTGGACAACCCATAAAACACCTTGGGATGAAAGGATTTGCCATCTATGGGGATCTATGAGCGTGGAAGATGAAAATCACTTTCTCTTAGAATGCTCGGTTTTTCACCCACATTAGATCTCACTTCCAAAATCTTTGCTTCGACACTAACCTTTCTAACCTTCTAGATCCCAAAACTATAGCAAGCCATAGACACTCTTATTTAAGCTTTTGAGCATAGAAATACTATTTTAAGGAAAACCAAATAATCTCTATCTTCTTAAGGTCCAAAAGACCAAGATTGGTCTAAGTGGTCATTAAAGACCACCGCCACCACCACCATTATCAATATTTTAATTTATGACTATTTAAATTAAATTAAATATATAAATCGTTTATTAAAATAATTAAAAATTTTAAAAACGAATTTAAAGATTGCAACTTTAAAAAATAAAATTACAATAAAATATTATTATTTAATAAATTAATGTAATTATTTAATAAATTAATGTAATAATAAGTTTAGTATTTATAAAAATTATGAAATTTTAAAATATTTAAAGAAATTAAATAAAAAGTTATTAAAATATTTTATTAAAATTATAAAAATAATTAAAAAATTTGAAAACATGTTTAAAGATTGTAAATTTAAAAAATAAAATTACAATAAAATATTTTTTTAATAAATTAATGTAATAATAAGTTTAATATTTATAAAAATTATGAACTTTTAAAATAATTAAAAAATTAAATAAAAGTGATTAAAATATTTTATTAAAATTATAAATTCAAATATACTCAATATTTGATTTAAATTATGAAATTAAATAAATTTAATATTGCTAAAAATTATTGATTCTTAAAATAATTAAATAAAAAGTGATTCTAAAATATTTTAATAAAATTATGAATTTAAATATATTCATTATTTTATTGAAGTTAAAAGATAAATAAGTTAAATATTTATAAAAGTATAAAATCTTAAAATAATTAAATTAAAATTAATTAAAGAATTTTATTATCCCTCAAATATACTTTTAATTAGGAAGTAAATTTTCATTGATTTGTATTAGTTTGTTATTTGAAACACAATTTTTTATAATTTTTTGTAATTTTTTGCATAATTTTAATATTAAACTTAATATTTTGAAAAATGAAAATAAATTTAAGTTTATTTTTAAATATATTAATTTAATTTTATGATTGGTCAAAAACAACTTTAATAAGACATAAATCCACACTAGTGGTTTTAATTATTAAAATTTAAAAATAAATAAAAATAGTTTATAAAACTAAAATTCTTCATAAAACTACTTGTTATCTATCTAATACATTCAGTATTTAGCAATTAAAATGACACCAAACAAAAACAAAGTGGTGATGCATGCAGTCTGAAATTAAACTCATATTAAACCTAAAAATATAATTCAGTGATGCATGCAATTTGACATTTTATGTTTCAAGATTATTCTTCACATTACAAGATAACACAAGAGAATGAGGAGACAAGCAATAGGAGTATTCTATGACATTACCAAAATTTCAACCTGCATACTACTATTAGCCACCAAACCATGTTGATCGATAAAAAAAATTCATGTGTTGGTAGCGCCATTGCATTCATACTATTGTTGGGGCTGGGCCTGGGGCTAGGGATGGTGTACTCGACATTGGCACTTTTTCTAGTGGGGGTATTGTGGGCATGAGTGCACACGACCGAATGTAAGAATGAAACATGTTCACAGCTTAAAATTACACCTCCCCTGCAAATTTGACTTCATTTCCTCAAACACAACATCGCCGACTACTGGTGTTGGATCCAGTGTTGGAGATGCGTAGAGGTATCGATAAATATAACGTTTTAGCAACATAGAACATCGATTTCTAAAATTCCGTGAAAAGCGTGGAATCTACATCTCAGTAGCCCTCCATAGTAACATCGTCTGATGTGAGAACCAAATACAAGGCATTCCCATTCTCTGGAAATACTCTGGAAGCAATTTCCCTCTCCACTAGAGACGCAATGGGGTGCCTCACATGCTTCTTCCCAAAATTTAGGAAAAATTAAGAACACTGTCGAAGAGCGATAGTGCATCCATAATTCCTATGTTTTCAAATAAATGATTAATATTAAGCCTCGTTTTGTACTGATCGGCCATGCGAAGGAAAAGGCAGGGAAGGTTCCTTGATGTATTGCAACAAGTGGCGAATCCTTGCTCTGTCCACTAGGATGGCATATAGAATTAATTCACAACGATATAGAAATTATCATTGTTCTACAGAACCTAAAGTTCCATTGTAAAAGTCGATTTCCCATTGATGGAATGACAATAGAACACCCAATATGGATACACAAAATGGTGGCAGCCCAATGGAGCCCGGTTTGAATGGTCATATAGTATTTCAATGAATTTCCTTACCCTTGATCTCTTTCCAGACTTAGTTGTGTGCGCGGGGTGAAAAACAAGCTCTACATTATCATAAGAACCCAAGTTAGAGAGCAGAAACTCTACCATGCCCTCAATCAATGTGGTGCACGTCTTAATTTCACATTCTTGGGGTTTAGCTTTGCAAGACTTCACAGTCATGTTCATGTTCATCGCCATATTTGATCTCTTCGAAATTGCAAAGGAACAGAGAATTTTTTAAAGTGCTACGGTGGAAAATGGCATCAGCTGTGATAGATTACAGGGAAAAAAAATCCTTCCATGGGCTAGAAAGGTATGGAAATGTTATTTGTGTCCTTCCCTCAACTCCTGGGGTGAAAAAAATATATTATTAGTGTCATCGAATTCTGTTACAGTATTTGGAGCAAATCAATTTACCTTGGGGGTAATCAAATGTACAGATTGGTCACACAGTAAATTGGAAGAGTTATAGAATTGAGTGGTATTGAAATACAAGTTTGTTGTTGTCATATTTGAAAGGCTTCTACTTTGATAAAAAATAATTTCCCATTATCCTTAATAGGAGTCAATATTTAGATAAATGTTCAATATTATAATAAAACAATTTCATATATATATATATTTTGGTAGTTAAAATAAAACACTTTCATATATATATATATTGCTAGTTAAAAGAATATGATTTTCTTTCTCTTCAGAATTACATTATTATACATAAATTCCTTTCATATTTTTGTAACAAATTTTCTCTTTCAAATTTAGAGATTATAAAAAATACAATTAGAAGTTTAGTATAAGCATATATGCAACAACTTCCTATATTTATCATTTTAAAAACCTTTGTATTTCTTTTATCCAACTTTGAATATATGATTATAATTTCTAAGATATCTTCTTCTTTTCTATTTCAATTTCTCAAAACAAAATCTTTTTGATCATTTCCACTATTTTTCATCTATCAATGAACAACAACAAAGAGCCAAAATCAATTAAAAATATAACATTTACATCATCCAAATTCTATATAGTTTTAATATAATATCAATGAATTGAATACGAATATATATCTTATACATCTTCTATATTTTATATATCTTACACATCTATATTTAGACACGAAACCTTAAAAAATGCATATATCTATTTATATATATAAATATATAATATTACCATGTCTTTTTACTTCACAAAGATCATCTTCATATACTTTTTAAGGTAATTAACTATTCGAAAGGCCTAACATTCATATGCAAGCATTACTATATTTATATATATATATATACAACCTTGTATATAAATAATCCTAAGAACGGTTATACCACTCACTAAAGGACCCTTAAATAGATTACACGCTAAGGGTGGAAACATAATTTATCCAAGTATCAACTTGGTCACTAACCATATAATACTGTAGTTTAACAATGGAAATGGTTTGTAACTAGAAGTAGACTCATATAAATATTAATTCTATCGATTTTTCAACATAACTCATCCGAAGGGCCAACGTAAGACACGAGGAGCCATACCGAGACTCTGCCCGTTATGTAGAAATCTGCATAAATATTGTGTAGTCAGGGTGATTGTCTCAGGTAGCCGTAACTACTACTTGCATAACTTATCATTAGAATATAGAGCGAGGATGAGATAACAATGTAGTTCGAAAATCCGCTTTACATATTTATTGTAATTATATTTTTAACTTAAAAGTATGATCATTGATGGTCACGACCATCAATAATTAATTCATCTACCTGGGAGTGTAATTATAAGGATCCGATTCGATCCTCCTACACTATTGCACAGAGATGAAATTCTACAGAATCGTTGTATATATTAACATGAAGGTTTTTTTACATAGAAAAATGGAATCGATCCATTAGTTTAGTAATGAGATATTTTATATTTAGACAGAGAGAACGTTAACACAGACTTGTTTATACAAACTAAGGACTTAATCCACAAGGATCTCCAACGATAACACATTGATCACATTCAATCATAACACAGAGGTTAATACATGGATCGATACAATAATCGATCTTCCAAAGGTTATTCACGGGATACGATTCTGATCCCTTTTACTTTACACGGGGATTAAACTTTCTACACAAGTATTATAGAAGATCATTCCTATCTGTGAATATTACATCGAAAAAAAATGAATTCAATGTTAATCAAGAAATCACCACAGTATAAATCCCAAGGTAACGTCTTGATAGGGTCCTTGTACTGAAGAGGACTACATTAAAAGTGCTAGAGTATTTTTTTTACTCTGTCTATTTCACCGAGTACCTGGCAAAACCAAAATGAGCTGTTGATACAGAGTATCATCACTCTCATCATGTATAAAAATATTTGTAGTGTCATTGCGTTAATGGTCAGGACTTCGGGTCACCATAGAGTTCCTACCTTAAAATACACAGAGATTGAAATAAAATTTCAATTTAATTATACATGGTTTTCAAGTGAGTTTTGAATTTAATTACATATGAATCAAAACAGATCTTTCAATTTAATTCCATAGTGGTCAAAACAAATTCTCGATTATCTCATATAGATATATCGACTCGATTCTTGAGGCTAGATATAGGTTAATGCATATCAAAACCCCCTTTGAATGAGATATGTAAAGCGAATTAATAAGGCCGAACAGAGGTTTTAAATTCATAAATCTATTTGAATTCATATTTTAATATATATATTATAGTAGTCGATTTTACGATATGTGAACAGAGTTATCTCTACTAAATAACAAGGTTCATAACACAAACCAATGCTTCCATGGATTCTCATGAAAATAAAAGAACTATAAACATCCATTAATTCAACAAAGAACGCAATATGAATAATATTCACAATTCTATAAATTTGTATAGCAACATATATTTACTTACTTTCCAATAATGGGGAACACTACTTGGCCAGTGAACTCCTCCCAATCATAAGAGAGAGTAACTTGTCTGTTTTCCAGCTCCACCCCCAAGATGGATCACCACCATGCACTAGAATGCCAAGCAATCCCTGTCATGCGACACTCTCTTTCTGAGAATCCATAACAAGTTGATGGACTCATGAAAAGAGAGAACACTCAACAGTTCCTCCATGCACAACACGACGTACCATGCTATGTCAATTCACTATTATATATAGTTTTTTGAGGGTCTTGTGCCATCCCAATCAATCCATAAATCCCTATGATTTAGGATCTTATGTGGTTGTTGAGTTTTAGATTGGAATTGATTGGTAAAGATATCTCTTAGCTGCTTACACATGTTTCTATGTGCCATGGCGGTGTCCCCTCATTTAGTTGAACTCTCAAAGTGCTATTTTTATTTTATTTAATAATAAAAAAAAAGTTTGTTTTGCAAAATATCACTTCATGTTTTTGAGTTTTAAATAACTCTTACATAAAAATAATTATTACAGATAACAATTCAAAAATAAATAACAATATTTTGAGGTATCACAATCTGGTCATAAAATCCTTTGCACCATTCCATAGATAGTTTTAGCTATGCAAATACTCATACACTCTTTTAGTTCGAGAGTGAAGCTTTAAATACAAATCATTTATAACATAAAAAATCAGAAAAATACCATTTTCAAGTCTTGAAAATACCACTTGTCCTGCTCTTCTATCCTATAGCATTAAATATAAGATTGTATTTTTATTTTAAGTAGAGGGACTATACTTTGAAATACCACTTGTCCTGCTCTACTATCCTATAGCATTAAATATAATACTATATTTTTTATATTAAGTAGGGGGACTATACTTTGCAAGTTGACAAATCAATGATATCACAACGACGGTGGATAGAGATATTTTAATCCTTTTATTGATCTGTTAAAGAGAGAGCTAACAGATAATTCTCCCATGATTAACAAGCCAGTAACGTCATCAGTCATAATTAGATAACGATAATGGTAACTTGCTTACGATAATGGCTCAAATGCTACGAAATAACTCGCCGAGATAACGAATAATGCTCCAATGGTTAACAAGCCAACATCTATAAGTTTTTTTTTTCAAACTTCAATATTGCATATATCTCGAATTTTAAAAATATAATAAACCAATTTTATAAATATAAACGCGAATCAACCTTGTTCTTGTGGTTTTCATGACCATCATAATAATCATCATTTTATTCTGAGTTATGTATTTTACATTTAAGTAAGTAGGTAATACCGGGTTTACTATTCCATTTCTTATTGAATCACTTTTTTAATTTTTTTTTCTTTGTTTTAAGATGAAAATAACAACAAAAAGAGACAATATAGAAATCTCTCGACTATTCTCATCCTAGTACATGGAATTCACTACATCTTCACATGAGGAGTGTAAAATTGTTGATTCATTTTTAAAAACTTTCACAAGAAGGAGATGAACTCTTTAGGATTTTGGGAAAATGGTGAAAGGTCAATTGTGTTGGCGTACTTTTATTTTGACGAGGGTTCAAACATCCAACATAATACCACTATAAGACCAACAAACACTACCACAAATATCGGCTCGAAAGGGGTTTTAATCCCTTTCGGAAACACCTACGAGGCAGAGGATGTCTCACTAGATGTACCTATGGAAACTACAGTAACTAGATTTATGTAGCATAGAAGGGGAATAGCTCGATAGACCAATCATTCATTAAACAACCCATTATATTGGCAAATCTACACATCGACAGATCTGGATCTTCGACATACCATTCACTTTGACATAACCCATGACATCGCCATATTTATATAACATATAGCATAGATCATATTTCACATTCATGGAATTCTTAATTAAGCACATACATGCATTCATAAAATTCATCAACAGAGGAAATAAGCACATATCAAATCACATAAGGACACCATAGTTTAATGTGGAAACCCATCTTGGGAAAAACCACATAAGCACTTTTTTTTTATTATGTGTCACAACCAAATAATAAGCACTTCATGTATTTCAATTACATATTTCTTTGTGACTTACAAAAGATCCGCGCACACAGCCTGCAGATTAGTGACTGAGCTCTGCAAAATAGCTTCAACATACCCAGACTGATTGCTCATTACACACCAAAAATATCCAGACAACATACTTATCTCTCCTTTACTCACTAATGGAATAACAACCCTAAAATTTCCCTCTTATTATATATTTATAGGGTGCACTTAGCTTGTCTTGCTCCCACTATCCGACTAACTGAATCATTAATGCAAGGGAACAAAATATAACTAACTGACTCAAATCCGCTCATTTGAATTGATCAACATAACCATTTCTCTTGGTTTCTCGACTACATCATCGGAGTTGACCGCTTCGCCGAAACGTTTCCACTTTGGTTTTGTCCCCACCAAAACATTCTTCAAAAATGGTACCGAAACTATACTAGGCCCAACAATCCTTGAACAATCACATTTGGCTCATTCCGATTGACTTCAAGGTTATGGTACAAGTTCTTGCATTCGCGATAAGAACTCGTCACATACTTCTTGGATGCTTTGACTAACTGCTGGACTTGATCCTTCCTTTGATTGATTGCCTCGACCATGTCAACAATAATGTGTTCATTGGTCACCTCGATAGTGTGAGTAACTACCGACTCGATGGAAGTATGCTGACTTCCAATTTCTTTTCCTAATAGTTGAAAACAAATTAATTATTTATTAAGTAAATTATAAAATTTATATATATCATAAAATTAGCATTTGGACAATTATATTTGTTTTATGCCATAGTGATGAATTAGTAATAATTTGGGTCATATTTACATAAGATGATTTCCTTAAAACAACTTATTTTTCAAAACATATGAACCTTATATTATGTATATATTTGCATTCATCTTAATATCTATATAATATGTATATGTAATCTTAATATTTATATTGATATATATATTAGTATATATGTTGAATATAATGGTAGATATCTATATTAGTTATATATATTTAAAACAAATATATATATGCTATTGCATATATCAAAGCAAGGATAATTTTAGGGTTGAAATTTAGCCCATGGGTTATTTTTCCATGTTTTTTTCCAAAAAAAGATTTGCCAATTTGCATTTTTTGAAGCCCTGTTTCACCCAATTTTGATGGGGTAAATTTTCTTCACTCTAAAAATCACCAAATTATTATATAAACTATATAAAATCCTTTGAAATTGAAATAATTTTAGAAAAATATCGCCAAATATTTTAGATTTGACATTTTGAGAATTGGTAAGATTCACCAAGGTTTATACACTTTTAAATAAGTATGGCTCGTTAAAATTATCCCTTTATCAAAGTATATTGATTAATGCATGCGTTAGTATATAAATATACATAGATTAACTAAGGTATATACACATACAGAAACATACACAGACACACACAAACACATATATATTAGCATAAACAACAAGTATACTAGTATATATATTGGTATATATGCATGTTGGCATATATATTATTAGGTATATTATGTGAACATGCATGTATATCTATATTGATGTGTACATACTAGGTTTATATATATTGAATGATATGTATATATACTAGAATATAAGAGAATGATAAGACACGTACATAATTGGATGCAATCAAGACATTTTGACATCGTTGAAGATGGTAAAGATATAGGTGCTTAGGACATAGTCCCTAGATGCATTGAGCCTATAAAAGGGAAAATTATCTTGTAAAATATATATTGTTAGAAGAGCCACGTTGAGGTGTCCCTATAGATGTGGTTACTTGGAGTATTCTTGAGTCTCTTTTAAAAAGTGGAAGTTATGCTAATATCCTTTTATGGTAGTAGTGAAAGTGTTGCATATGGATATTTGATTCATAGATATATGAATATTGAGATATTGACTACGGTGTTCCATAAATGATGTGGTATCGTGATGACTATGTGATGGTTTTTTATCCTAGTATATATGGTTTCTTATCAAGGCATATACATGTTGTCCAATGTAATGTACATTGTAACAAAACAATTGTAATTAACTAAGATATATGGGAATTGTGAGGTCCAAACTTTGTATTTAAAAAATAAGATCTATAGATAATGTGAGGGACTTCCTAGGTTTTAGCTTAGACATTGATTCTTAATGTGGCATTGAGGATAAATATTAGTATAACACTAGTTGAATCTATGTGTAACCCTATGAGAAGCACCAAATAATTTAACATATTTTATAAAAAAATTATCCATTAAAAAAAATCTTTGTTAGTGCCCTCACTATATTAAACAACCCCAGGTGTGCAACGTAGATTTACTAGCACTAGTGTGTAAGTTATCTTAAAATACTTTTTAATAAAATATCAATAATTAAAAAATGTGAGGTCCAAAAGTTATAGAGATATATATAGAAGCCTTGTCTTAACTATTAAGGTATCTAGGTGTTAACAATCAAATTAACACTCTTAGTCAAGTGACAGAAGAGGCATACGTTTACCATGCACATGCAGCAAGAAGACATGACAGAAGTTCATTCAGAGACGAATCCTCCTTGAGAAATGCATTAAAATGCGTTAATTGTGCTTAAAATCCTTCTAAGTGGTGCAAAAAGCCTAAAAACTATTGAAAAGTGGGTTTTCAATTGAAAATAATCTAAAATAAAGAAAATGAGGAATTCCACATTTATAAGAAAAGCCTAAGGCTCATTTCCCAATGCTATATAAGAAAGGCATGGGAGGCATTGTAAAGGAGACAAAGGAAGAGCAAAGGAATGTTGGAGAAATTCTGAAGGAGGAGAAAGAACTCAAATTCTTCAAAAGCGAGGGTGAAGGAAGGAAAGCTTATGGCAATGGAGGAATGATGCACACCCATATCCATGGTAATCATGTATCTTCTTCATTTTTTAATGTGAAGTAATTCAAGTTTCTATCATTTTAGTGTTGAATGTTTGCTTATGTTGCATGATTCTAATCTTGAAATGTTCTGAGATCTCAATGAATGTTTAATGAATGAACTTAGATCTTAAGAAATTTGTGATAATTGCTTCATTTCTGACATAGAATTTTACCAATTCTTAGTAAAATAGTTGAACTAGTGTAGACACAACCCTGCACTAAATACTATTATCACGAGGTATTATGTTTTAGGTTAGACATTATATCTTAATGTAGCATTGAGGATAGAGTTGGGTTGAAAATAAAATTTAGGAAATCAAAAATTAATTTAATATGAATATTTTTTTCTACAAATGCAAATGATTTTAACATATTTATAAATAAATACTTGAATTACACATGGAATGCATTTTGCTTTAATTTTTTTTATCATTATGGTTCAAGAAACATTAACATTAATGTCAAATGAAAGGCAATATTTAAATACGAACATCTGAGTACATCAAATTTCAATCATTTACAAATCTAAGTAAATATACAATTTCCAACTCTCACATTTATATGATTTTTCAAATGCTTTTTATCAAACTTTTCTTCAAATGGAGGTTCCAAGTAGCTCTGGTAACATCCCAGTAGTTTCTATCAGCTCTTCTAAAATATGTTTTTAACATACAAAGATCTTTTAATTCAAATATTTTTCCAAGAGTTGCTTTATTTTATAAATATTTAGAATATCATTTTTCTTAAATTAAGTTATGTGATTTGAATGTTGTATTTTTATATAAATAATTCGAGATTAAAATTATAGTGTCTAGAGATTTTATATAAAAGATAAAGTGTTTCACCTCCCAAAAGAAATCTCTCTTTAGCATTGAAATCCCTTTATAATCAAAATTTGTGTATACTAAAAACTACATTAATCTAAATAACTCTTAAATTTAAGTAAAATACTTTATTTTATTGAATATTTTATTACAATAATTAAATATTTAATAAAATAAGTTTTTTTTAGAAATAAATATATTATGATGGTGATGATGATAATAAACCATCATAGACAAATTAACATAAAATTTTATCTCTATACTTAAAATTTATTAAATTTATAATTTTAACAAAATATCAATATTAATTAAATTTATAACTATTAATAAAATATTTTATTTTATTATTATAATAAAAATGTTCAGTATATTTTATTTCTCCATTAAAAAAATTCTTTTGATATAAAACAAAAGTTATTTAATTTCATAATTAATTTAAAAAAGCATGTTATGGTAAAGTCTTCAAAGCAGGATGAGAAATTTTACATGTATTTCTACTAGATTATAATTTTAATAAAATCTTATGTGTGATCAATATTAATCTATGTTAATTCCATAATTTAATAAAATAATTAAATATTTTTTATACATTATTTATTTATTTATTTTAATCAAATATTTAATGTATTTATTTCAACAAATAAATACGGGTGATAAGCATAATCATGCAGTGGATAAGGAGCATGCTAGTGAGAGCGAATGCAACAACACCATACTAAAATTCAGACTCTATAGCATCTAATTATTGGGTGACGGATTTGTCCATATTTTCATCACCTATCGACATATATTTCATCTATCTTCTACATATTATTATCCATTTATCATTCCATTTTCCATCCATTTGCTGTAACTTTTCGTGAAATAACATATTATTTCCATTGATGCTTTAGTAGTTAATAATGATTATTTTCCTTTATCTTTGATGAATTGAAGACTAATATGCATAATTTCACTGATGATGGTTTATGGAGTGATTTTTCATATTAGTAGCAGTAGCAGCCATGGTTCAAGCCTCCAAAGTTGGCATGCTAGCACACATCCGCATGAAGATTCACAACATGGTTTCATTCCTAGGATTGATTATGTGAATTTGTGATTTCAATTTGTGCTCAAGTCCAACATGGCAGCCTCCAGCTCATGATCAAATGGCCTTAACCAAAAACGCATGCCAGATAAGAACACATTGATTTGCATCGCGATTTGTGGGCATATGGAGAAGAATCTCGAAAATATGGGACATGGGTTTTGTGCGTAACAGCCTCAATTACTTGACTAAGGTGGAAATCGCCAAACAAAGCCACTGTTTGAGATGTACATCTGGTTCTCTAAATGTGTAATTCTCAGATTTACTGTTGCAATCAGTTTTACAAATTAGCAATTGGTTGAAAGAGATCACAAGTTGGGGATTCGGTTTCTCATTCTCCTGAGAGGATTTTATGTATGAATATGTAATCATTCTGATGTATTTGGGGAGGGGGGAGATAAAGCAATGTTATGTTGTAGAATTTGATCTAGACTGTTGTAATAATTCCATTCTGATAATACATGCTGGGAGTTTCTTAATTCTAGAGTTGTAGAGTTTCATTGTGGAGATCCATCTCTGCTAAGTGGAGGAAGGGAGGGTCCTGTTCCCTGAGTAGATGCTGATAGTTTTGATTGTTATTATGTAGATTTTCTTATTATTTAATTCATGCTTTCATTCATTAGATTGAGCATAGTTATATGCTTTCATTCATTAGATTTATCATAATTGTTTTCATGCTAATTCGTTTCATAGATCGTTGGCCAACATAGCACTTCTTTTAGATTCATACAATTAGATCTTGCTTCATAAAGAGTTGATTTTGTTTTAAGTTAGATTCACAGTGTGATTTTATGAATAGGTTTGAGGTTTGATTTCTTTTCAAGAAGGTGTGATCTAGTTTACAAAGAGTTTTGATTTCATACCAATAGATAAATAGTGTCAGGTGGAAATTGTGCTTGCATAGATCTTGCACGATAGCTTTGAAATCAAAAGCCTTCCTCGGGTTGATAATTTATGTTCTGGTAGTATCAATTGTTTAATTAATTAGACAATTAATCTGCCCAACATTTTGGCGTCGTTGCCAGGGAAGTTATCAATAGTGCAAAAGTACATCTGACATTGTTTTGTAGATGCATTGTTAAAGTAGAGCATGTAGGTTGCATAATTACTTTTCAGTTATTTGCTTTGAGTGTGGATTTTCTTTTTTTGCATTTAGTTTCATTTTATTTTTAATTTTTTGAGCATAAATCTTATCATTCCCCTTAGTGGTGTTGTAAGCACCACCAATTATACTAACAAGTTGACAAGAACATTCGAAGGAGGAGCCTCTAGAAAACACACAAAGAATCTAATGAAGAGATGCCAGGTAAAAAAGATGCAGAAGTTGTTACCTTCAAATTTCCCATCAGATATTCACGAGGAGTGGCACCAATGAAAAGCATTCCCCCACACATTCTACCAAATTTTCACGGTTTGGAAAATGAATACCCTCGTGTATTTTTATTTCAATTCGAAGTACTTTGTAGAGGATATGGTTATTGTGCTAATGATCAAAAGTTGAATGTGTTTCCCCTTACTCTAAAAGGAATAGCCCTCCGATGGTTCATGAGCCTCGGTGGGAATTGTATACAAACTTGGGAAGACATGAAACATGTATTCTTGAAAAGGTACCAAGATTATTGCAGGGTCAATGAAGATATCTTCGAAATGACACAAGTGGAAGAAGAGAGTTTGGACGATTACATGGAACGCTTTCAATACAATCTTCAAATATCCAAACTAAGGAAACTGGGAAAGAGACCTTGATAACACTCCTACTTAAGGGAATCTAGGATGAATCTTTAGAAATCTTAAATTTGATGGGAACAGGTGATGTATTTCAATTAGAATATGATAATATTTGTGAGTTATGTAGAAGGTATTTAAGAGGAAACTTCAAGAATGGTAAGAATTCTTCTTTTCAATCTTTGAAATGTGCTGCAAAAACAAGAGTTATAGGAGTTGAAATCGGCAATTTATTTGAAATTTCTAAAGCTGATTCACAATTGGATGCTTTGCAAGTTAAGGAAAAGCAAGATGAGATCAGAGAAGCAAGGAATTTCCCTTTGGATAGTCTTGAAAGTTGTTGTATATGTGAATTGAAGCATTCCATGGATTGTTGCCCCTCCTTACCAAGGATGAAAGAAACATATCAAAGAGATCTAGGAGTTGCAACAAACTCGTTGCAAAAGTCATGGCAACCGTGGCCTTCATGTATGGTTCAAAACTCTATCCCTTTATTTCCTTACTTTCATACTCAATCGTTGAATACTCCTCCACCATGGAAGCTGTTGCAATCTCAATTTAACTCTTACCTACCTTATCCACAAGGTTCGAATGTCCTATCTTATGATCACATGGCCACTCTCCCTCATGCTGCTTGACACAACTTGGTCCTTCAATATCAACCTCACAAACCAATACTCTACATCAGCCACATCTATCTTCTCATCAAACTCCTTGGTATCCAACACAATTTCCTATCCAATCCACCCTCTACCCTAACCATAATAAAGTAGTACAGTATGCTTATAGTGTTGAAATGCAAAATTTTCCTACATTTCCCTCATGTTCTACCTCACCTACACCGCTACAAAAAGACTGTGAACCGTTGCAGCAAATCCATACGATGCCTAAACATGTTTTAAATCCATGACTTGGAAGTGAAGTTTCTTATGATCATCAACAAGTTAACAAGATCAACAAATTTGATGAAGAACATACATTTGAACCAAAGATTTAAGCATCATTCACATCATTAGATCTGAATCTCTTATGCATTCAAGAAGATCAGTTTAATAAGGAGCTTCATGGTGTAACAGTCATGAGAAATCAAGGGAACAAATACTATATTGAAGCTTGGTTTCAATCTGTCGTTGGTCTACAACATCATTCCGAACTTCACCAATTCTTGGCACCATCATTTCAAGGGAAGTTGATCTCTCATATCCTAGCATTCATAAAGTTATATTTTTCTATTGGGAGTATGAGAATACTTGAGTCATTTCTTTCGAAAGTGGCTCCATTGGAAGTTCTCCTACACTTGAGAAGAATTTGTTATTTCCAAGTAGCGTAGGACATTGTAAATAAATAAAATTGGTAAGATCCCATTCAATTTTTCACTTAGATCTAGGATGCATAGATAGTATCATTTTGTTTTGAATAAGAACTCTTGGACACATGGTGTAGTAAGAGCCACCCATATTACTAATCTCTCTTTTTCAGGAAGTTGGTAAGAAGAAGGAAGCATTGGTGAATGAAGAACTCCACGGGAAAATGAGCCAAATGATTATGGAACCCTCCAATATTGAAACTTATGTGATCATCATGATCTATGAATTTACTTTGATTTGGCTTTTGAATCACTCAAATCAGACAAGGAACGAAGAATTTATGATCAAAATACTATTGCTGAGTCTAGATGGCCATCACTCTCCCGCAAGTATAAAGTGTATTTTGCTTCGTTCATTTTTCTTTGTATTTGTTTTATAAGTAATTGCTTGTTGTTTTTTTTTATCATAGGTTTTGGGTGAAGAGAGACCAATCACCTCTCTTCTTCCATCATCTCATGTTTTATTGCAGGCAAGTGCTAGGTTTTTGTAGGTCCTTGGAAAAAGAAGGTCAATGCATGCACGAGTGACTCTTGAAGACTTTATCTTAATTTGAAAATAGATTGAGCACATAAAAAATGGAGAGATTGATGTGACAACAATACAAAGGCCAAATTTTCCGAAGTCAAGTCCCATTGCTACATGCCAATAATCCTTTAAGATGACATTAAGCTCATCACACCTATCATACCAATTGCTACCAAAAGAAACCTCTTAGAAAGCCATTTTTTCTATGATATATTCATTCACCCTCCTCCTTTCAAAGCTCTAAAAATCCATTCATGTCGAAGTCCCATTTTCCACTGCTTATGTAGTCAACCTTGACCTTTTTATTTGCTATCACTACTACATCATGACTTCACATATACTTTCCACTTCTGAGTTTCATGTTGGTTCTATTTTTCACTATGATTCTTCACGATCATTTATTTTGTACTCGTGTTGGATGATGTGGAATTCATTAAGGTCCACCTTCCAATGGTATTGTCCCATCAACTACAACACATCATTTGGGATTGAGATTAGAGTTTTATAGTGCCCTGGGATTTGCATGAATCAATGGTAGATTTCCTTGTTGTTAATCATGGGGATTCATCAATGCCTCTTGATTGACAAATCTTGTAGGTGACTCGACTCCAACACATTGATTCGTACCTGTCAAGATGCACTAAGGTACTTTAGAGCTCACTGTCATCAAAGGTGAGTTGCTTCACATTGGTTAACGGCATACATTAATGGCCGGTAATCCAATGATTTCTTTCCATGCTCGACTTCAACACATTCATTCGCATGGTAAGAATTGTACCTCAGTTTTGTAGTAGTTGAATATTATTTGATATAATAGTTTCAACAGTGACTTGCAACATCATTTGTTTCTGTAGTTTTACAATTCCTTTCCATTTTCTTCCAACAGTTAACAATCTTACGTGCAACCAGTACAACACAGTTCAGATCAGATTCAACCTCATTTAGTCTCAGCTCTCATATACATCTCTCTCAGCAGCAGTTAACCAAGGCTTCCACAGAGGTAACAATTGAGGTAAAATAGCATGAGTTTTTGATTTATTGAAGATTTAGGAATATGTCATGAAGAACCACTAAGTATTATCCATTTCCATTCTCTATATAGTATTTTTTGTCCATCCATTTCCATCCTTTCCCACTCAATTCTGACACTTCATCATTCACGCACATCCAAATCAAGTCCTTCCCTACATATCCTACATCCAAGCATAAGAGGATGCCTTGTTGCTGCCACGCAAGAACCAGTAGTGATAAAAGATGCTTTGTTGCTACATAAAAACCAACAATGAGAAGAAATAAAGCAACTGATACATAGGCTAAGGAAATTGGAAAAAAAATGACAAGCTGGCCACAAGAACCTAGAGCAGAAGAAGCTATTGTGAACAAGGATTAAGTTGACATTACTCTAAGCCCCCACATATGGATCATCATGGACCTCATGGTTTCCTTTTCACTCAAACATACACCAGAACATGGTATTTTGATTCATAATTTCATGGTCATATTATTGCTTGAAGGTTGTTATTTCCATATTTGGGAATTTTTATGCATGTGGGCACTACAAATCTTCTATGGCTGCAAATTGAATCATACATTATGCTCCAACTCTATTATTAGGAAATGATGCATGAGGACATGCTCTGCATTCAGTTTGGGGGAGAAGGATTATTGTGCACTCTATGATATTTTCATTACTGAACATTCAATGCATTAATACGATACACGCAATATTTTCATCCCTAGACTGAGGCAGATTACAATTTAGTTGATGAAGATTTTGGCAGAGACAAACGGGTTGGATCATTTACCTTGAATGGAGGTGAAATCAGATTGAATGTTGCAGCCTATAGGTAAGACTGTTCTTTGTTTTACAAGGGTCAATATCTACTATAGGAAAATCCAAGTTAGGCAGATCACTAGCTAAAAATGCAAATTATTGGTAAACTCAAAATTTTGCCAAATTTCCATGACAATCCTATAATTCCAAGATCTGATTTGCAACTTGATCAAAGCACTTTGGAACATTATGTTTTTGCTGCCTTCATGCAATAGTGAGAAAAGTTGAAAATTCATTGTGGTTGCAATAAGGTTTGCCATACCTCATGGGTTTCTCAAATTGGTTGTATTAAAAGATTTGATTACTGGAAATTGTGTGCAATCAATTTGTTGGTTGCATTAAGCAATGGGTTGCAGATCTTAAACCATTTATTTGAAAATATTATGAGCTAATTTCCTGTAGCAGCTTGTTTGATTTGTCAATCAGTGCCACAATTATGGAGATGAATGCATTTTCTGACTTGCATTTATTGGAATTCTCAAGCAACAAAATCATAGTGGACAGACAAAAGCTCTCCTTAGTTTTCATTGATGATGGCGGAATGGATGAGAGAGTCTTGTCCAACAACCTGAATGCACACGAGTATAAAACATAGACATGAGTTCATATTTGCTTGTTGTCCATGCATTTTTATTCATACAACTCTTGGTATTTTGTTGAGACAGTCAAGAGTTGAATTGGGCCTTTAAATTCTTCCAAACAAATTCTATGATCTATAACTGCAGGCTGAATTTATTATAAGGATGACAAGATTTGTTCTTTTCCCAAGCGCTCTCTAAATAGTGAGGACAGATTCAAAGCTAAAATTCACAGGTTTGAGCTATCATGATGATACTTTGAAGCATTCATAGTTGGTACACCATGAATGAACAAATTAAATTACATATGATGTTGGGTTGAAGGCACTATTATACGAACGAATTGTGAATTTGGGATATCAATAGTATGTTTCTCTTTTTGACATAATTTCTCTTGCTAGCAGTATGGATGAGCTTTTGTATGGAGTTAATTTGTCTCATAGATAATAAATTAGTGACCTTCAAGCTCAACACTTAATGTGGAATCTGTGATCAGTGGGCACTCAGGACATTAACGATCATGATGGCTAGTTCATGTTTATTCATACACTTTTTTTAAAAACAGGGAAGAAATTGAAGTGAGCATATCTCCCAAACGGTGATCCGGGTCTTTGTGAAATTTGGTGAGTAGATGCACCAAGATAATATGAACAATACCTCAAAGTTGCAACAAAACCCAGTTCGTAATTTCTGAGAAATCAAACATAGTCACCTACAACCATTTTGCCTATATCTCAATATCCATTCATCAGATGAAGTTGAGCTTTGGGGATCATAAGCGTTATGTTAAGAGGAAGATACTCATCAATTTTAAGGTAAAAAATATGTCGTGGACTGCAAAAAAATGACCATCATCACCTACAGCCAATTTGTATTTTTCTCGAAATCCGTGATGTGGGTATCTCTCATTTTTGGTGTGGAGATGCATTGGACTTGTAGTAACTTGCTTGAAAAATTTCAGCCAAACCTAGATTGTATTTTGTGAGATATTAGTTCAGGAAGTTTGTTGAAACACTAGTTGCAACTTCGCCAAATTCTCCATTTCCGCCAAAAATTCTGCTAAACTCTCCGCTAAAGCAGCTGCAACACCACGAAATTTTACTTGCTTTTCCTATTCATGTAGCTGTGACTCTGCCAGATTTATCCTATCTACCAGCTGCGACTCCGCCATATTTTTCCTATCTACTAGCTGTGACTCTGATAAACTTGTCAATTTTTCAGCTGCAATTGTTCCATTAGTAAAATGAAAGCAATAATTGAATGAGTCCTTCTAGTTTGGATGCTACACAGGTTTTGGGTTGCATGAGGACATGCAACAAGTTCAGTTTGGGGGAGATGTTGGGTCACAGATTTGTCCATATTTTCATCACCCATCGACATATATTTCATCCGTCTTCTTCATATTATTATCCATTTATCATTCCATTTTCCATCCATTTGCTGTAACTCTTCGTAAAATAACATATTACTTTCATTGATGCTTTAGTGGTTAATAATGATTATTTTCCTTTATCTTTGAGGAATTGAAGACTATTATGCATAATTTTACTGATGATGGTTTATGGAGTGATTTTTCATATTAGCAGCAGTAGCAGCCATGGTTTAAGCCTCCAAAGTTGGCATGCTAGCACACGTCCGCATGAAGATTCACAACATGGTTTTATTCCTATGATTGATTATGTGGATTTGTGATTTGAATTCGTGCTCAAGTCCAACATGGCAGCCTCCAGCTCATGATCAAATGACCTTAACCAAAAACACATGCCAGATATGAACACATTGATTTCCATCACAATTTTTGGGAAGATGGAGAAGAATCTCGAAACTATGGGACATGGGTTTTGTGCATAACGACCTCAATTACTTGACTCGTGTGGAAGTTGCCAAACAAAGCCATGGTTTGAGATGTACAGTTGGTTCTCTAAATGTGTAATTCTCAGATTTACTGTTGCGGCCCAGTTTTACAAATTAGCAATTGGTTGAAACAGATCACAAGTTGAGGATTCAGTTTCTCATTCTCCTGAGAGGATTTTATGTGCAAATATGTAATCATTCTGATGTATTTGGGGGGGGGGGGGCATAAAGAAATGTTATGCTGTAGAATTTGATCCAGACTGTTGTAATAATTCCATTCTGATAATACATGCTAGGAGTTTCTTATTTCTAGAGTTGTAGACTTTCATTGTGGAGATCCAGCTCTGCTCAGTGGAGGAAGTGCCCTCTTCCCTGAGCAGATGCTGCTAGTGTTGATTGTTATTATGTAGATTTTCTTATTATTTAATTCATGTTTTCATTCATTAGAGTCATCATGATTATATGCTTTCATTCATTATATTTATCATAGTTGTTTTCATGTTAATTCGTTTGATAGATCGTTGGCCAACATAGCACTTCTTCTAGATTCATACAATTAGATCTTGCTTCATAAAGAGTTGATTTTGTTTTAAGTTAGATTTACAGTGTGATTTTATGAATAGGTTTGAGGTTTGATTTCTTTTCAAGAAGGTGTGATCTAGTTTACAAAGAGTTTCGATTTCATACCAATAGATAAACAGTGTCAGGTAGAAATTGTGTTTGTATAGATCTTGCATGATAACGTTGAAATAAAAGGCTTCCTCGGGTTGATAATTTATGTTCTGGTAGTATCAGTTGTTTAATTAATTAGACAATTAATTCGACCAAAACTAATAACACACCAAATTGTGAACCAATGAAAGGCTCTAAGTGAGAAGGAGTTGCAACAACTGGGTGATGATCCTCATAATTTAAAATAGAATAATCATGAGAGAACAAATGGGTGTCTCCAAATCCTCGAGGAAATGTGCTAGCAACCCTGTAGGAACTTGCAAGAGCTTGGACAGTGGAAGTGAGAGCGCAACTAACAACCTCACACTGCCTACTTGAATTCCCAATAACCATTAGATTACCATCTCACACACTAGTGAGTTCATTGGTAGGAGATACATCTTCCAAAATAACTAGCATGGGATCCTCAGTATCTAAAGTATGATAGGAGAACAATGATGAGAGATGGAGATGTATGAGTTCTTGTTCAATAATGGAGGTTCGAATATCATCTCTTGTATCAACTGCATGTGAATATGAGAAATCAAAGTTCTCTTGAACTTCTACAACAACAGGGGAAAGAGTCACTTCAAGGAGATTTTCACCAATTTGAATTTTGTGTTGAGATTTCTACCATTTGATCTTCGTACCTGCAAAACAAACTCTCTGGAAAATATTATACTGAAAGAATATTTGGTCTAAGCTATGATCTCTTCTTTAGTCAATAGACACATTCAGGAGTGCATCACACATGGGAAGACTCCAATGGAAAATAAAAGGACTCAAGATAATATCCCTATGAATTTTGTGGTAACTCCACTACTTCTGGTGTGTTGCTGCAAGCAACTATGCTTAACATAAGCTCCATAAGCTCTAATACCATGTAGAAATTCTAAATATGTTCAACACCATGCAAGAATTTTACAATCTAGGATTTAGAAACAAAGTAGTCATCACCAAGAATTTACAAATAGATTAGCATAAATAAGAAGAAATATTGAACTAGAAACATATGAGATAGAAATAAATTGGAATAAAATCCATTATCTTATTATTCAATAACATGAATACAATATATAATACATCCCATAGGGATAATTTGAGAACCTCTAAGGGAATTCAAATGGATCACATGTGGAAGGCATAGGAAAGACAAAACCCCCCCTAATGGCAAGTATTGATCTCCAAATCATAGTGAAATGTAACGAATTGGATAGGTGGTCCTAGATGGTCCACGAGTGACTAAAAATCAACTAATGAATCGATTTTAGGATAAAAGGAAGGAAGATATTGAGGAAAAAATTAGCAAACTTTCCCAAGTCATCCCAGTGCTCCTAGTTCATCCTAATCCAAGAGAAAAGCATAATAAAGCTGCTTTAACTCACAAAAGCTAGATAAAGGAAAGTTAAAGTAGGATGGGTGCTTCAGCTTTATAAAATCATAGTGAAAGCATCCATAGGGCATTATTGTGGATAAACTATCATAAAGGTGGACAAAATATGCACTAGATAGCCAACTAACATAATATAAACCACTAGGAAGAAAAATAATTTTATATACTAAGGTATAGATGGTTAATTTGTTCTAAAATGGAACTCTCTGATTGTTTTCATAGGTATACCACCTATGGAAAGGATATCGAGATATAAGGTCCCCAAGTACCTTCTAGTACAACCTATGGTTTATGATGGACACCAAGCTAACCAAATCAACTAACTTCCACCCCTAAACCAATGTGAAGACATAGGTGGTCAACATGATAATTGTGCATATCCTGAGAATGTGCAACTCTGAACATCACCACACTTGGGATTAGAGCTTTCCTTATGTTAATCATAGTTATAACAAGTCCCTTCATAGTTATATTAGCCAAAACCCGTTTTAGGTATGGTTGGGGTTCCAACCATTATCCCCAATTGATGTACCATTTCCCATTGCATATACAAATCAAGAGTCCTCCAATTATCAAACCTAGTTTTATAGGGCCTCCACATCCTAGAAAATCCACTACATCCAACAACAAGTTCATGATATCTTGCAAAAATCCAATGCCAAGTGTAAGAAACAATAGGACCAGCATCAGGTTCCACATAAGTTTCATATTGGAGATAAGGTATGGTTAAATTTATAGAAAGAATGCCTCATAGGGCCCCATCAAAATCTCTACCCACTTCGATATGGAAATTACACCATCACCAAGGATGTGGGCCTGATAATTATTTTGAGTTAAGTATTTCCCCTGTACTCTACTTGGACCATGTCTTTAATGTGGAGCTACTTCGACCATATTTTCCACCTCTCTTTGAAAAATCAGAGGTAGTAGAGCACTTGGTCCCTATAGAAATAAATATTGATTACATTGAGAAGGATATAGTCAACCAGATCAAGGACACTAGGATGAAGGCCACTCACTAGAAGAACATCCAACTGTATCAATTTATCAAAGTAACGCCTCACTAGGAGTAAGATTCAACAAAAGTTTCCTCATCCGATGGACAAACTTAAAACAATGGGGACCATTGATCCCTAAGGGGGGGTGGGAACTGATTCATGTGGATACTAGTGGCCACCCATATGTTCCATTGAGTTACAACATTCTCCATCTTCTTGGGAATTTTGTACAATTTTTTGGGTCCCAAACTTTCAGGTCTATTTTGAGGACCTAAATGATGTTTTTGGCCAATCGAGTGACTGGGGGTTGCCATGCCATTCCTCGACACCAGTCAAAATTTTAAATTCTTGTTTATTTATTTCACACAAGATACCGAGTGATCTAAAGAAATATCGTATGCAAAATTTGTTCTTCCATGAAGTTGATGTATCAACTAGACACCTCGGGGGACATAAATCCTTTCGGCGCTTCAATTGGACTAGGGTTAAGTTTTTGAAAGTTAGGTTTTTTCCTCTTTATGCTAATGATAAAAAGTCCCTTTGTAGTCTCTTTGTAATCATCTTTTGTGAATGATCGTAGCCGACACATCTCTATTCAAAGATAATCTACCACCATATGAGCTAGTTTGTATTGCATTACAATTTACAGTGTTTTCCATTCCATTCATTAATAGAATTTGGGTTTTAATGTACTGTTGTGGTTTCTACAAAATATTTTTTTGTGTTTCAATTTTATATTGATCCATTCATTTCGTTCTCCAAATAATCCAAATGAGTGTTATTAGAGAAATATGCTCCTATTGTTTCTTAGTGCATGTCCCCAATGTGATCTGAACATCGAGAGTTTGGTCTCAAACTAGTTGATCTTGGGGAAAACCACTCATGTCAACCCAAGCAACAACACATGGTGGGAGAAGAAATGAGAGATGACAGTGCAGGAGATCCTATTATGTTTTTTCTTGAGGAATCCCTTGCGTGACAAAGGAACAATATGATGAATAATTTTCACCCACAACTTTGAATACTACCAAAAGCGATAGAGACACATTGAACAAGCATCCATTTCAGAGGTGACTCCCTTCAAGGTAAAAGTTAACTTTAACATTCCCTTATTTGAAGTCTATATAGATGAAAATTCTTTGGAGAAGTGGTTAAATATGTTAGAGTGTTTCTTCTCTATTCAAAATGATTCCGACAACAAAAATATCACATTCGCACTCCTTAAGTCCTTCCCCCATGTCAAATATCGGTGGAAAAGTTACTACAAGAGGCATGGTGGAGATGATTCTAAAATATACAGGAAAAAATATACTTGGGAATCTTTTTTCGATGTCATCGAGGAATTATACCCTATTGAAAACTATGATGATGAATACACAAGATGGACAACTTTGTGCCAAGAGAGAGACTAGATGGTGCTGGCCCTTCACCAATATATTCCATACCCATGCTCAAAGATATGAATCAAAGGCTTTGAATAACACTTGGTCCTAAGGTACTGTACTGGCATTTATATGTACATCTAGACATAGATGGTTTTCCTCAACATCTCCTCACTTGGAGATGCTTATCGGTATGCTATCATGATCAAGAAAAAGTTTAACCAAAAGAATAAGCGATAGTTTGGGTTTGCAAATTAAAAATAGCTGAATCTTGGTAATGGTGGCCCTAACTCATAGAACAAAGGATAGATGAAGGATGGAAAAAATCATGACAACCAAGCCAAGCCATAGGTAAAGAAGGTAACAAGAAATCGAATGACACTGAAAAGTGGTGCAAGTTCCAAAACTTCCCCCAACACAACACTGATGAATGTTGCTCAAAACAATCATTGTTGGTTGAGATGAAATCCTTAGATCTGAAACCTAGCTCAGAATATGATTCAAAGAAAGGAAATTGAAAGTGAATCATTGACGTAGAAACTATTTCCACCATCACAACCGAAAAGATCCATCTAGAAGAGTTGGAGGATCCAAATGAAGGGGAAAACCTATTCCATTCACAAATATGGGTGAAGGGGAATCTGCTAAATTTC
This sequence comes from Larix kaempferi, assembly GCA_027924585.1. Classification (NCBI taxonomy): domain Eukaryota; kingdom Viridiplantae; phylum Streptophyta; class Pinopsida; order Pinales; family Pinaceae; genus Larix; species Larix kaempferi. The sequence goes on from BSBM01001914.1 coordinate 281,645, forward strand.
ATTGTCAACAGTGGTATCCAGAATAGTATGATGTTGATTGAGGTATGTTGATGTATTTGTAACTTTGGAATGTGTTCACTTGTATATTGTATTTGTATTTTATTATTCTACCTCCGACGGAGATGTTTATTCCTCCGGTTGGAGAAGTCATTATTGTACTTAGGTCATGTAAAGTCATTGAGGTCAATCATCCCATGTATGTGAGGGAAATAGACCCCAGAGTTAAGTTATTAATGGGTTATTAGATTGTCCTAGAGAAGTCGGCCCATCAATTACACTTAGAGGCCGACCTGTTTGGGGTTAAGGCTAAGTGAAAGGTAAAGTGTAAATAGAGAGGGTGCTCCTCTCTATTTGATCATTCACAGACTCACTCACCTCACATTAGTGAGAGAGAGAGGAGTAGTTCGCACAGGTGGATGAGGAGGAAGCTGCTGGAGATCATCTACTTGTTTTGGGGTTTTGTATTATTACTCATTCTATCTTTTAGGAAGCCGTGGGGTTTTCCCCTTTATGGTTTCCCAGGTGAAATCGCTTGTGTCTCTTGTCTCTTATGTTTGATATGATGTACACGTTGTTCTCTCAGATAAGATCCTATATCATATTGAATTAAATGATGAAAAAATAACATGGTATTAGAGCTAGCCTGAAGGAAGGCATTGTATGACATTTATGACACTTGTTGCACTTGCGACAAATTGCAAGCTAGGGCTTGGTATAGTAAAAACTAGTCATCGTAAAACTTTCACTATAAATCCTTTTTGCGTTCACGATCTGAATTTTTTACAGGCCAAATATGAGACATGGATGTACCATGTGTAAAACTTTCAGCCTCATATAATCGTGGAAGATCAGCCTACTGACCATGGTCATTGGAGTGCTATGATTTGATCGGAAAAACTTTAATGACATGTTAACGAGATAAACACTCCAATGGATTACCTAGATCGTGCTACCATGAAATCAGGGTGATTGTTTCACGTAGCGGTAACTACTACTTGCATAACTTATCATTAGAATATAGAGCGAGGATCAGATAACAATGTAGTTCAAAAATCTGGTTTACATCTTTATTGTAATTATATTTTTAACTTAAAAGTATGATCATTGATGGTCACGACCATCATTAATTAATTCATCTACCTGGGAGTGTATACTATATTCAACAACGCTTAAGGATAAGGATCTGATTCGATCCTCCTACACTATTTCATATAGATGAAATTCTACATAATCGTTGTATATATTAACATGAAGGTTTTTTACATAGCAAAATGGAATCAATCCATTAGTTTAGTAATGAGATATTCTATATTTAGACAGAGAGAACGTTAACACGAACTTGTTTATACATAGGTCGTTTTTTATACAAACTAAGAACTCGATCCCCAAGGATCTCCAACGATAACACATGGATCACATTCAATCTTAACACAGAGGTTAATACATGGATCCATACAATAATCAATCTTCCAAAGAATACATAGGTTAATTCAATTATGAAAGGTTATTCACGGGATACGATCCTAATCCCTTTTACTTTACACGAGGATTATATAAAGTTCTACATGGAATTATTATAGAATATGATTCCTGTCTATGAATATTACATAAAAAAATGAATTCGAACGTTAATCAAGAAATCACCACAGTATAAATCCCAAGGTAACGTCAGGGTCCTTATAAATCCCAAGGTAACGTCAGGGTCCTTGTACTGAAGGGGACTACATTAAAAGTGCTAGAGTATTTTTTTAATTTGTCTATTTCACCGAGTACCTGGACAAAACCAAAGAATGAGCTATTGATATAGAGTATCATCACTCTCATCATGTATAAAAAAAATTGTAGTGTCACTGCGTTAACAGTCCGGACTTCGGGTCACCATAGATTTCCGACCTTAAAATACACAGAGATTGAAATAAAATTCCGATTTAATTATACATGGTTTTCTAGTGAGTTTTAAATTTAATTACATAGGAATCAAAACAGATCTTTCAATTTAATTCCATAGTGGTTGAAACAAATTCTCGATTATCTCATAGAGATATATCGACTCGATTTTTTAGGCTAGATATAGGTTAATGCGTATCAAAATCCCCTTTGAATGAGATATGTAAAGCAAATTAATAAGGCCGCAACTTCTAGCAAGAGAACAGAGGTTTTAAATTCATAAATCTATTTGACCTCACATTTTAATATATATATATATATATATATTATAGCAGTTGATTTTACAATATGTGAACAGAGTTATAGTTATCTCAAATAAATAACAAGGTTTATAACACAAACTAATGCTTCCATGGATTCTCATGAAAAGAAAAGAACTATAAACATCCATTAATTCAACAAAGAACGCAATATGAATAATATTCACAATTCTATAAATTTGTATAACAACATATACTTACTTTCCAACAATGGGGAAGACTACTTGGAGAGTGAACTCCTCCCAACCATAGGAGCTAGAAACTTGTCCGTTTTCCCAGCTCCACCCCTGAGATGGATCACCGTTGTTAACACCCAAATCGACCCTCAGGTTGTAGGAAGGGGGTTTCGGGGTAACCACTAACCAATCTTTGGACTGTTATTACTGACCGAATACAGTCTGAGAGGGATCTCTCAATAAACCAATGAAACACTGGAAATAATCAAGGTCGTCAATCATGAAAAAGGACACCAGCATTCATTGCTCAAGATGTTCTGTTTAAACATATGGAAAAGGTCAGTTTTCTGTAGGGCAAAATTAACTTCTATGAACCATTGGTTGGAGAATAGCAGGGATTTATATTGGGCAATGGAGTCAATTTAAGTATAACATAAACATCATCATCAAATGCTTTGCAAGTACATTTACACAGAGGCAAGGTAGCAACCAACTAGTAGTCAAAGTGATTTAATTGGCGAAAAAGAAGAAAGATTGACAATCCATTGATATAAGGCATACATAGATGAATCCTATACCAACTTTAGTAGAAATATTTTTGTGAAGTACTCGGTAAGAAATGAACAAGGCATAATCGCTATGAATCTCATTCAGATGCTACACTGAACCAAGTACGAAGGAAAGTAAACAATATGGATTGACAATAGAAAGAAACACATATCACATAGGAAAAGGAGAAATAGACTACCAGACCAATTACACAGGAATCTATGTAAAACATACATAAGCTTTTGACAACTTTATTCAAGAAATATCTCAGAATAACAACAATAGACAAAATATGCAAAGCTCGAAAAGTTCTCCACCTTTCCATTCGAAATTACATGGAACTTATAGAGGCCCAGAGTCTCATACTCAGCCTATTTTGAAACAGAAATTAGTTACAATATAGGGACACCTCATCACAGCTCAGATGTCACTATCACAAAACAGAAAATATAACAAGATAAGCTTAACCGATTTCTTTCCCGATTAACCTCTCCTCCTCCTTTAACCTAAAAACTTAGGAAATATTACATATGTGTCCTGCCTTTAATAGACAATTAAGGCAATGAACATAATATTATATACAAAGGACTGTCTTAACCCCGGATTCACAAACAACCTTGCGAGTCGAACAAATCTTCTACTTTCAATGAGCTGTCAGCCTTTGGTACATTACCTAGCAAGACAAGTGTCGTTCCCTTAGTAGAGAGTACCAAATAGTGAACTATTTTTGCATCTGGTTGACCACTCTGTTTGGCTTTGTGGCTCTCCTTCTTCATTCTTTGTCGATTTCCTTTGGACAATTGTCCTTCATCAAGCTTCTCTTCTCCACTGGAAAAACTGGGTTCTACGAGGTCAAGTACCGGAAGAGGAGTAAGGGTAGAATTTTCATCCATCTCGTCCCACATTTGCTTTGGCATGAATATCACTTCGCTTTCCCATGCTTTCTCCATGAGCCAATAATAACAGGGGGAGTGGTCGGACTGCTAGGTGCACCATATTTCTGTTATGCCAATAGTAGATAAAAGACATGAAAACCTTATCCATAACTGTTGTGATGATGACGGCGGCTACAAGTGGTTATGATTGTCATGATGTCTGCAACCAAATAATTGAAGTGCTCTAAGATGTGAATTGACCTTCTGCATGCTTCATGACATTGTCCCCGATAGGTGGCGTAGCCAATGATGATGCAAAAAGTGCCTGCCATCATACCGGTAATCCTCTGGGATATTACTCGACTTTGCAGGTCGTTCCCCCTGACATCCCGCATGTGACAATACTTAATGTCAAGTTTTTTCCACATGCTCTGAAAAACGTGGGTCATCTTACTTTCACCACCTTTCAAGCCAACTTTTAATCCATGCGAGGGACCTTCTTCCATTTTTTACCTTCTTTTCATACTTTTCTCGGGCTTCCACACATCTGCTAGATTCTCAGTCATAAGCATCAAGCACCTTTAGGATGCCTATAATCCTCTGCAAAATCCCGCCTCCATCTTAGTAAGGCTGGGATCAATGTCTTCTTCCCTTACCTATCTCAATCCTTTCCCTTTATCCGGAAACTCGGCCTGAAGCCATTAGTATCCGAGGAAGAAAATGCCAGTGAGAGGATACCTTTGGTTATAAAATCTCCCATGTTGGGGTTTGATTTTGACCCACCTGTGCTTTCGGATAGACCAACTGCTACTTTGAATCTTTTCCATGTCGTGGGAACTATTCTTATCTTCCAGGTCGGGTCCGTGATGGGGAATTACAGAGGTCTGGCGACCCTCAAACGGACTTTGAAAAACAGGGCAACCACTGATATTCCGGGAATGGTCAGGGTGTTCAGGATAACGGGAGGGTCAACATTACAAACTATTTTAGACTTCTTGGAGTTCATTATTACTCGTTGGGGCTCTGAGTAGTTTATTGAACACCACGACATGAACTCTAGAAATGGCATAATCTGTTATAGACAAAAGAAAATGAAAAAGCACTGATGGACCCTATGGACATCTACCCCTTGCTTGAGTAGAGCTCGTATCCTTCCTTTAATCTATGGTATAGGGAGCCGAAGGTCTGGGTCGAAAATGTCACAATCTTTGTCTTCTAGGGTTACTCGGACTTTAGAACTAGTAGAAGCCTGTTCTTCTGTCATTTTATAGTTAGAAAACACACTGCATGTTGAAAACAGAGAATTTTGGGACCCTACCTGTCACAAGAAAAGCTTGAGAGCGACCTTTTTCCCTATCATCCTCTTCGGCTTCTATGCTTCCAAAAGCTTCCAACTCCGATAGGTCCAAGAGTGAAATGTTTATTCTTCGCATGCGATGCTATATATATAGAACCCTTTTCGGATATCTTCTATCCACTTTTGCCAGCTGTCCCTTTCTCTTATCTGTTGATCTACCGGGTGTTGTCTCCGATCCATCGATTCGAGCCTTTATTTAACCTTTCTTCATCTCAAACGTAGGATCCTTTATTGGCTTTAAATCCCAGCCGTCGATCATATCCAATGATGGTATCATGACCCGACCTTTGGTTTTGGATTACCACTTAGCCCTCCTCATGAGGTGTTCAGAAGGTGACACATGGCAGATGGTATACAATCTCGCAACCACCCTCCTTGCTTATATGGAGTGCTCTTTTACCTCGTGAGAACCACTGGGGATTGTTGATCTTACCTTGGACATATCTATGGCGGGGAGTCACCCTGGTGTCTAATTTCCAGTACCTTCGTAGGTGGATCCTAATAACATCCGCCAGCTGTAGATCTGACTTCTTTTGTTGTGAGTCGTTGATCTACTTTGATCCTTGTGCTGATGTGACCATATGCCTTCTGCACTGTCAGATTCCTGGCTACACGATCCGCACCGTTGATCTTATTTCTTATTGCTCCACTATGGTGGTATCGCAAGCCCTTTGGTGGTTTTTGTTTAGCTCCAAAACACTCGTGCGAGAGCTCCTCTGATTGCCATCTTTCCAGGCAGTATGCCTCTCGCAACCACTCTCTTGTGTTCCTTTCGCGCAACTTCGCTATGCGAGGATGATTTATGGACTGTGGATCTCTTTCACGCCTTGGATCAATGATTGGAAAATGCCCGCTCTTTATCTTATACTTTATTTCTCATCGGACTATAGGTTATCAGCATTTTCACCCATTTTCATTATTTGGGCTACCTGCTTCGGCTCAAAGTGCTCAAACCCTTCATCTTTCTCATCATTTCCCTTCTAACTTAGATATTTTCTTGGCCTTAGCAACCTGGACCTGAATAGGGAAGGGGTTTTAACCATCTTTTCACAGAGCCTACCCATGGGAATAGTCTTAGGATTAGGATTTTGGGCAAAAATATTTATGGGTGCCAACAACCGCCATGCACTAGAATGCCAAGCAATCGCTTCCACGCGACACTCTCTCTCTCAGAATTCGTAACAAGCTGATGGACTTATGAAAAGAGAGAACACTCAACAGTTCCTCCATGCGCAACACAACATACCATGCTATATCAATGCACTATTATATATAGTTTTTCCCAAGGCTTGTGCCATCCAAATCAATCCATAAATCCCTATGATTTAGGATCTTGTCTGGTTGTTGAGTTTTAGATTGGATTTGATTGGTAAAAATCTCTCTTGCTTGCTTACACATGTTCTCTGTGCCATGGTGGTGTCCCCTCATTTAGATGAACTCTTAAATTTCCCTTTTTCTTGTATTTAATAATAAAGAAAAAAATTGTTGTGCAAAGTGTCACTTTGTATTTTTGAGTTTTAAATAACTCTTACATAAAAATAATTATTACAAATAACAATTCAAAAATAAATAACAATGTTTTAGGGTATGACAATATGGCCACGTCTCATAAAATCCTTTGCACCATTCTGTAGATAGTTTTAGTTCCAAAGTGAAGCTTTAAATAAAAATCATTTATAACATAAAAAATCAGAAAAATACCATTTTCATGTCTTGAAAATACCACTTGTCCTGCTCTTCTATCGTATAACATTAAATATAAGATTGTATTTTTATTTTAAGTAGAGAGAATATACTTTGAAATACCATTTGTCCTGCTCTACTATCCTATAGCATTAAATATAATAATGTATTTTTATTTTAAGTAGTGGGACTATACTTTGCAAGTTGACAAGTCAATGATTAATAACTTCTGCAATGTGTCGGGAATGGAGGTCATCAATCCTAAGTCTGCAATTTCCTATCAGGTACGGAATCGGGATTATCTCACTATATTACAACAGTTGCTCCCATAAGAATGGGTGATCTTAAATGATGGTTTTCGGTATTTGGGCTTTCTGTTGAAACCGAATGGTTATCTTATGGTTGATTGGTGGTGGCTTGTTTCGAGGGTTCAGGCCCGGATAAACTCTTGGTCATATCGGTGGCTCTCATTGGGGGGTAGGCTAGTCCTTATAAACTCTGTACTATTGAGTATTCCTATCTACTAGTTCTCTATATTCTGCATTCCGTTGGGTGCCCTTACCTCTCTACAATGGATCATTTTTTCTTATTTATGGGCTGGTAACTTTGGTTGTTCTAAATTTCACTTGGCTGCTTGGGAAGCCATCTCATTGCCCAAGAACCTTGGTGGCTGGGGTATTAAGAACCTATGCCTTTTCAACAGAGCGTTATGCGCCAAGAGTCTTTGGAGGGCTCTATTTGGTGGAGGGTTGTGGGGCAGGGTGATAAAAATGAAATAACTTAAACGATTGCCTGTCCCATATTTTTTCAGGACTGCTCTACAGTTGTGTATTCAGCTTCTACCATCTGGAAAAGCCTCATCAAATATTTACCATTGATACAATCCTCCATAGCATGGGATATTGGGCGTGATACTCAGGTATACATTGGCATTGACCCCATCTTGGGCTGTCAATCGGGCTCTTCGTTGTCTCCTGCACTACCAAGTCATTTACATTCTATGAATTTTTATGTGCTCAAACATGTATATAAACTGACGACTGACAAAATTTCACCATGGCTGTGCTTGAATGATGTTCACTTGAGTGGATTGCAGGCGATGGAATGGGATCGTTATGTTTGCTCTTTATATAGTGTCGGGATTATACTTTCTGATCAGGAGGATAGACTTTTCTGGACATGCAACTCGACTGATGGCGAGGTCACTGCAGCCTTGGCATACACTAAGCTTGCTACTCTGTCGTCTACAGTTAATGTGCCTTGGTGGATACCGTGGATATGGAAGATTGACTTCCCTATGAAGGTAAAGTTGTTTCTTTGACTTGGATTCAATGATAAGATATTAATGTGGAATAATTTGTAGAAATGGGGTATTTAGGGACCTAGTTGCTATGTGTTCTGCTGGAATGACGTTGAGTTCACATCACATATTTTTGGAGCTTGTTCGTTCATTATGAATACTATCTGTGAAGTATCAGCTTTGTTAAATATTCATATTTCATGGGCTGGAACTTCCTTGGAGGATTCATTGTTGCACTGGTGCCGAAGACATAGTAAGTTGTCTGCTATTATTTGCCTCTGTATTTGGTTTGTTTGGAAATCCAGGAATGGTGCCATTTTCAATAATCTGCAACCTTCTGTAACAAACCCAATAAACCAATTAGTAAATTAGTGAAGTATTAATATGGATTTTTTTTAAAATCTCTACCATTTAGTAATGACCAAGAGTCACCATCCTTACATCAAATAAATTTAATGATTAAATAGATACTTAATCATTTCTTAGTCGATTCCTCCAAGCAATGTCATTGTCTTATCGCAGTAGGGGAGGCTCTATACAAACTTCTTGGAACCAATTTTTTAATGAACATTCTAAATGTATAATGACTTGCTTCTATTGACTAAATAAATCAAACCAAAACTTACTAACTCATATTTGAAACAATTACATCATTATGCATTCCTTGATCCCTTAGGGGTAACTTGAGTGTGGCTAAACAAAAGATAAATACATTTGCAATAACATAATATTAATATTTGCATACAAGGAATCATCTTTTATCTAAGCATTAAGACGTAACAAAATACACTCATACATCGAGATAAACAACAACGCCACCATAAAAGTACAGAACTATGAAGACCCATATATGTGGTTCACCCCTATTGGGCTATGTCCACGAAAAATTATCTCTCTCTCTCTCTATATATATATTTATATAGAAGGAGAGATTACAATCCGCAACACCGATGTTGCCTTTCACTTTTCAAAGCCCTTTTTTTTAGAGGCACTTTCCAACAATTTAGATTGATCATACCCTATTTAAGGGATATCTCCTACTTTCACAAAATACAAGGGTAATCTTCTTAAACCCTTACAAAACATCTAGATAGGTTTAACACTTACACCTAAAACATTCTGGAGTTTAATCACAATCTCTCATATCTCTATTAACTAGAGTAACAGTAACCCTGTATGGTCAAGCTTATACATCCATGCTTTTGTAGAAATCTATTTGATCTAAAAACATAAACATCACTAAAATTAACAAAAGCCAACAGTAAGAATGAAATCCACATTCACAATTCTACAAATATCTCACCATACTGGGGTCTATTTGTTTTCAAATATTGATCAACATTACACGATGTAGGGTATTATAGAAGGAATGACACCGATCTATTAGGAAGATTAACCCATTATAAGAATATGTAAACATGCACATCATAAGATATATGTAAGTATGCACAACTAGAAACCGATTTAATTCCTCATAATATATATGTAAACATGTAGCATTGGAATCCGATCTATTCCAAGGTAAGAGGCTACTCCAACTAGATGCGGATGCAAAGGTTGGCGAATAACTTTGAAAACACGCAGAGATAAACTCTGCAAAACTAAAGTGTGAACCCTAGCGGTTCATTCCGGATCTTCTGTGCAACCATAAAATATTAACACTGTAAACTTTTGCAGAGAATTAAAGATAATATCCACAGATCACTTCACATAGATAATGTGCTCTCTTCAAATGCAAAATCCAAAGAGGAAAGGAATGGGGATATCCCTCTTTCTTTCTCTTTTATGATAATAGACATAGAAAGGTAAAAAAAAAGGGAAGTTGTCCTCCTTTGTAACTTGGAAACGGTTTCCCGCTATCCTTTCCCCACACTAAATCCAAAATGGAATTCAAGATACAATTAACAAAACACCAGGGTCTAACTGGGATCTATCCATATGAATCCAAAACAACACAGTTATACACTAACATGCATTTCCCATGCAGTAGTTGTAATAAATGAAATTTCAGTAAGGGAAAGGATCAATGTAGAACTAGACTGCGCTAAAGCACTGGTTAAATATGGAAATTAGGATCGAAAGTAGTGGTATTACACAGTACCACAACAACTATGCTCTACTGGTTGGGCGCTACCCCTTATTTTATACATCCCTTAAAAGTGGAGAAAAGAAATCGATGCTATGTGCACATCCAAGCTAAAGAACATAAAAGAAACCTCTACATACTGAAGTAAATATAGAGGAAATCGCTACCGTGCATAGGAATCTCTATTAAGCACAATGCATTTAAATAATATTTCTACTAGTTAAAAAGAGATGTAGGTATTAATCACTCTGAGTAATAACTCTTACTCACGCCGACGTTGCTCCAGGTAAGAGTATTCAACAGATATCGATATTCTCTCCCCATAGCCAGATCTCACTCCGATTAGTTTTCCCTGTCGAGATCCAAGATCCCGCTTTGCCTTTTTCTCTTCTGCCACAGACATCCCCCCTCTTGCCAAGATCCTCCTATACATAACTATGAAGACTATTCTCGGGAAGTCCGTCTAATTGCGCGAGTTCTACACCTGGAGATTAATTTCCCAAACGAGTGCCAAGTGACAGTACTATCTTGCAGATCCCTTTCGAAAGGAGTGCCAAGTGGAACTCGTCGGAGTAACCACTATCTGTCAAGTGAGTATATCAGCCAACAAAACCTCCAAGGGTAATTTCCATGGTGCAAACAAATATTCTTTAGAATATCCACCCAATTTTTTTAATACATGACTATAATTCATAATTCTACTTCCTGCTATATACCTATATAGATAGGGAAACTAAATCATATTAGTATCTTATGAAAATATCTCACTTCCCTGATACTATTAACATTTATTTATTACTTGTTTCCCTTAGTATAGGTTGTATTTGTAATATTTGTACAATAACACCTATAACCGTATTTAATATTTGTCCAAACAATTATTTGTTCAAACATATGTCTTTTAATAAAACATATTAACTTTTTCAGTAGATGTATTTCCATTGTGCTTAAAGGGAATTAACTTTTAATATATATATATATATATTTACAAATGCATGTAATAATATATATCCCTTATAAAATAAGGTGACAAAATATGTCCCTTTTTAATAAGAGAGATTATTTTTAGCTTCAATTAAGAAATCTAAGAAATGACTCTTTGGCCCTCGATGTGAGGATTAAGATGATTATGTTAAATACCATAATCATTCAACCACTTAATAATAATGGTGATAATTAGTATCACTACTTGGTAGCGGCAAGTAGTAAATAAGTCCGTCTAGGATTTACCTCTAGTTAGGATGACACCTATGAGCTTTGGATCAACAAGTGAACATTAGCCGTTCACTTTTCTTGAAACTATTTACAATGTTATGTAAAATAATGATACCAATACTAGCCAACGTCCCTCCTTTGCTTATTCATATTGTATTCATAATATACAAAGGAGGTGGTTCATCTGTTATATATATATATATATATATATAGTAAGGATAATATGTCACTGATTATTTTCTTACTAGAAGATAAGTTTTATGTACTTTTTAAGAAGATCCTTTATGAGTAGCTCCTCACCTTGGCTTCTGACAACACTTATAACCTTAAGGTCAATAGGTAAGGTGTCATATAATGATATGGCTTCCTAGGCATATGGTCTCTTACCCCCTAGGGGAACACAATGCTCATCGTTTATTTATGACTCCAATTTTTAAGTCTCTAAAGTCGAAGACAACACTGCTTTTAAAGGTCCACTGGTGGGGCCTTGGCCTTGAGCTCCTCACCAGGGCCTCATAGATTACAATATACATTTATAAAATCCAATAGGAAATAAAGAGAAGGATATTACATTTACTACAATAATAATAATAATAATAGTGGTCAAATTGTAGGGATGTTACACCTTCAACTGAACGGGTGGTGGCCTATACCATTGCCGCATTCTCTTCTCTCAAGGGGAAAACTTCGCATTGGCGGGCACATAACATTGATGTGGTTTTGGATGAATACCCACTACCACATGGTTTTTTTGATGGGGCGGTGCAGAAAAACCAGTGTGGGGCAAGTACCATCCTGTGTATCAGTCGGTGCACCACTTTCACCTATCCTTTGCTGCTGGATTTGGTACTAATACATGGGCTGAACTTATTGCACTTTGGACCCTACTTTGGTTTCCCCACTCGCGTGAAATTTATCTAGATCTTTGGAGATTCAAAGTGTATCATTGCTTGGATTGGCCGGGGTCCATATCTTAATGCACTTCAACTGAAACACCGGATGGCTCGCATTCAGGACATGGTAAGCACTTTCAGCTCTATCCAATTCAAACACATCTACCGGGAATTAAACGGTACTACTGATTTCCTGTCTCGTCAGTATTTGGTAGAAATGAATGGGAAACTCCGATACGAGGAACTCTGTGCAGGGAAGCTCATTAATATCATTGTGATGAAGCTCTTTTAGTGGGGGTGAATCACTTTTGTTTTTATGGTTGGCTACATGAGTAACTTATCTGTCACTACATTTTTGTTCTGTTGATTACTAGTGTGTTAGGAACAGAAAATGGTCACCTGTGTCAGAGCTTTGTGCTGTTTTGGACTTCTAATATTGTATTTCAATTGTTTCATACTCTGTTATGAGGAATATCTATCTCTTTATATGTACTTTGGAAATGGATCCTAAGCCGGTGAAATGTATGATCATAGCTTGTGGTCGGCTTTTGTTTTCTAATATAAAAGCTGATTTTTCTCTATGAAAAAAAAAAGAAAAAAGAAATCAATGATATCACAACGACGATGGAATGGGATATTTTAATCCTTTTATTGATCTTCTAAAGGGAGAGCTAACAGATAATTCTCCCATGATTAACAAGCCAGTAACGTCATAAGTCATAATTAGCTAGCAATAATGGTAACTTGCTAACGATAATGGCTCAAACGCTACGAATAACACAATGAGATAACGAATAATGCTTCGATGGTTAACAAGCTACCATCTATAAGTTTTTTTTTTCAAACTTCAATATTGCATATATATCAAATTTTAAAAAGACAAAAATATAATAAACCAATTTTATAAATATAAACACAAATAAACCTTGTTCTTATGGTTTTCATGATCATCATAATAATCATCATTTAATTCTAGGTTATGTATTTTACATTTAAGTAAGTAGGTAATACTTGGTTTACTATTCCATTTCTTATTGAATCACTTGTTTTAATTAATTTTTTGTTTAAGTTTTAAGATGAAAATAACAACTAAAAGAGTCAATATAGAAATCTCTCGACTATTCTCATCCTAGTACATGGAATTCACTACATCTTCACATGAGGAGTGTAAAATTGTTGATTCATCTTTAAAAATTTTCACAAGAAGGAGATGAACTCTTTAGGATTTTGGGAAAATGATGAAAGGTCAATTGTGTTGGCACACTTTTACTTTGACCAGGATTCAAACATCCAACATAACACCAACAAACACTATCACAAATACCGGCCCGAAAGGGGTTTTAATCCCTTTCGGCAACACCTGCGAGGCAGATGAAGTCTCACCTAAAGTACCTATGGAAACTACAGGAACTAGATTTATGTAGCATAGAATGGGAATAGCTTGATAGACCAATCATTCATTAAACAACCCATTACATTGAAAAATATTCACATTGACATATCTGGATATTCGACATACCATTCACTTTTACATAACCCATGACATTGCCATATTTATATGTTGAATATTGTAACTTCTAAGAATATTATATTTGTATATTATTTATTCCGGAGATGTTCCATACCTCCGATGTGATTATACTATGAATCCGGAGATGTTTATTCCTCCGAATTGGTTGTGGTAACTAGGGTTATTAGACCCACCATGTGGGGGTCGGCCCAGTCAATTATAATAGGGTATTTAACCTAATGGTTAAATACGAGCCTACATGTACTTGTGTAAAATACATGTGAGTGTAGTGTATAAATAGAGGAGGTATGTTCCTCATTTGACACATACACACACTTGAGAGAGGCGCACTTGTGGAGGATAGGTCTGGTATGGTGGAGAAGGAGATCATGTCTTTGGTTTGCATCTTTGTATATTGCTGGTCATCTATATTGAGGAAGCTTTACTGGGTTTTCTACCCCATGAGGGTTTCCCAAGATAAATCTGTGTCTCTTGTGTTTATGCTATGCTTGTTGTTTCTTCAGTGATCCTGTATATGCTATTATTGTGAAATGGAATGTAATTCTGCTATTTTCTGTCTTAGCATATTAAATTTTAACATGGTATCAGAGCTAACCTGAAGGAAGACAAGGTATGGCACTTACGACACTTGCTTTACTTACGACAATTTGAAGGTTAGGGTTTTACATAGCAAAAACCAGTCATCGTGGAACTTTCACTATAAATCTATTTCTGCGAAGGTTCAGGGTCTGAAAAGTTTACAGGTCGAAGATAACATCCCCAGGTACCTTGTGTCCAAAGGGAACCCTCGGATTCGTTGTACTTTATAAGTTATGATCACTACAAGTTAGGGTTTCTGCCTCTTCCAGATCTCAGTCAAAATCAGGTCACCTTGGAAAAAAGGTCATAACTTGGGCTAGGAAGCTCCAAATGAAATTTCATAAAAAGTGACAGGTAGTACACAGAATGTACTATCTTAAGAAACGTTTTCATAGGATGAAGGTGAACCAGTGACACGTGGCACACCATACAAGTTCACTCTCCTGTTTTATCCCATAAACAGGTCACGTTGCGACACTTGGCATAACTCTCTCGCAGAGAGTCCAATTGAGGTCAGACCTATCAATATGGAAATACAACAGGGTGAGATATCTCAGGAAAAGTTTTCAGAGGCCGAAGTTCAAACAGTGACACGTGGCACGTCGTACAAGTTCGCTCTCCTGTTTTATCCCATAAACAGGTCACGTTGCGACACTTGGCATAACTCTCTCTCAGAAAATCCAATTGAGGTCAGACCTGTCAGGATGGAAAGATGACAGGTCAGGCTACTGCAGAAAATGTTTTCAGACCCTGTGGAAAAGAAATTTTAGAGTTATAGTAGAAACAATCAGGTGCATATTTCTGTCAAAACAGAATTATTTTTGGAGCACCTTTATTCATGGCTTCCGGAATTTAGGGTTTCGGAGAAAGTTAGAATTTTTGGAATCGGAGTCCACGGCTCAATGCTACTCAGGAAAATTGAAATTTAGAGACCAAGATCGAATTTTTGGTTGGGTAGAAGACCGGGCTTCATCAAACCCTAGTTCGGGTTCCTGTCCAGAAGATCCAGAAGTTTCAAAAGCAATTTTGAGGGGTCAAATTTTGGAGATTTCAAAATTGAAGAATGCTAGGTTGATCAGCTCAACAAGACACATTCTTCAATCCATTCAGAAGTGTGAAAGTCAAAGATTGAATTTTTAGGGTTTCTCTAGCAAACCCTAATCAAGCTCCAGATCAAGTTTCACGGGTAGTTGAGGCTAAGGCCTTACATAAGAAGACTACAAAAGGTCTCGACAGGTATGACTTAAGGAGGTTCAGGTATGCCTTAAAATCTCATTCTTGATTAAGTTCATAATGTGTTTGTCTTCATGTTATTTATTAGTACAATCTTGATTAATGTTATTAATTGTCTTATCACCGTAGTAACAATATGAATGCATGTGAATGATCGAAGACATTCATTGATTAGGGCTATATGATTGTACTTATGCATTATGGTGTTGTGTAAGGTTGATGTTGTCTGCTAACAAGACACAGGTACATCACAAAAGACAAATCAAGTTCCATGACCATGACAACATGAAGACAAAGACTCACGAGGTATGTATGACTTTGTTATATTATGTTTAACCTACGAGACATGCAGGTTCTAGATCAGGATCTCTAAATCATTGAAGAGATTGTTTAGGTATGTTGTACATAACTAAGCAGGTATACTAATCCAGGTTTGTTTTTCCTATGTCATGTTAGAATCTTACCTTGTGTAAGTATACTTGGGATGATTGGTTAGTAATCAAGGGTTTATGCATACTAGATCAAACAAGAATATGCATGAGTAAAAGAAGACTTCCTTGAAACCCTGAATACTAATGATCATGACTGTACATATTCAAGATTATTTAGAATTAGAATGTTTTGATAATATTGAGAATATACTAATGAATGTATGTTTGTGTATGAGATCATGAGGATGACACTAGTGTACACTTGAGCATGCACAGTGGTACCGAATGAATAGAAGTTCAGAAGACATACAGAAGATCAAGCGGGAGACAACCACACAAACATAAAAGATAAGTATTTGAGTTGTTATTAGAAATAGTAAATGATATTGCTTGTATGCATAGGATATATCATGCTGAGTGTAAACATTCATAAAGCATTGAACAATATACTACTAATATGCATATGATTGGTAAATTGGACAAACATTCCATTATTGCTTGTCATACTGAGAGTTGTGCACACTCTCGATAGTATGTTCTGGTAGAGATGGAAGGCATCTAGATAGCCACTGTATGCATACAAGATATGTGAAAGTGTTGTGCCAAAGTATTGGTCAAAATAGTTGCATAACTATGTAAATGATATCTGTATGCATAATAGGTTATCATGTCAATATGATTTGATGATTATGAAGTATTACTAATCATGTACTTAATTTTGATTTGTAGGAAAGATCATGATGAATGATGAACTCTGAACAAGCGATGGATGTTCAACAAAAGATTTACAAATCAAACACACTATAGAAAGCTTGTGGTTAAGATATTCTCTTAGAAAGAGGAAGAGAATCATGATGAGATGTTTTGCTCCAAGGGACTAGATAAGACCATTCTCTTAATAATGAAATCAGGTTCTGTATGGGTTCCCAGGATCAGTAGTCAATTGATGAGCTTAATGATCATCATGGGTGATGTGGATCTCAACCTTTTCTACAAGGTTGAATATGGGTTCTATACACATATGACATGGATGCAAGAAGGAGCTCACCACAGAGTTCGAATGATTTTGAGGCTCATATTAGTAGACCCATCTGATGAGAGATGGCACAGATAGATATGCAGAAGATCACTCAATGCTGAGTGTGAATAATGGACAATTGACAGCTTCATGACAAAGCTTGGGATTTACCAGAAGTAAAATTGTTCATAACCTTTACCTTAAGGTTGTGGATGATGAACCTATCATACCATTATTGTATGACGATGATCTCTTTCTGACAAGGAATGAGAAACAGGTCATGAAAATGGCTGCAGAAATGAAAATGAAAGATCTCGGATTAATGCACTACTTCTTAGGTCTAGAAGTATGGCAAGATCCAAAAGGAATCTTTTAAATCAAGGTAAGTATGCTGTGAAGTTTCTAAAAAGATTTGATATGTTGGAGTATAAAGCCATGGCCACTCCCATGGACTCCAACTTGAAGTTGTTAGTTAATGACTCATCGTATTTAGTGGACCTAACCCTATATAGACAAATCATTGGGTCATTGATGTATTTAACAAATACTAGGCTAGATATATGCTTTGCTGCAAATACCCTAAGTCAATATCTAGTAGAACCTAGAAAGGTTCACTTAATAGCTACAAAGCATGTAGTGAGGTACCTAAAAGGTACATTAGATTTTTGGTCTATATTATCTTGGAGGTCATGAACTCCGTTTACATGGTTACTCAGATTCTGATTGGGCAGGAAGTGTCTCAGACAGAAAGAGTACATAAGGTGGATGTTATAGTCTTGAATCTGCCATGATCTCATGGTTCAGCAAGAAACATTCTAGTGTGGCTCTCAGTACTGCTGAAGTAGAATATATGGTTGTCTGCTCTGCCAACTGTGAAGCAGTATGGCTTCAGAAGCTTTTATATGGAGTGTTTGACTTAGAAATGGATCCCACTGTGATTATGTGTTATAATCAAAGTTGCATTAAGATGTCTGAATATCCTGTGTTCCACGATAAGTCAAAACACATTGAGATCCGACACTTCTATATACGAGACATGGTGCAGAGAGGAGCTATCAAGCTCGAGTATATAAGCACTGAGGATTAGATTGCCGATATCCTGACTAAAACTTTGTCTCGAGTAAAGTTTGAATACTTCCGAGACAAGCTTGGTATAGTCCAGAAGGACCCTCCTCGAAAGGGGGAATAGTATAGTACTTGATAACAAGTCTGTCCCTTAAATTTTGTTTTGTTGCACTTAGTTACTTAGAATTATTTAGATTTAGAACTCCTATATATCTTTTATTTCTAGATGTATACATGTTTTTGATGTGATGTATACATGTTTTGATGTTAGATGTATTAGTGAGAATACATGCTAGATGTATACATGTTTTTGATGTGATGTATACATGTTCTGATGTTAGATGTATTAGTGAGAATACATGCTAGATGTATACATGTTCTGATGTTAGATGTATTAGTGAGAATACATGCTAGATGTATACATGTTTTGATGTGATGTATACATGTTTTGATTATACATGCTCGATGTATACATGTTTTGGTGTGATGTATACATGTTTTGATTAGTGATGTATACATGTTTTGATGTGATACATGCTCTTGGATATTTGTACCTGTATAGATGAGAATACAGATGAGGATTGGATCAGCCTTGAACTTAAGTTCTAAAGTGAGCCGTAGACGTGAGGTCTTCGAGAATGAAGTCCTTAGTGGAGAGTTGAGGGGATTCGATCATCCCTGGACTTCCAGTCCTAAAGAGAGCCGTAGACGTGAGGTCTCCGAGAATGAAGTCCTTAGTGGACAGTTGAGGGGATTGGATCATCCCTGGACTTTCAGTCCTAAAGAGAGCCGTAGATGTGAGGTCTCCGAGAATGAAGTCCTTAGTGGACAATTGAGGGGATTGGATCATCCCTGGACTTTCAGTCCTAAAGAGAGCCGTAGACGTGAGGTCTCTGAGAATGAATTCCTTAGTGGACAGTTGAGGGGATTGGATCATCCCTGGACTTTCAGTCCTAAAGAGAGCCGTAGACGTGAGGTCTCCGAGAATGAAGTCCTTAGTGGACAGTTGAGGGGATTGGATCATCCCTGGACTTTCAGTCCTAAAGAGAGCCGTAGACGTGAGGTCTCCGAGAATGAAGTCCTTAGTGGATAGTTGAGGGGATTGGATCATCCCTGGACTTTCAGTCCTAAAGAGAGCCATAGACGTGAAGTCTCCGAGAATGAAGTCCTTGGTGGACTTGAGGGGATTGGATCATCCCTGGACTTTCAATCCTAAAGAGAGCCGTAGACGTGAGGTCTCTGAGAATGAAGTCCTTGGTGGACTTGGGGGGATTGGATCATCCCTGGACTTTCAGTCCTAAAGAGAGCCGTAGACGTGAGGTCTCCGAGAATGAAGTCCTTGGTGGACTTGAGAGGATTGGATCATCCTTGAACTCAAGTTCTAAAGTGAGCCATAGACAGGTGTCTCCGAGAATAGAGGATAGGACTGCATCGTCCCTGGACCTTGGTTCAAAATGCACATGATTGGATTAATCATCCTTAGACAGTAAATCCGGGAAGGATAGTCTTAAATGTGATTGTCATTGGATTAATCATCCTTAGACAGTAAATCCAGGAAGGATAGTCTTAAATGTGATTGTGGTAGGATTAATCATCCTTAGACAGTAAATCCAGGAAGGATAGTCTTAAATGCGATTGTGGTAGGATTAATCATCCTTAGACAGTAAATCCAGGAAGGATAGTCTTAAATGCGATTGTGGTTGGATTAATCATCCTTAGACAGTAAATCCAGTAATTTCGAAAGGAAGGATAGTCTTAAATATGATTGTGATTGGATTAATCATCCTTAGACAGTAAATCCAGTAATTCCAAAAGGAAGGATAGTCTTAAATATGATTGTGGTTGGACTAATCATCCTTAGACAGTAAATCCAGTAATTTCGAAAGGAAGGATAGTCTTAAATGCGATTGTGGTTGGATTAATCATCCTTAGATAGTAAATCCAGTAATTCTGAAATGAAGGATAGTCTTAAATATGATTGTGGTTGGACTAATCATCCTTAGACAGTAAATCCAGTAATTCCAAAAGGAAGGATAGTCTTAAATATGATTATGATGAGATTGATCCAGTAATTTCGAAAGGAAGGATCATGTATATAGATGACGATGTTGATGATCGTGTGATGACGATGTTGCTGATCATGTGATGATGATGTTGCTGATCGTGTGATGACGATGCTGCTGATCGTGTGATGACGATGCTGCTGATCGTGATATGATGATGTTGATGATCGTGTGATGATGATGCTGATGATCGTGTGATGACGATGCTGCTGATCGTGTGATGACGATGCTGCTGATCGTGATATGACGATGCTGATGATCGTGTGATGACGATGGTGATGATCGTGTGATGATGATGCTGATGATCGTGTGATGACGATGTTGATGATCGTGTGATGATGATGCTGCTGATCGTGTGATGACGATGCTGATGATCGTATGATGACGATGATGCTGATCGTGATGGTCTAGATGACGATGTTGATGATCGTGAGGATCCAGACGTTGATGTTGCTATAGTTGTTTGAGTGCTGCAGAAGATAAAGACTCAGTACTGAAGATGTTGATGTTCCAGTAACTGGTTGAGTTACTGATGATGTTAAGAAAGCTTCCAATGATTTATAGATGTATCATGTATGATGTATGACTCGTTGCTCCTGCAGATGTTGTTATAATATCCTTCTCGTTAAGGGGGAGTGTTGAATATTGTAACTTCTAAGAATATTATAATTGTATATTATTTATTCCGGAGATGTTCCATACCTCCGATGTGATTATACTATGAATCCGGAGATGTTTATTCCTCCGAATTGGTTGTGGTAACTAGGGTTATTAGACACACCATGTGGGGGTCGGCCCAGTCAATTATAATAGGGTATTTAACCTAATGGTTAAATACGATCCTACATGTACTTATGTAAAATACATGTCAGTGTAGTGTATAAATAGAGGAGGTATGTTCCTCATTTGACACATACACACACTTGAGAGAGGCGCACTTATGGAGGAGAGGTTTGCTATGGTGGAGAAGGAGATCATGTCTTTGGTTTGCATCTTTGTATATTGCTGGTCATCTATATTGAGGAAGCTTTACTGGGTTTTCTACCCCATGAGGGTTTCCCAGGATAAATTTGTGTCTCTTGTGTTTATGCTAGGCTTGTTGTTTCTTCAGTGATCCTGTATATGCTATTATTGTGAAATGGAATGTAATTCTGCTATTTTCTGTCTTAGCATATTAAATTTAACATTATATACCATATAACATAGATCATATTTCACATTCATCGAATTCTTAATTAAACACATACATGCATTCATAAAATTCATCAACGGAGGAAATAAGCACATACCACATCACATAACGACACCATATTTTAACATGGAAACCCATCCTGGGAAAAACCACAGAAGCACTTTTTCTTTATTATGAGTCGAAACCAAATAATAAGCACTTCATGTATTTGAATTACATATTTATTCCTGACTTACAAAAGATCCACGCACACAGCCTGGAGATCAGTGACTCAGCTCTTCAAAATATCTTCAACATACCTAGACTGATTGCTCATTACAAACCAAAAATATCCTGACAACATACTTATCTCTCCTTCACTGACTAATGGACTAACAACCCTGAAATTTCCCTCAAGTATTACATATTTATAGGGTGCACTTAGCTTGTCCTACTCCCACTATCCCACTTACCGACTAACCAACTTATTAATGCAAGGGAACAAAATATAACTAACTAACTCAAATCCACTCTTTTGAATTGATCAACATAACCATTTATCTTGGTTTCTTGACCGCTTCATCGGAGTTGACCGCTTCGTCAAACTGTTTCCCCTATGTTTTTGTCCCCACCAAAAATTTCTTCACCAAAAATGGTACCCAAACTATACTAGGACCAACGGGCCTTGAACAATCACATGTGGCTCGTCTCGATCCACTTGAATGTTGTTGTATAGGTTCTTGCATCCGCGACAGGAACTCATCGTATACTTCTTGGATGCTTCGACTACCTACCAGACTTCATCCTTCCTTTGATCGATTGCCTCGACCATGTCAACAATAATGTGTTCATTGGTCACCTTGATAGTCTGAGTAACTACCGAATGGATGGAAGTATGCTGACTTCCAATATCTTTTCCTAATAGTTGAAAACAAATTAATTCTTTATTAAGTAAATTATAAAATTTATATATATCATAAAATTAGCATTTGGACAATTATATTTGTTTTATGTCATACTAATCAATTAGTAATAAGTTGGGTCATATTTACATAACATGATTTCCTTAAAACAACTTATGTTTCAAAACATATGAACTTTATATTATGTATATATTTACATGTATCTTAATATCTATATAATATTTATATGTAATCTTAATATTTATATTGATATATATATATATTAGTATACATGTTGAATATAATGGTAGATATCTATATTAGTTCTATATATTTAAAACAAATATATATATATGCTATTGCATATATCAAAGCATATTGATCAATATATGTGTTAGTATATAAATATACATAGATTAACTAAGGTATATACACATACACAGACATATACACACACACACAAACACATATATATTAGCATAAACAAGTATATATATATATATATATATATATATATATATATATATATATATTACAAAGCATATGCCAACCTACATACCTAAGAATAACATTGACTCATATATTCCTAGCATGGTAGATATACATGCAAGTATACATGTTTAGGTATGTGCATGGTGGTAGATTAATATTCTATGTATACTAGTATATATATTGGTATACATGCATGTTGGCATATATATTATTAGGTATACTATGTGAACATGCATTTATATCTATATTGATGTGTATACTAGGTGGATATATATTGAATGATATGTATATATACTAGAATATAAGAGAATGATAAGACACATACATAATTGGATGCAATCAATATATTTTGACATCGTTGAAGATGGTAAAGATATAGGTGCTTAGGCCATAGTCCCTAGATGCATTGAGCCTATAAAAAGGAAAATTATCTTGTAAAATATATATGGTTAGAAGAGCCACGTTGAGGTGTCCCTCTAGACGTGCTTACTTGGAGTAATCTTGAGTCTCTTTTAAAAATTGGAAGTTATGTTCATATCCTTTTATGGTATGGTAGTGAAAGTGTTGCATACATATATTTGATTCATAGATACATGAATATTGCGATAGTGACAATGATGTTCCATAAATGATGTGGTATCATGATGACTATGTGATGGTTTTTTAGCCTAGCATATATGGTTTCTTATCATGGCATATACATGTTGTCCAATGCAATGTACATTGTAACAAAATAATTGTAATTAACTAAGATATATGGGAAATGTGAGGTCCAAACTTCTTGTTGCTACAACATCCCCCCCTAGATTTTTGAAAAAATATTGGGGCCCCTCCTCTGTTTTTGAGGAAAAGTTTGCCTAACGATATTTGGACATCATAGTCTCTCCTTACTTAGTTTTTTCCCTGAAAAAGGTCTTTACCTACCTTACTTTTTGAGTTATGTCTTTTTTGCCTAAGTAAAACTCAAGATTTTGGGCTACAACGGCGGAAGCTCTGAGCTAACCTTGCCGCAATGGTGGAAGAGTTCGTCCAAACTTTCCAAAACCGTAGAATCAAAAAGGCTAAGTCAAGCTACGGCGTAAAACTTATCTTAAAACCTCCGAAAGGGCGAAACCTTTGATCAAGTGGACCCACGGTAGAATAGATTCATCAAGTTTCTCCACAACGGTGGGAGTTTTCGTCTAACTCTTCTGCAAACATCGGAAACGTACCAATAAGTCATCTTTGTGGGAAGACTCATCTATCTTTCCCAAAATAGCGAAGGTCTTCAAGAAAATTTTCCGCACCGACGGGTAGAGTGGCACACTTTCGGAAGAACTCGGATAACTCTTCCTCAAAGGTGAACAAACTCACTTAAGTTTGCCGATGCGTCGCAGCACACTTCTCCTTTGCGGAAACATTCGGACAATTCTCCCACAATGGCGGGTAAAACTCAACTTTTATGTCCGCAAGAGACGGAAACCTAAACTTAGTCTTTCCGATTTTTGGCGGTCGTATTTATTGAGAAAAGGTTGATTTGACCCATCTGTACACGACCTTAAATCTCGTTCTAATGGATTGCAACCACCCTAATAATGGTTTGCCTGTACCATTTTTTAATATATAGGGCGTGAACCCCGTTGGTGTTCCATTGTTTTTTGTCACCCCAAAGCTCTCTTCCCCGTTTCTGTTTAAATTCATCAAGCGCACATTCTAGGCTCGCAGGCTCTTCAACAAACACCGACATCCACATAACGTTCGTCCCTTCACAGGTTAGTACCTTGGAAGACCTTGTTATAATGTGTTCTTCCCATTTAAAGGGGCATGATCCATCACTCTTTTCATTCTATCCTAGCCATGGCAGGACTCTTGGAGTAATCATGACTATAGCCGACCCATGTGCACCCTGACTAAGACATATTGAAGCCCTAATTGTGGACATAAAAGCCTCTAGAACCTCAAGCACCCACCGCTTAAGTGTTAGGAGAACCGACAACATACCTCTGCTCATCATAAAAGCCACATGTTTAGTAATTTCAAGACCAACCTTGCCCGTCCTTGCACCAAGTTATAAGTGTTTTTGCGACTGTGGAGTTTTACATCTTTCTGTGCTTTCAGGTCGGTTATTATCATGTCGTTTTCTTATAAGAACGTAGAATACCCAGGCCCACTTTATGTGCATTTCTCTCATAGTTCGTAGTTGCAATATCAACAACAGAAGTAACCGAGCTAAGGTTTTTCACAAGATTATAAAATGGCATGTGAAAGAAATATTTTAAAATAGTGTGATGAGCAAGAATTAGGAGTTCTGGTTGGCATTTGAATATTATCATTATAAGTAGGATGCTGGTTTGGATTGTTAACATCGCGTCATATATTCTTATTCATGTTTGATTGTTGAACAGGATTTTCAAAAAATGGCTAAAGGTGGCAAGAGAAAATCAAAGGCAGCTGACGAAAGAACAAGAGTAGAAACTACATTCCAGGATACCAAGTGCACCACAGGCGTGCCTCCAAAAGTAAACTGGGGAGACGTATACTGCATGATAAGAGATCAGAACTTCCCTAAAGCTCTTCTTGAGGAGGAATGTTTATATCAGAACATCCGAAACTATTGTATATCCAAGGCGGCCACACGTCCAGAACTCTTCCCATGCTCGGAAGTAATTGGATGGGTTTTGTAGCATGAGAACACCGAGACAAGAGTTATAGCAGATAACAAAGGGAAGGCATTTTCCTCATTTCACCCATCCTATATCTCAACAGCCTACAAGTTGCCCAAAGCCCAGCACCGGCTTGATGATGCATGGTTGGAAGGGATCCAGATGGATAATCTAGAGATGGCAAGGAAGTTGTTAATTTCAGGCAAGCAAATCAGAAGAAAGGATAGTGAAGAGTATGAGGTTTAAAATCTGAGGCCCCCTTTCAGACTAATCGCTCTCATGTTAAGCGGAATCTTTGGAAGACCCAATGGGACGATGTTCATGCTGCAATGGGTTCCTATCATCCACTATGTAGCTTTCAAAGGGACAATCTTCAACTGGGTTGATATTCTCTCAGACAACCTGTCATCAGCTATAATAGCTACACGAGAAGGATTAGTGGAGAGGAAGGCAGGATATTATATGGCCTCTTACTTGATAGATTGTATGTTGGCAGGTAGTTAGATAAGGAAACGTCGCAATACTGTTGACGCTGCAACACATCGGATGAGGGCACGGAAGGAGTATTTTGTGTTAAAGTATACTGCAGTTGGCGGGTTTTGGATCACTTGGACCATATGTTATGTAATGTTGAGTCAATTGTACCACGGTATGAGGGTTTTTGGGTCATTTGGACCAAGTCAGTTAGATATTGGGTCATTTGTCCATAGTGTCAGTTAGGAAGTTGTTTGTAAGTGGACAAACATTGTAATGGCAGAGGCCTATAAATAGATGATAGTTGTAAGTCTTAGAAGAGAAGTGGGTGAGAGATAAGGAGACGGAGATCTATGTTTTGCTTCTGGTATATGACTGCGACAGTAATAAAATGATGATGTTTTGGTACGATCTTTGTGCAATGTTGTGATATGTGAATGTTGTTATATTTTCTTAATGCAATGTCTGCTTACTATTGTTGTGATGATAAATGTTGCGATTAAGTAATATGTTATAACTCCATGTCGAATGTTTAAAGTTTTTTTTTAAGTACTGCAATAGAGCTAGTCCGTGCAGCCACAACTCTCCTCCTCCCTCGGCAGAAACATGGTTCTGTCTGCTCTTCCTGGACGCCTCAGGTGAGACCTTATCTAGTCTACGGGTGTTGCTGGGCGGGCTCAAACCTACCCGGGCTGGTGCCCGGGGAGACTGCGGTATGTGTCAACAGTGAGGTGAACCCCTGTAGACCGAGGTTGCATTAGTCAACAAATGGTTCCATTGCCGGGACTGTGTGTAGAGTGAAAGGAGGTCATGTTGTGGCACCCAACGAAGCTAGAGATACAGAGCTGGTTTGATCGTAAATTACAAGAGTTTGCTGAAGAAGAAAGCCAAAACATGCGACTGATAGTAGATCACTGATTGGGATGATATGTTCACGATGGTCTGCATGAATGGTTTTTCTATGAATTCCCGGTCATTCTGTACGAGTGGTTGTCAAAGCTGACCTTCCAGAAGAGGAACTTCTAGGGTGGTGAGCTGACGGCTTGGACCCCAGAGTTGATTCAGGAGCTACAAGAAATCGATAATAAGGCATCACGGGCTGTCGAAGTTTGGCTTGATAGCATCTTGGAGGGATATATCACTGAATTTGTGGTTGACACAAAGAAATCCTATAGTGAAGATGAAAGATACTTCTTCCAAGGACCAAGGGGAAGGTTTCTGCTATCGCTCCAACTGTCAATTAAGATGCTAATCTGTGAAAAGGGTATATTAAAGATGCATCTTGATTAGTAGACAACCTGGTGGGTGGAGGCCATGGGTACCATGACTGCTGGGGAACGGTACATGGAATGGTAAGGGGTAGATGGGTGCAGACTATGAGGAGACTATTAGTGAAGCTGAGGAAGAAAGTGGTCTTACAAGAGGAGGAGCGAGGTTTCGACAGGAGAAGAGGCAGAGGACAGGAGAAGGTGTTGCTGTGATCGAACCGCAAAACCGCGAAGGAATAACACACGGGACGAAGCGACCTCACAGTCCTGACAGGGATGACCAGGCTACACCTAGGATAAAGGCAGGACCAAACCCCGACACCAACGTACCCACACCTCCGCTCACTGACTCACAAACAACAAGAAATACCACTTCGACACCACCAAGTTCGTCAATTCCGTAGAAGTTAATTGGTAGTAGCACAGCGACAGGAGGAAGGAAGCCCAAAATGGCAGGCGATGATGCTAAGTTACCATTGTTCCACGGAAATGCGACAAAGAAACCAGAACAGTATTGGTTTTTGTTTGAAGCAGTTTGGACCATGAAACAAATCACTGATGTTGATGCTATGAAAGGACAGTTAGCCATGACTCAGCGAGGTCGTGCATTAGATTGGTTCATGAAGTTTATTCTCGTTCCTACAGGAGCCCCAGAGAAGTCACTAGATGAGATTCAGGATGGGCTGATTGTTGAATTTAGACGACCTAAGTCGAAGGCTCAATATATTACTGAATTGAAGGAAATTAAGCAGTATCCCAATGTGACGGTATGATATTTCGACCAACGATTCAAGACGCTGATGGAAAAGTTTAGTTTCGATATGAGCGTCATCCAACATAAAGAAAGGTTCACTGCGACACTGCTACCCACATTCGGTTGCCGCTGATGTAGGAAAACATATCAACACCTAGCGAAGCTCTAGAGATTGTAATACAATTGGAGGCATCACTGATTGGAGATAATGCAGCCGAGATGTCGCAGATGCAGATGCAGCTCACCAACCTAACTATACAGTTGCAAGATTTGAAGAAGAACACGGAACAACACGATGAAGTATGGTGTACGTGATGCTGAGGAAAAGGGCATACGAAGGATAATTGCCCAGATTTTCGTAATTATTTGGTGTTAGGTGCACCAAACCGGTTAAATGGTGGCAGTATGCCGTGGTGTCATGTTTGCCAAGTGTTTGTGCACAATCACGATAATTGCCCGTATATGCAGAAAATGGTCACAACCCCGTGAAATCTTTATTGCACATTCTGCAAGTCAGTGGGTCATGATGACAAGGATTTTCATGCATATGGATTGCTATAGGAAAGAATGTGTGATGCATTCTACGTCAAGGACGATCAGCGCGCCGTGCAACAACCACAACTACAACCGCAGGTAGCTCAGCCACTACCGCAACCACAAATGCAGTTTGTACCACAGCAACAACAACCGTACCAGTTCTATACTCTGATTCAGATGACTCCCCCATAGCCACAGTATGTACAACAACCGTAGCATGCATCACAAGGGCAAGGGATACCACCAGCACCGATGCAACAACAGTTTAACCAACCTCAGTACCAGCAACAGGGCGGCTACCGAGGAGGATACAAGGGTGGATGCAGTGGTGGATTTGGTCATGGAGGAGGAGGCCGAGGTGGTTGTGGACCTGTTCAATGTTACCACTGTGCGGTATGATGGCATTATCAGCGTGACTACCCACTACTATAGAATTAGTGTACATTTTTTTTTGGTAATGATCATATGGTTGAGAATTGTCCATAGTTGATTGCACGATGGCAGGCTAGGAACGCTCCACAGCTACAGAATCAGGCCCAGCCACAGCAACCAGTACATAACTAGGTACAACAACTAGTACAAAACCAGACGCAGGGTGCAAATATTGCGACCATTTCTGCAGAACCACGACCACAAGATGCTTCGGTGGCTATTGTCACTCGTGGAGGCAAGAGGAATGGGGAAGATGGTTCGCGACCACTGATTTGGTTGGCTGGTCAGAAGACGGTACCTTTCGACATTGATATGGAGTGGCAGACATTCCTGGAGGCACGTCGCACCTTGGAGAAAGACCGTGGTAAGGCTGTTGTTTGTGATATGCCACCTATCTTTAATACTACATCAGACGCTGATCGGCCGCCACCACTGGGGACATTGCAAAAGTTTCTTGAAAGATGTCTGTTATTGGCCCAAGACTCAACTGCCCTGGTTGAGATTGAGGGATGGTTGTAGTGCTTTATGAAGGACGGTAGGAATCGGCAGTAAACTCCCTACAACAACAGAAGAATGACAAGGAGATGCGAATGAATATTTAGATTGGTGAATATGATGTTGACTCTGTGATTCTTGACCTTGGTTCAGATGTTAACATCTTAACCAAGTAGGCATGGTAGAAGATGGGGAGTCCCCCATTGAGTTGGTCTCCTGTGCAGCTCTGGTTGGCTAACCATGCGAAGGTAACACCCATTGGGCGAGTTCCGCGGCTCACGGTTGATATTGAGGGCATGAAGACTTATGCTGACTTTGATGTTAGTGAAGTGGTTGAGGGAGGAAGCTCTTATCCGATGCTCTTGGGGATTGGATGGGCTAACGATAGTGGAGCTGTAATCAACTTCAAGAAGTGCATGATGACCTTTGAGAATCATGATTTCAGAGTCATAGCCTTGTTGGATCTAGCTGAAGGACGCCGATACATGGAGCCTGTAAAAGATGATGATCCCGTTGGATGGGACCATGCATTCAATATTTCTGAAGATTATATTCATCCTACTGCCTACGATGAGTTGGAGTGGC
The DNA here is from genome assembly GCA_027924585.1 of Larix kaempferi. Lineage (NCBI taxonomy): Eukaryota > Viridiplantae > Streptophyta > Pinopsida > Pinales > Pinaceae > Larix > Larix kaempferi. Next base: position 311,658 of record BSBM01001914.1, read on the forward strand.
GCAGCGAGAGTGCTGCATCTTTTGACTCTGATGATGCCTTAGAACATTGGCAGAACCGATTGCATGAGGTACCATTCCAGAAATGTGGCTTAGTTACGCAATCCTTATGTCGTGTTGCGACAGAAACGATCACATTGCCTCTCTATGAGGGGTTTCCTGGCCTAACCACCTTTTTAACAGAATTTGAAGACCGCGTATCAGAACCACAATGATTGCTGGCATTGGAGGAAGCACTGAAGGCTTCTCCAGCATGCTGGTGGGACACACATAAGAAATTCATTAATGGTTGGTCTCAGTGTCGAAGGTTGATGATGGTTCGGTTCAACGATACTGAGGTTTATCACATTGGCAAGTATGATGGCCGAGCTAATTCTAGTGATCATGTGATGGAATGCCAACAATTATGGGTAGCATGACCCAGAGATGAGTGGGTCCATGCTTTTATCCATACTTTGGATGAGATGCCGTGCTCATGGCACACTGCAGCCGAGTTGTGCCGAGACATTACAACATGGGGGGATTTGACGGTCTGTTTCACTCATACATTCACTTTTGTGGATGCCAACCCTAATGTCCATAACGCCTTATAGCTCATCCACGACTTGGTACTTCAGGTTGTTCCGGTGGCCTACCCTGTCAACCCGCACACATATTTTTAGATGCAATCTCTCATGGAGTGCTTCAACATCAGCAGTGGGCCAGAGGATGATGATGATCCCCAGAATGTTAACATTCCTGAATTTGAAGGAAGTCGCGATGTGGTCCCACCTGCTACACCAAGTCATCCGTTTAGTCAACCATTGCAGCTTCACAAGATGAATATCGGCACAGAGGCTACTCCCAAGTTTGCTAATGTTGGGGATTATTGGAACGATGAGATGATGAGTAAGGTTACTGAGTTACTTCATGAGTTTCAAGATGTGTTTCCCGTGAAGTGTTCCGAAATGAAGGGAATCTTGGGTGATTTAGGAGAGATGAAGATTCCATTAAAACCAGATTCTAAGCCAGTCCGACAGCGATCTTACCGGCTGAATCCGCAACATAAGGAAAAGGTCAAGGAAGAACTTGATCGCATGTTGGATGCTGGTATTATTGAACCTATGGAAGATTCCAAATGGATCAGTCCTATGGTGGTGCAAGACAAGAAAACAGGTGAAGTGCGCATTTGCGTTGACTTGTGGAAGTTGAACGATGCCTGCTTGCATGACCCTTTTCCAACACCGTTTACTGATGAAGTACTTGAAAGAGTGGGTGGCCAGGAGATGTACTCATTCACTAATGGATTCTCTGGCTACCATCAGATTCGCATTGCCAAGGAAGATCGCCATAAGACAACTTTCGTTACTGAATGGGGTTGCTTTGAGTACACAGTAATGCTGTTTGGTTTGAAGAATGCACCTGCGATATTCTCTCGGGTCGTTGTTGTCACATTCAAAGATTTTATTTAGAATTTTTTGCAGGTATATATGGATGATTGGACTATTTATGGGTTGATTCGTGATCATCTGGCCAATCTGTGGTTAATGCTTGAGCGATGCCGATAGCACCAGATATCGCTGAACTTGAAGAAATGTATTTTTTGTGCACCGTTTGGGATATTGTTGGGTCATATTGTGTGTAAATAGGGATTGCTGGTTGATCCAACCAAAATTGCACTCATTTTAGGGTTGCAATTGCCAACCACCATTAAGCAGTTGCGAGTGACTTTGGGTCATATGGGATATTATCGCAAGTTTATCAGGGGTTATGCTATGATTACTACCCCTATGGAAAAGTTGTTGGAAAAGGATGCGGTATTCTAGTGGAGCCTGGAATGTTAGGATAGCTTCGAAACGCTCAAGGAAAAGATGGCGTCAGCACCGATCTTGGTATTTGCGGACTGGAGTAAGGAATTCCATGTCCATGTTGATGCTTCATTGATTGCATTGGGTTTTGTGTTGGTTCAACCTGGAGAAGGAAACCTTGATCATCCTGTTTCTTTTTCCAGTCAGAAGCTGTCCTCTGCAGAACACAATTACACTACCATAGAACGAGAAGGTCTGGCCATCGTTTACGCGTTGCAGAAATTTAGGCATTATTTATTGGGTGGACACTTTAAAATGTTCACTGATCATTATGCATTGAAATACTTCATCAATAAGCTTGTGTTGGGGGGGAAGATATGCCATTGGCTACTTTTGTTTCAGGAGTTTGATTTTGAAGTCATTATGAAATTGGGGCAGTTGAATGATGGACTAGATCATTTATCACAGATTAACATAGGGGAGGAACCGGCTAATATCAAAGATGGGTTACTGGATGCCCAACTATTTAAAGTTTCTGCCACTGATCAATATTTTGATGACATCCTTTAGTTTCTGGTGATCGGCACCATGCCCGATGACTTTACCACTACTTAGAAGAAGCAGTTGGTTGTCAAGGCTGGTGACTTTCAGCTAATCGCAAGAGAGTTGTATAAATTGGGCGCTGATGAGATATTGTGCAGAGGCGTCTTGCCGCATGAGCAAGTGCAAATATTGGCTGAGGCACATGGTGGAGTAGTGGGAGGACACTATGGCGGTTGGGAGACTACCCAGAAGGAACTGCGTGCAGCACTTTGGTGGCCCACATTACATAATGATGTGACAGATTATGTGCAGTCTTGCAATGTTTGTCAGTGAACTGGAAATTCGTCCAAACATGACGAGATGTTGCTGCTACCTAAAATGAAATTGCAACCATTTGAAAATGGGCTATGGATTTTGTAGGATTGATCAATTCACCAGGGAAACCCACAAGTGCACAGTATATTGTCACGGCGACAGAGTACTTGACCCGGTGGGCCGAGGCGGCACCCGTAGTTGATTTCTCCACCGTAATGGCTGTTCAATTTTTGTTTGATCACATTATCACTTGCTTCGGCTACCCCAAGATATTGCTGAGTGATCAAGGCAGCCACTTTCTTAATCGCACCATCAACGCATTGGCGGAGGAGTTGCAGATACAACATAAGAAGAGTACACCCTATCACCCACAGGCGAATGGAATGGTGGAGGTGTTTAACAAGGTATTGGAGCATGCACTGACAAAGGTGTGCAATGTGAACCGCGATGACTGGGATCTGAAAATCCTAGCAGTGTTGTGGGCCTATCGCACCATATGTAAAAGGTTGATTGGTCAGACACCTTTTAAGCTGGTATATGGGAAGGAAGCAATTATGCCAATGGAGTACATTGTTCCAAGTCTACGAATTGCGGCTGTTATGGGCATGGATGATGTCGCAGCATTAGATGAACATCTAGCGCAATTGGTGCAGCTGGAAGAGGATTGATTTATCGTTGGCTTTCACCAAGGGGTGGAGAAGGATCGCCAGAAGGCATGGCATGATTGCCACATCAAAAGTAAATAGTTTCAGCAAGGCGACTTGGTGCTATTATACGACAGCAAGTTTATGAAACATCCAGGAAAATTGTAGATGCATTGGCTAGGTCCATATCGCATTAGTAGTATTACTTCAGGTGGAGTGGTTCAGTTGCAGCAGTTGGATGGGGCGATGCTCCCCAAGCTAATAAATGGTCACAGGTTGAAGCCCTATCGATCAGGCTTGGAATATTGCTATGTCTGAGTCGCATCGGAAAAAAAAAAAAAAGTGTGTTGCAGGTTTCTTGGTGGCAGATGGCGCACCAACAGAAGAAGGAATGCGCAAGCATGGAGGCTTGTGCCGCAAGTTTGAAGCAGTCGGAGACACATGACAGCGTTGCAACTAGGAAAAATCAGTAATAAATGCCAAAACATTAAGACATTTAATTAACGGCGTTGTTCGAATGATGGCCATTAATGGCAGATCTGGCCAATCGGTGGACAGGATCAACAGTGGATTTGCGTCATTAATAGAGGATTTGGTTGAGTTAATGCATGATTTAGTCATGATTAGGGTGGATTTGGGTAGATGCTATAAATATGGCCTAGCGTCAGTCGGAAGACACCTAGGAATTAGTAAGAAGTGTTGTTGTGGAGTGCTATAGTGATTTGAGCCAGTTGCTATTAAGTATATAATGAGGAATGGTGAGGTATGCCAGGCGAATTGGAGACAGTGGACATTAGCAGTGAAGTGGAGTCTCCATTCGTTCTGGTTCCTGTAGAACAAGAAGCTGTGTCCTCGAACACCATTGATCTTGGAGCCGAGGTAGCCAACATGCCGATGGGAGCATCAAGTGTTGCGAAGAAGCGTCGAGGAGGTCAGCCTTCTGAATCCCCGTAGAGTAAGAGGTTGCTTCAGTTTGCGACAGCTGGCGAAGCTCCGGAGCAGGTGGGCTGGTCCAGTCGCACCATTCATCCATTTTCCCAATGGCTGGGACAGTCATCTAGTAATATCCTTGGTTACATCCCTCCTGTTCAGCCGGATGCCACCCCGCGTAAGATAAACCTGAGACAAAAATACAGTGTGAAGATGCCCACACTCCTGGCTGGGATGGAGTGCTTTGTGGATATTGGGTCGGCGCTGATGCACATGTGCTACGAGGACCATGACATGGCGGCCTACCCCAACATTGCATTAGCACCATATGTTCCTGAGACACGCCATTCACCGGTTCCAGAGATACACGACTGGGCACGAGGACTGTGGCAGGCCGGCTTGTTAGGGCTCATTAACATGTCGCATTTTGGGCGCCTAGCAGAAGTTGGTTCCTATGTAAAGCAACTCTTGTCATGCTTCCATGAGGGTTCATTGTGGCTGGACAGAGAGGTCCAGGTCACTGTTGACTTGATTTCATTCATTACCAGCTTGCTTAAGAATGGCGTTGATATGGCATAGTTTATTCAAGGAAAGGAAAATGAGAAGAAGCGGGCGTGTCAGTTGGCACAAAAGTATGGCTTGGAATCGGATGGGCGTGCGTATCACACTAGCAGTTGCAATGATCAGGAAGTACTCACAGGAATTAAGATCCTGTCCTATAAAGTGATTAGGGGAGGTCACCCTAACCAATGTAATTCGGGAATAGTGCATGTGCATAGCAATGTGCAAAAGGAGTCCAGATGAACTAGTCCCTATATCTCTTAAATCACCTGATGGAGGACGTTGCAGCAGTCCAATTGGGACAGAAGTATCGATAGCAGGTCATGGACAAGCTTACCGATCACCCATCTGCCAATGATGTGATTAGGATTCAGACAGCGGCTACGGATGCCTAGGAGCTAGTGCAGAATGTCGAACAGCCTTATGCAGACTTCAAAGTAAAGACCACGGCATGTACTATGTCTAGCAGTTGACGTGGCGTGAGGGTGAGCCACAAGATTGTGTTGGGGGCCTGTTGGCAGGTGGTTTGATAAGGAAACATCGCAGTACTGTCGGCGTTGCGACACATCGGATGAGGGCACAGAAGAAGTATTTGGTGTTAAAGTATACTGCAGTTGGTGGTTTTTGGGTCACTTGGACCATATGTTATGTAATGTTGAGTCAATTTTACCGCGGTATGCGGGTTTTTGGGTCATTTGGACCGAGTTAGTTAGATATTGGGTCATTTGTCCATAGTGTTGGTTAGGAAGTCATTTGTAAGTGGACAAACAGTGTAATGGTAGAGGCCTATAAATAGATGAGAGTTGTAAGTCTTAGAAGAGTAGTGGGTGAGAGATAAGGCGATGTATGTGTACAGAGATCTATGTTTTGCTTCTGGTATATGACTACGACAGTAATCAAATGATGATGTTTTGGTACGATCTTTGTGCAATGTTGTGATATGTCAATGTTGTTATATTTTCTTGATGCAATGTCTGCTTACTGTTGCTATGATGATAAATGCTGCGATTAAGTAATATGTTATAACTCCATGTCGAATGTTTAAAGTTTATGTTTAAGTACTGCAATAGAGCTAGTCCGTGCAGCCACAACTATCCTCCTCCCTCGGTGGAAACATGGTTCCATTTGTTCTTCGTGGACGCCTCGGGTGAGACCTCATCCGCTCTGTGGGTGTTGCTGGGCAGGCTCAAACCCTGCCCAGGATGGTGCCCAGGGAGACTACAGTATGTGTCGATAGTGAGGTGAACCCCTGTCTACCGAGGTCGCGTTGGTCAACATTGTATTGTGGAAAAATGTCCCTTTCCCAAGTTGGGATGTATATGGAACTCGGGAGATGGATCAGTGTTCACTGCCTACAAAATCTTCTGGGCTCAGAATTACAAAAGGGATTACAAACTCATTTGCGAGGAGTTCATCATGCCCCTATATGAATTAATGTTTAATGAAGAACCCAACTGCCTATCTGAGAACGCCATGGAAGCTTTGGAGAAATATGGTGATTTCTATTTTTCTCTAGAAGGTACCTACATAAGAATGTACATAGGCTCCAAAGCCCTGTTAATCCTACCTAGGTATGCTACAGATTATATAGTCCACAAGGAGATGGTAAGACAGGTATTCATTGATGGAATTGGTAATACCCTGTATAGGGCCAAGAAAGCTACTTTTTCGCCCTTACCCTTCTATGTTGGGACCTACAAGTTCTCAGGAATTGCAACTGTAAAAGATTTTGTCGCATATTTGAGAAGCTTTCATTTTGGAGAAAAGATTTTTCACAGGAATGATCAACAAGGCAGCTGCACAACATTGCAAAGAACTCTCCACACCCTTTGAGTATGCTAACTTTATGATCAAGAGGAGGAAGCATATAGGGGGGTTAGCAATATGACTGAGCTACAGATTTCTCAAATGGGAAAAGGAGGGGCCAGCTCGAGCTCTAATGTTGTGGGGAAAATAGATCAGCAGCGAGAAAAGGGTACTGTGGAGACTGCTGAGGCTCTCTTGAAAGAAGAACAAAGGCTCTTGGAACAATCCAAGGCAAAAGAGAATAAACGCCAAGAAGAAGAGACTTTGAGAGTCCAAGTAGCTGAAACTGAGGCAAAGAGAAAGGAAGAAGAAGAGAGAATCAGATTGGAAAGAAATGCGAAGCAGGAAGAAGATGACACACTAAGAAGGGAGCAGGAGCAAGAGGCACAAAGAAAAGAAGAAGAAGAAAAGAAATCCTGAGAGGATGTTGACCCCAAAAGCCCAGACCTGCAAGACGTAGATATGGGTTCCCCCATAAGAGATCTCCCCATTGTCCCTTTTACACCCTCAAAAGGAAGTACAGTCTCTAAATGGGAAAAGTTCGCTTCCAACAAGAAAAGAAAAACCATTGTTAAAGAGATAGGTTCCAGTTTGAAAAGACCTTTTTCGGTCAGACATCGTCACTACAAATGAAACCATGTTCATGGGGAACACAGAGGAGGCTGCTAAAGTCCTAGCATCCATCTCCGTAGCCACAGTTACAGTGGCTGCAAACAATGTCAACATACTAGGAGAAAAATTGAGTCTAGAAAAAGAGAAGGCACGTCAGTTACATGAAGCTTTAGTCAAAGAGAAGAATTATACCAATTTGATGATCGAGAGAAATGATTCCCTCACATCCCAAAAGGAAGAATTAAATGAAACACTCCAACAGCTGGAAGCTGACAGGAGAGATCTGGCAATGCAAGTAAGGGTTTTAGAGGCAGAAAAGGTAAAACTTGAAGGTAAAAACCTGAAGCTTGAATCAAGAAGATTGACAATATTCAAGAGATCGATGACCTGAAGGAACACATTGAAAAGTTGCAAGGAGGCAACGAATTGTTAGAGCAAAAATTGAAGCTGGAAAATAGAAAAATGGGGGACATTAGCCCCTTCCACGAGCAAGCCTGTGAAATACTAAAGAAGACCTATGGCTTCCAAGAAATCCTGTGAGAGGAAATATACAAACTAAAAGCAATAATGGCCAAGGTTAAGGAAATCAATGTCGAAGCCACCAGGGTTATGAGGAAGCATGCACACATTAGTGGAGAGATTAAGAAACACATCGAGTGGAGAGAAGGGAAATCAGAATTCCCGGCAACTCTTCTCCTTAAGTATGTTCTTGAATACAGGACATATGTGCACACCTTAGATTACTCTAAAGCGGAGTAAAATTGGCCACCATAACCCTAGCTACTTATGAGTGATGTAATAATTTGTATTCTCAAATTTGAGCCACACAGGAAAGTTGTCAGATGGTCATGCCCCAGAAGATAGAAGAATTCCCTAATAGAGCACAACGTTTATCTGACCTAAATGAAGGGCTCAAGGCAGAAAGTGAATATGTGTAGAAGCTAGACACCTTGACGTCAGAAGACCTACACCAATTTATCAGCCAAGCTGCTATTCATAAACACTACCTAGAAGAAAGTCTCTGGGCCACTATGGTAGAAATGATTTTTCTAGCAGAGGAACTTGCCAAGAAAGAAGTGTCTCTCAGGTTTATGACTCCCCTCGTTGCATTAAATATTGTAAAGGAAGAAAATCAGTGGGGAAATTATATAGCAGAGCTAGATAGGGAACTGGCAGCCAACCAAGCTTCGACCCCAAAGAATGTCCCAGCTGTTGCAGTAGTGTTAGAAGAAACACCGGTGGTCTCAGAAGTGCCCAAGTCGACCAAGGAGCTACCTCAGGGATAGCTCATATTCGCTAACGCCTCTTGGGTTACTATTTTATACATGCACCTTTGAATTATTAAAATGACTCATGGTCTTTATCTCCCGTTCATTTTTGTAAAGTTATTTGGGATATTTCTCCTTTTTGTAATATCAGCACTACAAGACAAATTAAAGGAATATAAATGGTTAGGGTATAGGTGGCAACTCCTAGCACATCTTGTAAAGCTATATATAGCTGATTAGGAGGAGATAGAAGGGACTTTTGGCAGGTGAAAGGACGTTTCTGTCTTGTATATGAACTATTTCTGCTACATGAATAAGAAAAATCGTTTTGTCCTGTGGAAGCCTGCACAGCACTTTTCTTGGGATCATGTTGGATAATTGTTGAATTATTTCTGCATCTTTCATACATTTCCTATGAGATCTTTCCTGGCTATTGTGAATTAATTCTCTGCTATGAATGGTTTCATTTCCTTTGCAAAATTTCTGTGTTAAATGGGTAGTAGAATGCTTATCTTTATCAAATCTATCTTGGATAATCTTTATTTCTATTGTAAATGCTTCTTTCAATTTAACAACTATCTGTGAAGTTCTTGGGTGCATTTCCAGTTTATTACTCATTCTTTAAATTTGCTCCTTATAAGGATAGGTTAATTTAGATTTAAATTAGATTAGCATAGATTCATTTACCACATGCATTTAATTTACGGCACATGCATATCATATTAAATACAAAATATATAACCGGTGGACCGGGCCACAACCGGTAAAATAAAAAAATCTTTAAACCTCACACGATAGCCGGAACCATTAACCGGATGGACTCCCCACACCAAACAGTGGGCGATATAGTTGGGATCGCTTACTGGGGAGAATCCCTTGCTGATTGATGCTACGATATTTGAGGCATCAACAAAACGTTGTATTTAAAAAATAAGATCTATAGATAATGTGAGGGACTTCCTAGGTTTTAGCTTAGACATTGATTCTTAATGTGGCATTGAGGATAAATCTTAGTATATAACACTAGTTTAATCTATGTGTAACCCTATGAGAAGCACCAAAGTAATTTAACATATTTTATAATAAAAAATCCATTTAAAAAAAATCTTTGTTAGTACCCTCATTATATTAAACAACATTAGTGTGCAACATAGATTTACTAGCACTAGTGTGTAAGTCATCTTAAAATACTTTTTAATAAAATATCAATAATTTCAAAACATGAGGTCCAAAAGTTATAGAGATATATATAGAAGCCTTGTCTTAGCTATTAAAGGATATCGAGGTATTAAGTTTTAGGTTAGACATTAGATAGAGTTGGGTTGAAAATAAAATTTAGGAAATCGAAATTTAATTTAATATGCATATTTTTTTCTACAAATGCAAATGATTTTAACATATTTATAAATAAATACCTGAATTACACATGGAATGCATTTTGCTTTAATTTTTTTTAAATCTTTTTGTATCATCATGGTTCAAAAAACATTAATATTAATGTCAAATGAAAAGGAAATATTTAAATATGAACATCACAATACATCAAATTTCCATCATTTACAAATCTAAGTAAATATACAATTTCCAACTCTCACCTTATATGATTTTTCAAATGATTTTTATCAAACTTTTCTTCAAATAGAGGTTCTAGGTAGCTCTACCAACATCCTAGTAGTTTCTATGAGTTCTTGTAAAATATGATTTTGGCTTAAAAAGATCTTTTAATTCAAATATTTTTCCAAGAGTTGTTTTATTTTATAAATATTTAGAATATCATTTTTCTTAAATTAGGTTATGTAATTTAGATGTTGTATTTTTATATAAATAATTCAAGATTAAAATTATAGTGTCTAAAGATTTTATATAAAAGATAAAGTGTTTCACCTTCTAAAATAAATCTCTCTTTAACATTGAAATCCCTTTATAATCCAAATTTGTGTATACTAAAAACTACATTGAAATCCCTTTATAATCAAAATTTGTGTATACTAAAAACTACATTGATCTAAATAACTCTTAAATTTGAGTAAAATACTTTATTTTATTGAATATTTTATTACAATAATTAAATATTTAATAAAATAAGCTTTTTGAGAAATAAATATATTATGACAGTGATGATGATAATAGCCCCTCATAGACAAATTGACTTAAAATTTTATCTCTATACTCAAAATTTATTAAATTTATAATTTTAACAAAATATCAATATTAATTAAACTCATAACTATTAATAAAATATTAATTTTATTATTATAATAAAAATATTCAGTATATTTTATTTCTCCATTAAAAAAATTATTTCGATATAAAACAAAAGTTATTTCATTTCATAATTAATTTAAAAAAAAAACATATTGTGGTCAATGTCTTCAAAGCAAAAGGATGAGAAATTTACATGTATTTCTACTAGATTATAATTTTATAATTTTAATAAAATCTTATATCTCTGATCAATATTTATCTAAGTTAATTTCATAATTTAATAAAATAATAAAATATTTTTATTACATTATTTATTTATTTATTTTAATCAAATATTTAATGTATTTATTTCAATAAATAAATACGAGTGTTGAGCATAATCATGCAGTGGATAAGAAACATGATAGTTAGAGTGAATGCAACAACTCCATACTAAAATTTATCCTCCATAGCATCTAATAACACACTAAATTGCGAACCAATGAGAGGCTCTGAGTGTGAATGAGTTACAACACCTGGGTGATGATCCTCATAATTTGAAATAGAAGAATCATGAGAGAACAAAGGGGTGTCTCCAAATTCTTGAGGAAATGTGCTAGCAACCCTGTAGGAACTTGAACGAGCATGGACAGTGGAAGTGAGAATGCAACTAACAGCTTCACACTGCATACTTGACTTCCCAATAACCATTAGATTACCATCTTGCACATGAGTTCATTGGTAGGAGATGCATCTTCCAAAATAACTAGCATAGGATCCTCAGTATCTGAAGTATGATAGGAGAACAATGATGAGATATGGAGATATATGCGTTCTTGTTCAATAATGGAGGTTCGAATGCCATCTTTTGTATCAGCTGCATGTGAAGATGAGAAAACAAATTTCTCTTGAACTTATACAACAACGGGAGAAAGAGTCACTTCAAGGAGATTTTCAACAATTCGAACTTTGTGTTAAGATTTCTGCCATTTGATCTTCGTACCTTCAAAACAAAATCTCTGGAAAATATTATACAGAAAGAATATTTGGTATAAGTTATGATCTCTTATTTAGTCAGTAGGCACATTCAGGAGTGCATCACACATGGGAAGATAATATCCCTAGGAATTTTGTGGTAACTCCACTACTTCTGGTGTGTTACTGCGAGCAACTATGCTCAACCTAAGCTCCCTAAGCTCTAATACCATGTAGAAATTCTAAATATGTTCAACACCATACAAGAATTTTTCAAGCTAGGATTTAGAAACAAAAGTAGTCCTCACCAAGAATTTACACATAGATTAGCAGAAATAAGAAGAAAGATTGAAGTAGAAACATTTGAGATAGAAATAAACTGGAATAAAATACATCATCGTATTATTCAATAACATGAATAAAATATATAATACATCCCATAGGGATAATTTGATAACCTCTAAGGGAATTCAAATGGATCACATGTGGAAGGCATAGGAAAGACAAAACCCCCCCTATATGGAAAGTATTGATCTCCAACTCATAGTGAAATGTAACAAATTGGATAGGTGGTCCTAGACAATCCACGAGTGACTAAAAATAAACTAGTGAATGGATTCTAGGATAAAAGGAAGGAATATATTCAGGAAAAAAACTAGCAAACTTTCCCAAGTCATCCTAGTGCTCCTAGTTCATCCTAATCCACGAGAAAAGCATAATAAAGCTACTTTAACTCACAAAATCTAGATAAAGGGAAGATAAAGTAGGATGGGCACTTTAGCTTTATAAAAGATAGTGAAAGCATCCATGGGGGTCTATTGTGGATAAACTATCATAAAGGTGGACAAAATATGCACTAGATATCCAACTAACATAATATAAACCACTAGGAAGAAAAATAATTGCATATACTAAGGTCTATATGGTTAATTTTTTCTAAAAAGGAACTCTCTGATTCTTTTCATAGGTATACCAATTATGACAAGGATATTGAGATAGCAGGTCCCCAAGTTCCTTCTACTCCAACCTATGGTTTATGATGGAAACCAAGCTAACCAAATCAACTACCTTCCACCCCTAAACCAATGTGAAGACATAGGTGGTCAACATGATGATTGTGCATATCCCGAGAATGTGCAACTCTGAACATCACCACACTTGGGATTAGAGCTTTCCTTATGTTAATCATAGTTATAACAGGTCCCTTCATAATTCTATTAGCCACAACCCCTTTGAGGTATGGTTGCGGTTCCAACCATTATCGCCAATTGATGTACCATTTCTGTGAGGAACCTGCAACAATTAGTTAATGAAAATACTCGAGATAGTAGTAATAATATAACTCATAATCACTTTATTGATCACATTCCACTTCGAGGGGGAAACCTCCTTTGAGCAAGCTCAATACAAATAACTTCATGGTGCCTTCATTGGCATCAACAAAAACTTATATACTAGTCTATGCGGCGATACTATGGGTCAATACCATGGGACATAGAATACTACGGGATGACTTACAAAGCATATGTGTCCAATACTATGGATTAATACTATGGGCTAATACAAACTATGGATCAAAAAATATTATGGGACGTCTTACAAAGCATATGCGTCCAACAACAATATACTAACAAAGTAAAGACATGGGTTCGTAACATCCCCTCTCCCTTAGAAAAAGCTTTGTCCTCAAAGTTTTAGATGTGGAAATTGATGTTGAATCTGAAGGAGTTGTTCCCATGTAGCATTGTCTAGTTGCATGTCCTACCACTAAATGAATACCTCTATGATAGAACAAGAGGAAAGCGAATGCCCTTTGAGTGTTAGGGAGGATTCCTTAGAAGGTTGTAAACAAAGAAAAACTAGATCAACTACTTGAAAAGTGTGCTCAGAACGATGCTGATGAGCTTGTTGTTTCATTCAAATTCTGGCCATGTGAAGAGTGTCCTGCAAAATGTGAAGAATCTGATCACAGTTTCGAAGAACCATGTCAATTGCCTAAACTAGTGCACTATTGAGGGTGTATGGAAGAAGAAATGGTAGTGCATGACCATAGATTTCTTCATATGGAATAATTTTAGACGCAGTAGGGTACCACCATTTAGTGAGAAGGAGCCATTTCACCCACTGACGTTGTTTTTCAGAGGTGAAGCAACGAAAATAAGTTTCCAAACATTTATTGGTAATGTCAATCTACCCTCCAGATTTAGGGATCCCTTCAATGAATTCCAGAGACATATCTATCTAGATTCGTGTAGGGATGGCTACGGGGCTTAGAAATAGATTGGGGGTAGAGTTTTGGAGAGAGAGAGATATGTTGGCAGTTGGGGTTTAAAGAGAGAGAGAGAGAGAGATTGGGGTTAGTGGTTTAGGGAGATATACAAAGATTGGGGATTAGGTATTTAGAGAGATAGAGAGAGAGATTGGGGGTTAGAGGCATAGAGAGAGAGAGAGAGAGAGAAAGATTGGGGGTTAGGGGTATAGAGATAAAGAAACAGATAGAGAGATTGGAGGATAAGGGTTGAGAGAATGAGAGATTGGGGGCTAGGAATTTAGAGAGAGATTTGAGGTTAGATATTTAGAGAGAGAGAGGGGGGTTAGGGGTTTAGAGAGAGAGAGCTAGAGATTATGGGTTATTGGTTTAGAGATAGAGGGAGAGATATTGGGGTTAGGAGCTTAGAGAGAGAGATATTGGAGATTAGGGGCTTAGAGTGAGAGAGAGATTGGAGTTTAGGGGTTTAGAGAGAGAGATAGAAGAAGAGAGATTGGGTGTTAGGTTTTTAGAGAGGGAGAGAGAGAGAGGGATTGGAGGTTATAGATTCTGAGAGAGAGAGATTCAATGTTAGGGGTTTAGAGAGAGAGATAATGGGGGTTAGGTGTTTAGAGAGGGATATTAGTGGTTAGAGGTTTAGAGAGAGAGATATTGGGGGTTAGGGGTTTAGAGAGAGAGAGAGTTGGTAGTTTAGTGGTTTAGATACATATAAAGAGATTCGGATTTAGAGAGAAAGAGAGATTTTCAACATTGGGGTTTTAGAGGGAGAGATATTGGGGGTTTGGTGTTTAAAGAGAGATTTATATTGGGGGTTCAAGGTTAGGGCTTAGGTATTTAGAGAGAGAGAGAGAGAGAGAGATTGGAAGTTAGGGGTTGAGAGAGAGAGAGAGAGAGTGAAGAGATTTGAGGTTAGGGGTTTAGAGAGAGAGATTTGGGATTTGGGGTTTAGAGAGAGATAGATTGGAGGTTAGAGGTTTAGAGAGAGATATAGACTAAAGGTTAGAGGTTTAGAGAGAGAGAGAGAGATTGGGGGTTAAGGGTTTAGAGAGAGATATTTGGGGTTAGGGTTTTAGAGATAGATTGGGGGTAGGGTTTTAGAGAGAGAGAGAGATATGTTGGGGGCTAGGGTTTAAACAGAGAGAGAGAAAGAGATTAGAGGTTAGGAGAGAGAGAGAGAGAAAGAGAGAAAGAGAGAGATTGGGGTTAGTGGTTTAGGGAGAGATATAAAGATTGGCGGTTAGGGTTTAGGGAGACAGAGAAAAATATTAAGAGAGAGATTGGTGGTTAGGGGTTTAGAGAGAGGGAGAGGGAGAGAGACTGGTGATTAAGGGTTTAGAGAGAGAGAGAGAGAGAGAGAGAGAGAGAGAGATTGGTGGTTGGGGGTTTACAGAGAGAGATGAATTGGAGTTTAGGATTTTAGAGAGAGAGAGAGATTCATCATTAGGGGCTTAGAGAGAGAGAGAGAAATTTTGGGTTCACTGTTTATAGAGAGAGTTAGAGAGATATTGGGGGTTAAGGGTTAGGGCTTAGGGATTTAGAGAGAGAGAGATTGGAGTTTATGGGTTTAGAGAGAGAGAGAGAGAGAGAGAGAGATTGGGGATTAGGGCTTTAGAGAGAGATATAGGCTAGAGGGTAGAGGTTTAGAGAGAGATATTAGGTGTTTGGGGTTAGGGGTTGAGAGATAAAGAGAGAGAGAGAGATTGGTGGTTAGCGATTTAGAGAGAAAGAGATAGAGAGAGAGAGAGAGTATGGAGTTTAGGGGTTTAGAGAGAGGGAGAGATATTGGAGGTTTGGGGTTTATAGAGAGAGAGAGAGATTAGGGTTTAGGGGTTTAGAGAGAGATTAGGGTTTAGGGGTTTAAAGAGAGAGAGATAGTGAGTTAATAAGGTTTAAGATATAGAGAGATATCATAGAAGGAGTATGGATGGATAGTGGTAGGGGGGGAGAGGGACATAAAGAGGGGGAGAGGAGTAGATGGTTGAGGAGTGGAGTTTTGTAGCGAGAGAGAGAGAGAGAGAGAGAGGGTTTAGACAGAGGGAGAGAGGTTGGAGGTTAGAAGTTATGGGATTAGAGAGAGAGATAGATAGATTGGGGGTTAGGGTTTTATACAGAGAGAGAGAGAGATGGAAAGAAAGAGATTGGTGGATTCGGTTTTTGAGAGAGAGAGAAGTTAGGGGTTTACAAAGAGAGATTGGGGTTTATAGGTTTAGAGAGAGAGATATTAGAGTCTATGGGTTTAGAGTGAGTGATTTAAAGAGAGAGAGATTGGGGGTTATGAGTTTAGAGTGAGATTGGTGGTTTAGAGAGAGTTAGAGAGAGAGAATGGTGGTTAGGGGAGAGAGAGAGGTTGGGGATTAGGGGTTGTGAGAGAGGGATTGGAGATTAAGGGGT
The DNA here is from genome assembly GCA_027924585.1 of Larix kaempferi. Taxonomy (NCBI): domain Eukaryota; kingdom Viridiplantae; phylum Streptophyta; class Pinopsida; order Pinales; family Pinaceae; genus Larix; species Larix kaempferi. The sequence goes on from BSBM01001914.1 coordinate 327,940, forward strand.
TGAGAGAGGGGGGGGGGGTTAGAGAGAGAGAGACATATATAGAAAGAGAGAAATTGGGGGCTAGCGGTTGAGAGAGAGAGAGAGAGAGTTATTGGGGGTTGGGGTCTTAGAGAGATATAGTTATATTGGGGGTTAGGGGTTTAGAGAGAGAGAGATCAATGGTTAGGGGTTTAGAGAGAAATAGGTAGAGAGACTTGGGGTAAGAGATTTAGAGAGAGAGATTGGGGGATAGTGGTTTAGTTAGAGAGAGATAGATTAAGGGTTTAGAGAGAGAGAGAGAGAGAGATTGGGGGTAAAGGGTTTAGAGGGATAGAGAGAGATTGGAGGTTAGAGAGAGAGGTTGATTGAGTTTTAAGTGTTTACAGAAAGTGAGATAGAAAGAGGGAGATTAGGGGTTACGGGTTTAGAGAGAGAAAGAGAGAGATAGATTAGGTTTTAAGAGAGAGAGAGAATAGGGATTAATAGCAGTATATAGATAGAGAGAGATCATAGGGGTGGTATGGTTCGTTAGTGGTGGGGGGGAGAGAGAAATATACATGGGGGGTGGTGTAGGGGTTGAGGATAAAGATAGGTGGTTATGGGTTTGGAGAGAGAGAGAGAGACAAAAAGAGGGAGATTAGGGGTTAGGGGTTTAGAGAGGGATATATTGAATGACATATAGAGAGAGATTGGAGGTTAGGGGTTTAGAGAGAGAGACATATTGGAGGTTAGGGTTTCAAAGAAAAAGAGAGACTAGGAGTTGGGGGTTTACAGAGAGACAAAGAATAGGGGTTAACAGTGGTCTAGAGATAGAGAGAGATCATGGGAGTATTATGGATGGTTATGTGATTAGAGAGAGAGAGAGAGAAATAGATTGGGGATTAGGGGTTTAGAGAGATAGATTTTGGAGTTTATGGTTTTAGAGTGATTGATTTAAAGAGAGAGAGAGAGAGAGAGAGAGAGAGATTGGGGGTTAGGGGTTTATATATAGAGAGAGATTTTGGGTTGGGGGTTTAGAGAGAGAGAGAGAGAGAGAGAGAGAGAGAGAGAGAGAGAGATTGGGGATTAAAGGTAGTGAGAGAGAGATTGGGTATTAGGGGGTTGAGAGAGAGGGGGGGGGGGTTAGAGAGAGAGAGACATATATAGAAATATAGATATTTGGGGATAGGAGCTTAGAAAGAGAGAGAGATATAGATATTGGGGGTTGGGGTCGTAGAGAGATATAGTGATATTGGGGGTTGGGGTCTTAGAGAGATATAGTGATATTGGGGGTTAGGGGTTTAGAAAGAGAGATATAGATCACTGGTTAGGAGTTTAGAGAGAAATGGGTAGGGAGAATTGGGGTAAGGGGTTTAGAGAGAGAGAGATTGGAGGATAGTGGTTTAGTTAGAGAGAGATAGATTGGGGGTTGGGGGTAGAGAGAGAGAGAGAGAGAGAGAGAGAGAGAGAGAGATATTGGGGGTAAAGGGTTTAGAGGGATAGAAAGAGATTGAAGGCTAGAGAGAGAGATTGATTGAGTTTTAAGCCTTTTGAGAAAGTGAGATAGAAAGAGGGAGATTAGGGGTCAGGCGTTTAGAGAGAGAGAGAGAGAGAGAGAGAGAGAGAGAGAGAGAGATTGGAGATGAGGTTTTGAGAGAGAGAGAGAGAGAGGGTTAAGGGTTTAGAGAGTTATTGAGTGAGAGTGAGAGAGAGATTGGAGGTTAGGGGTTTAGAGAGAGATAGATTTGGGGTTATGGATTTAGAGAGAGAGAGAGAGATTCTATGTTAGTGTTTTAAAGGATGAGAGATTGGAGGTTAGGGGTTTAGAGAGAGGGAGAGAGAGATTGGAGGTTAGCGTTTGAGAGAGAAAGAGAAACTAGGGGTTAGGGGTTTATAAAGAGACAAAGAATATGGGTTAATAGCGGTTTAGAGATAGAAAGCGATCATGGGAGTGTTATGGATGGTTAGTGAAGAGGGGGGAGAGATACATAGAGAGGGGGGAAATGTAGATGGGTGGGGAGTGGGGATTTGGGAGAGAGAGAGAGAGAGAGAGAGAGAGAGAGAGAGAGAGAGAGAGATTGGGGGTCACGAGTTTAGAAAGAGAGATAGAGAGAGATTGGGGTCATGGGTTTAGAAAGAGAGAGAGAGAGAGAGAGAGAGAGAGAGATAATGGGGGTTAATGGTTTAGAGAGAGAGAGGTAGATTAGACATTATCAGTTTAGAAAGAGAGAGAGAGAGACGCATAAAGAGATAGAGAGAAAGGGGGGGAGAGAGAGAGAGACAAACGCATAGAGAGAGAGAGAGAGGGTTAAGCGTTTAGAGAGAGAGTGAGTGAGAGAGAGAGAGATAGATTTGGTGTTAGGGATTTAGAGAGAGAGAGAGAGAGAGAGAGAGAGAGAGAGAGAGAGAGATTGGATGTTACTGGTTTAGAGGGATATATATTAGGGGTTATGGATTTAGAGAGAGAGAGATTAGCTGTTAGGGTTAGAGAGAGATAGAGAGATTAGAGGTTATGGATTTAAAGAGAGAGATTGGGGGTGATGGGTTTAGAGAGAGAGAGAGAGAGAGAGATTGGAGTTTAATGGTATAAAGAGGGAGATATAGAAAGTGAGATATCGGGGGTTAGGGGTCTAGAGAGAGAGAGAGATTAGGCATTAGGGGTTTAGGGAGAGGGAGAGATTAGGAATTAGGGGTTTAGGGAGAGATAGAGAGATTGGGGTTTAGGGAATTAGAGAGAGAGAGAGAGAGAGATAATTTGGTGTTAGGGATTACGTCTTAGGGGTTTAGAGAGAGAGATTAGATGTTAGGTGTTTATAAAGAGAGAGAGAGAGAGAGAGATATTTTGGAGATTAGGGGTTCATAGAGAGAGAGAGACTAGGGCTTAAAGGTTTAGAGAGAGAGAGAGACACAGATTGGAGGTAACATATTTAGAGAGAGAGATATATATAAAGAGAGAGACTGGGGGTTAGTGGTTTAAATGGAGAGAGAGAGAGAGAGAGAGATTGGGGGTTAGGGGTTTATCGAGAGATAGAGAGATTGAGGCTAGGTTTTTGGAGAGAGAGAGAGAGAGAGATCAAGTTTAGGTGTTTAGAGTGTGTGAGAGAGTGATTAGGGTTAATAGGGGTTCAAAGATAGAGAAAGATGATGAGGGGAGTATGGATGGTTAATGGTGGGGAGTAGAGAGACACACATAGAGAGAAATTGGTGGTTAGGTGTTTAAAGAGAGAGATATATTAGAGGTTAGGGGTTACAGTTTCTGGGTTTAGAGAGAGAGAGATTGGGGTTAGAGGTTTAGAGAGAGAGAGAGAGAGATTGGAGGTTAGTTGTTTAGAGAGAGAGATATTGGTAGTTAGGGGTTTAGAGAGGGAGATAGATAGATAAAGGGACAATGGGCATCAGGGGTTTAGAGAGAGAGAGAGAGAGATTGGAGGTTAGTTGTTTAGAGAGAGAGATATTGGTAGTTAAGGGTTTAGAGAGGGAGATAGATAGATAAAGGGACAATGGGCGTCAGGGGTTTAGAGAGAGAGAGAGAGAGAGAGAGAGAGAGAGAGAGAGAGAGAGAGATTATGGTTTGAGAGAGAGAGAGATCGCGGGATACTAGTTTAGAGTGAGAGAGAATATAGGGGTTGATAGGTGTTTAGAGATAGCGAGAGAGAGATCATGGTGGGAGTATGCATGGGTATGGTGGGGGAAACATACAGATGGGGGGACAGGTAGGTCAGTGAGGAGTGGGGTTTTGGAGAGAGAGAGAGAGAGTGGGTGTAAGGGGTATAGAGAGAGATAGTGAGAGATTAGGTGTAAGGGGTTTGGAGAGAGAGAGAGAGAGATTGGATGTAAGTGGTTTAGAGAGATAGATTAGGGGCTAGGGTCTTATAAAGGGAGAGAGCAAGAGAGGTTGGAGGTTAAGAGTTTGGAGAGAGAGAGAGAGAGAAATTGGGGGTTAGGGCTTTAAACAAAAAAAGAGAGGTAGAGATTAGGGGTTAGGGATCTAGAGAGAGATTTATTGGGGGTAAGTGGTTTAGAAAGAGAGATTGGGGATTAGGGGTTTAGAGAGAGAGATAGAGGGTTAAGGGTTTAGAGAGTGAGTGAGTGAGAGTGAGAGAGATATTGGAGGTTAGGGGTTTAGAGAGAGATAGATTTGGGGTTATGGATTTAGAGAAAGAGAAAGAGAGAGATTCGATGTTAGTGTTTTAAAGGGAGAGATATTGGGGGTTAGGAATTTAGAGAGAGAGAGAGAAATAATTGGTGTTAGGGATTTAGAGAGAGAGATTGTAGTTTAGGGGTTTAGAGAGAGAGAGAGAGAGAGATATTGGAGGTTAGGTTCTGAGAGAGAAATAGAGAGAGAATAGGGGTTAATAGCGATAGTGGTGTGGAGGAGAGAGACATATATATGGTGGGCGGTGTAGGAGGGTAAGGAAAGAGATTGGTGGTTAGGGTTTTGGAGAGAGAGAGATAGAAAGAGGGACATTCGGGGTTAAGGGTTTATAGAGAGAGAGAGAGAGATTGAATGAAAGATAGAGAGATATTGGAGTTTAGGGGTTTAGAGAGAGGGAGAGAGAGATTGGAGGTTAGGGTTTGAGAGAGAAAGAGAGACAAATAATATGGCTTAATAGCGGTTTAGAGATAGAGAGGGATCATGGGAGTTTTATGGATGGTTAGTGAAGAGGGGGAGAGATACATAGAGAGGGGGGAAATGTAGATGGGTGAGGAGTGGGGATTTGGGTGGGGGGGGAGAGAGAGAGAGAGAGAGAGAGAGAGAGAGAGAGAGAGAGATTGGGGGTCACAAGTTTAGAAAGAGAGATAGAGAGAGATTGGGGTCACAGGTTTAGAGAGAGAGAGAGAGAGAGATAATGGAGGTTAGTGGTTTAGAGAGAGAGAGAGATAGATTACACATTATCGGTTTAGAGAGAGAGAGAGAGAGAGAAAGAGAGACACGCATAAAGAGAGAGGGTTAAGCATTTAGAGAGAGAGTGAGTGCGAGAGAGAGAGATTGGAGATTAGGGGTTTAGAGAGAGATAGATTTGGTGTTAGGGATTTAGAGAGAGAGAGAGAGAGAGATTGGATGTTAGTGGTTTAGAGAGATATTTATTAGGGTTTATGGATTTAGAGAGAGAGAGATTAGCTATTAGGGATAGAGAGAGATAGAGAGATTAGAGGTTACAGGTTTAAAGAGAGAGATTGGGGGTGATGGGTTTAAAGAGAGAGAGAGAGAGAGATTGGAGGTTAGTGGTTTAAAGAGGGAGATATAGAAAGTGATATATTGGGGGTTAGGGGTCTAGAGAGAGAGAGATTAGGAATTAGGGGTTAAGGGAGAGAGAGAGATTAGGAATTAGGGATTTAGGGAGAGAGAGAGAAATTGGGGTTTAGAGAATTACAGAGAGAGAGAGAGAGAGATATAATTTGGTGTTAGGGATTAGGTCTTAGTGGTTTAGAGAGAGAGATTAGATGTTAGGTGTTTATAAAGGGAGAGAGAGAGAGAGAGAGAGAGAGAGAGAGAGAGATTGGAGATTAGGGGTTCAGAGAGAGACAGAGACTAGGGATTAAAGGTTTAGAGAGAGAGAGAGACATGGATTGGAGGTAACGTATTTAGAGAGAGAGATATATATAAAGAGAGAGGTTGGGGGTTAGTGGTTTAAATGGAGAGAGAGAGAGAGATTGGGGGTTAGGGTTTTATCGATAGATAGAGAGATTGAGGCTAGGTTTTTGGAGAGAGAGAGAGAGAGAGAGGTTGGCATTTTAGAGAGAGAGAGAGATCAAGGTTAGTTTTTTAGAGTGTGTGAGAGAGTGATTGGGGTAAATAGGGGTTCATAGATAGAGAAAGATGACGAGGGGTGTATGGATGGTTAATGGTGGGGACTAGAGAGACATACATAGAGAGAAATTGGTGGTTAGGTGTTTAAAGAGAGAGATATATTGGAGGTTAGGGGTTACAGTTTAGGGGTTTAGAGGGAGAGAGATTGGGGTTAGAGGTTTAGAGAGAGAGAGATAGAGAGATTGGGGTTAGAGGTTTAGAGAGAGAGAGAGAGAGAGAGATTGGAGGTTAGTTGTTTAGAGAGAGAGATATTGGTGGTTAGGGGTTTTGTTGGCAGGCGGTTTGGTAAGGAAGAATCGCAGCATCGCCTATGCTGTGACACGTCAGAAGAGGTCGCAAAAGACAGAAGGCTAGATTATTTTATGTATTTTTGAGTCGAATGTATTGTAGAATGTGGGTTTTTGGGTCATTGGACCATATGATATGTAATTTTGGGCTAATTGTACCGCAGAAGGCAGGTTTTTGGGTCATTTGGACCACGTTAGTTAGATTTTGGGTCATTTTTCCAACTATCGGTTAGGAAGTTGTTAGTAAGTGGACAAGCATTTTAAAGGAGGAAGCCTATATTTAGAAATAGGTTGTAAGAGTTGAGGGATCTGACCTAATCTGATCTCGGTATGATTTTTGGATGTTGATTGTGCACATATTTGACTCTGTATGTGAGATTAAGAGATATTACTGAGATATGGTTTTGCGGAGACATTGTATCAGGGTTTTTTCTGAAGTAATATGACATGATGGAACTCTTTGGTGAAATTCCCTGTGTACCTTTTATGTTAATGCATGTTGAGATGGTTTCTTACTGCAGTTAATACTTTAATGTTATACTTGTCGCGATGAATTTTTCTGTTGAATGATGCTATGAATATGAATGTTGTTAATCTTGAATGCATAGATCTATCTTGAATGCTGATAAGTTAAGTAAGTGTTGCCGCAATCATTCTCCTTCATTCGGCGGAAACACAGTTATGTCCACTCTCCCTTGAACACCTCGGGTGAGACCTCATCTTCTCTACAGGTGTTGCTAGATAGGGTAAAGCCTGCCTGGGTCGGTGCTCAGGGAGATCGCGGTGGGTTGGTGTTGACAATGATGGGAACCCTTGTCGACTGGGTTTGAGTCAACAAATGGTTTCGTTGCTGGGACCACGGGAGAAGTGAAAAGAGGATATGTTGTGGCATCCAACGCAACCAGAGATACAAAGTTGGTTTGATCAGAGGTTGTAGGAATTTGTTGAAGAAGAAAGATGGAACACTTGACTGACGGTAGATCAATCGGTGGATAGATATATTCATGACGGTCTACACGAATGGTTTTTCTGTGAATTTCTGATCCTTTTGTTCAAGTGGTTGGCAAAGTTGACCTATCAAAAGAGGAACCACCAAGGTGATGAGCCGATGACCTGGACCCCTGAGCTAATCCAAGAACTGCAGGAAGTCGACAATAAACCATCGCAGGCTATCGAAGTGTAGCTTGATAGCATCTTGGAAGGGTATATCACCGAATTCACAGTTTATACATAGAAGTCTTATAGTGAAGCCAAAAGATATTTCTTCCGTGAATCCCAAGGAAGGTTTCTACTGTCGCTCCAACTGTCCATTAAGATGCTTATTTGTTAAAAGGGTATATTGAAGATGCATATAGATCAGTAAGCAACCTGGTGTGCGAAGGCCGTGGGTATCATGATAGCAAGAGGATGATGCATGGAATGATCAGGGGTAGATGGGTGCATGTAACGATGAGACTGTGAGTGAAGCCGAGGAAGAGTGTGGTCTTACAAGGGGAGGAGCGAGGTTTTGATAGGAAAAGAGGCAAAGGATAGGAAAAGGTCCTACTGCGATCGAATCGCAAGTTTGCGAAGGAAGGCCACACGGGACGAAGCGAACTCACAGTCTAAAAAAGGATGCATAGGCTATTCCCAGGATAGAGGGAGGACCTAACCCAAGCAGCAACATACCCACACCTTCGCTCACTATCTTTCAACCAGTGAGAAACACCACTTTGACCCCACTAGGTCAACAAAACTTGATCGCTAATAGTTCAGTACCTGCAGGAAGGAAGCCTAGGATGGCGAACGATGATGCTAAGTTACCATTGTTCCATGGGAATGGGACAAATAACCCAAAACAGTATTGGTTTTCGTGTGAAGTGGTTTGGACCGTGAAATAGATCACTGATGATGACGCCAAGAAAGGATAGCTAGAAATGATCCTGTGAGGTCACGCCTTAGATTGGTTTATGAAGTTTGTTCTAATTCTTATAGGATCTCCAGTGAAGTCACTAGATGAGATGAGGGATGGGTTGATTACAGAATTCAGGAAGCCCAAGTTTGAGGCCCAATATATCACAGAATTGAAATAAATTAAGCAGTATCCCAATGAGACGATGTGGGATTTCGACCAGCGGTTCAAGACGCTAATGGAAAGGGTTAGTTTCGATATGAGCGTTGTCCAACATAAAGAGTGGTTCATCGCATCACTGCTACCGCATATTCGTCTACCATTGATGCAACAAAACATCTCGACGCCCAGTGAAGCTCTGGAGATTGCAATGCGGTTGGAGGTGTCGCTGATTGGAGAAAATGCAGCCGGGATGTCGTAGATACAGACACAGCTAGCTAACTTGACCATACAGCTGCAAGATTTGAAGAAGGGCAAGGAGCGGCATGAAGAAGTATGGTGCACACGATGTCGAGGGGAAGGGCATATGAAGGAAAACTACCCCGAATTCCGCAACTACTTGGTTTTAGGAGCACCAAACCCATTGAATGGTGGTGGCATGCCATGGTGTCACGTTTGTCAGGTATTTAGGCACCGCCATGAAGAATGTCCATATATGCAGAAAAATGATCACCAAGTCGATGAATCTGTATTGCACTTTCTGTAAATTGATGGGACATGATGACAAGGATTTTCGGGCATATGGGTTGCTTCATGAGAGAACATACAAAGCATTCTATGTAAAGGATGACCAATGTGCCATACAAAAACCGCCACTGTAGCCGCAAGTAGCCCAGTCGCTACCTCAACCATAGGTTCAATTTGTACCATAGCAGCCACCGCAGCAGCAATTTGTGCCACAATATGCCCCGATGCAAATGGCTCCACAACAGCCATAGTACATTCAACAACCGTAGTTTACGCAACAAGGGAAAGGCATGCATCCCACTCAGATGCAACAATAGTACAATCAACCACAGTACCCATAGCAGGGCAGATTTCATGGAGGATTTCGGGGTGTAAGTGGTGGAGGATTTGGTCGTGGAGGAGGACGAAGAGGTCACGAATCGGTTCAGTGCTATTACTGTGCAGTATGGGGACACTATCAGTGTGATTTTCCACTCTTGTAGACACAATGTACATTTTGCTTTGTTATAGACCATATAGTGGAAAACTTCCCGCAGTTGATTGCTCGACGGCAGGGAGGGAATATTTCGTAGTTGCAGAACTAGGCACAGCAGTCGGTACAGAATCAGGTGCAACAACCGGTGTAGAACCAGAACCAAAATGCTCATCCAAATCCAAACCAACAAGGGAATCCTGCACCTAATCAGAATCAGGGCGCAAATGTTGTGACAATTTTTGCAGAGCCACGACCACAGGATGCAATGGTCGCAGTCATTAAACGGGGAGGTGCAGCAATGGGAGGAGACATTCGAAAGGTCGAGAAGAAGAAGGTACTATTTGATGTTGAGTCTGAGCGTGATACGTTCTTCCAAGCACATTGTGCATTAGACCAGGACCGCAGTAAAGTATCATCTATGACATGCCCCCTGTGTTTGATGCGACTTCAGAGGCAGGTCCATCAATGCCATTTGGAACTTTACAGAAGTTTCTTGAGAGCTACTTATTGTTGGAAAGAGATCTCGTGGCCCTGGCTAAGATTGAAGGGTTGTTGCAGCCTCCAGGTAAGGGACGACAGGAGTCTGCAGTAAACTCCATACAACAACAGACGATAGGTAAGGAGATGCGAATGAATATCCAGATTGGGGATTATGATGTCAATTCAGTTATTCTAGACCTTGGTTCGGATGTCAACATATTAACCAAGCAGGCTTGGCAGAAAATGGGGAGCCCCCCTATTAACACCGAAATTGACCCCCAAGGCTGAAAGAGGGTAATTCTGGGTAACCACTAACCAATCTTTGGCCTATGCTACTGACCCAACATAGACAAAGAGGGCTCTCTCTAAAATCTCATGAAAAGACTGGAATAATAAACATTGTCAATAATGAAAAAGAAACACCAACATTCACGGCCAAGATATTCAATTACAACAATTATACAGAAGATCAGATTTTTGTTTGGAATGAAAATGATTCAAGCACTATTTGGTTGAAAACATATGAACTTCATTCTGGCAATGGAGTCATATTTAACAAGCTCTGAAAACATCATTCACAAAGGTTCTGCAAATGCATTTACAAGGGTAAGGTAGCAAGCAGCTAGTAGTCAAAGAGATTTAATTTGTGGAACAGAAGAGGAAAGAAACAGCCCATCAATGTAAGGCATACCAAGATGAATCCTACATCAACTTTAGCAGAATATGTTGGTGAAATACTTGGAAAAATCTAAGCAAAGCATAACTCCTATGAATGCCACTTAAGCGTTACCCTGATCCAAGCATGAAAGAAATAACACATAATGGAATAACAAAGAGAGAAACACAATTTCACATGGGAAAAAGAAAAATACAGACTACCAGACAAATTACACAGGAATCCTTGTCAAAACGTAGGCTTCGGCTCTGCAAACTTTATTAAAATAGCTCAAAAATGTCTTACAGACTAATCCTCAAACTACGAAAAGCTTTCAAATAAGATTTTCAACCCTTGTTCCTTTGATTACAAATGTATTTATAAATGTCTTCGAGCTCTAGGCTCGGCTCCTTTTGAATAGAAAACAAGTATAACCATATGACACCTATCTAACAGCCAAATCGAGGCATTGTTTGTTGTCACTATTACAAAACAAAATATGTACGAGGCAGGCTTAACTGCCATTTACAATTGCGTGGCCGTTTCATTACATGGCCAAATTACTTTTAAACAAAGTACAAAATACAAAAATTGCAGTTATGTAGCTGCTTTCAGCTGAATTGCTTTCACTGCTCATCAAATCCTGGATGCATCCATGCTGGCTGCTTTCTGACTTCATTGCATCCTTTCATGCTCCCATCTTTAACTTTTCTTTCCCATACTTCTCTACCAGCTTCCATTGCTCGAGCGAGGGTATATCCTGGGAGGCGAGCTCTTTGAGTAATATCCTCAGCTTAGTGTGTTCATTGTACGAATAGCCAACATGAAGAGTTCCGGCTTCTCTAAAAGTTGCTGCTAGATCGAAATCATCTTTCAGTGTATCAACCATTGTGTCGCCTGTTAAGGGTGTATCTATGCTGATGAAGTCCTCTTCATTCATCCTGCAGTCCCACAACTTAGACTTGTATTCATCTCTTGTAAGCATGACTTCGTTCTCACCCGAGAAGGTAGGTAGGCCCTTTTTGAACAGAGGATCAAAGGCTTCTTTAAAGAGCTGTGCCTGCTTTGATATGATATCTATCCCTGATTGGACAACTTGCATTTGCTGATATCTACTAATTATCTTCTTAGCTCCTATGATTATGGATACCCTGTCCTGGATGTTTGCAGCTATAGCTTGTTCCTCTAAAATACCACCTAAGAACTCAATTGCATTTTGGGCATGCTCCAAAGGATTTTTGTTCAATCTCTCCTTCACCATTGTTACACCTTGCTGGGCCAATTTCACCACTACTCCTTTATCCATTATAAAAGTTAGGTAGGGCCTTAGATATTCAACCTGCTTTATGATATCATCCCGTATGATTTTCCTGGCTTCTAGTAACACCTTCTGCCCTATCACCTGTTCCTTCAAACTATCAAGTTGTGACTACGTCTCCTGGTACTTGGTTTCCCAAGCCTCCTTTTGGCCTTCTGTAGTATCCTTCAACATTTTCAGAATGGAAACCTGCTTCTTTAATTGGATCACCTCAGCATCCTCCAGGATGGCATTAGCGATTTTCGCTATCAAGGAAAAATCTCCAACTACAATGGAGGCTGAGGCCTCTTCTTCTATTTCCTTTTCCTTTTTCTTCGCTTTCCTGTCCAATTCTTCAAACTAGGCTTTCCACGAGTTTGCACTAGTCTCCAAAAAGGTCATCTCAGACTCCAACTTCTTTTCCCTATCTCCAAACTCGACCAATTTGGATTTACAGTCTAACAAATCCCCTTTCAACTATTCCTTCTCTTCTTCTAGCTCTGCTATTTCAGAACTATTTGCCAACTGAGTGGTGGGGATCTTTAGCTGCTTTTTTAATGACAGGATCTCTTGATCTTTTTAATTCAGCAACTCTTGGATGTTTTTCATTTTATCCTCTTCGGTCTCATTTTCCAGCAACTGTGTTTGATGTTTCTTTGCCTGTGCTTTCAGAGGCTTATTTTCTACTTTCTCGAGCCCCAACTGTTTCTGGACTCTGGACTTATTTGTCTGCACTTTTGATAGTTCTATTGCAAGCTTCAGCAGCCTATTATAGATGACTTCCCCTGTCTTCTTTGTGTAGATTGATTATATTAGGGATAGGGATGTCTTCCAGGTTAAACTTTACCTTTGTAGCTTTGCTCTTGGTGGCCATGGCTAGGATCAATGTGTTATGGGCCAAATTTTGGCTAGTAACCAAGGCCACTTCTTTATTGGATATCTTCCTTACATCATAGTACAACTTAGCTTCTACTGCTATGTTATCAACATTTTCATCATATTCTTCCAACAGCTGGGCCCTACTGATAATTGATCTTGTAGGTTCTTTGGGTGGTTTTCCAAATACATGCTCTTTTACTTCATAATGAGTCATGAGAAACCTGACCTACTTTTTCTTAGTTTTCTCTTCTTGTATTTTCACTATTTTTTGATCATCACCCTCCACCTTTTGCCTCTTTGCAGCTCTTTCAGTCACTATCTACCTCCATAGGGATAATGACCCCTGAAGTACTGGTTTTTTTCTCGAATATTGTCAAGAGATAAGTCTGCTAGCTCTCTAGGAGCTTTACCAGGTGATCTGCTTGGTGAAGGTGTGCCTCCCTGAAAAAGGAATCTCAGAGTTTGAGAGTCCTCCAAAGCATCAATGTCCATTGGTCCTTCATCAATATATTCTAGCCAACTAGCTCTCTCAGGCATTCCAGCCATCGCAAAATGCTCATATCGCTTTCTGTCAGCTGCCTTCCTTCTTTCTGAGATTATGTGATGTGGATCATAGTTCATTGCAGCCTTGGAAGGGAGTCCTAGGTCTCTCATTATCCTTTCAATTCCTGAGAGGGTTGTTTTTTGTTTGATTACAAAAGAACCCACTGTCCAAGGGAAATTTAGGTCAGATAACTTCTTGATATCTATAAAATGTTCACGTTCAGTTGTCAATTTCTGCCTTATGAACTCCAAATGGAACAACCTGGGGGTCAAAAATGTAGAGAGCACATATGGTGGGTGTGAAAATCCATACACTCTAATTATAGTTCCCTGTTTTAGCAAAAACCATTCCCCAATCCTTTTCTCCATAGGGGGCTATAGCAAATCCTTCATTTCTAGGAGTACTCTAGGCAAATTCTCCTGGAAAAAGATGTGATAAACCTGTGCCATCAAGTTATTCATGAAAAGTATGTAATCTGAATACATCTCTCTTGTAATTTTCAGCCCAGGTACCTGTAGGTTGTCTTCAACTACTGTTAAGAACATCTTCAGTAAATATGATTGGAATCTAAAGGTCCTTGTCTTAGGGAACTCAACTAACTGGGAGTGAATACTTTCAGCTAGGACATCATCAAACCTTAGACATGCATTCTGGACAAATGAATCTAGGTCTGTTTGTTTTACTGGACAGGTACTTAAGATGAACATCAGACTGATCAATGTTTTTGAAACGTATTGGTCACTATCTAACCCTAAAAACTGGGATATCATGGAGATTATCCACTTAGACTCATCTCTGAACAAACTGGCCTCGTTAGGGAAAACTGAACTTGGGAAGGACGCATTTGGTAATAGAGCATCACGGTAAAAGGTGTGTTTGAGTTCGTTTGAGGCTAGGCGAAAGTATTGAACCAGGTCCTCCATTCGATACCCTATGGCTTTCTAACCGAATTCTTGGGGAATAGCTAAGGCCTTTCTAACAGTCAGGGCTTTCACCAAGAAGAGGGTCTTAGAGCCTGAGGCATCTAGGATTGCTCTCTATTCGGAGGAATAATTTGTGGCACTCCACTGAATGAATTTAGGGAAACTTGGGTTCTAGGTGGTGGTGAACAGATGAAAGAAGGACTGATAGATCTTATGGACATCTATTCTTCTACCTCTTATAACCTCCAACCTCTCCTTGGCCAAATCTATGGAGATGTTGACCAGTATGGTGTCGCATATGTCACCATCCTTGTCTTCCAGCTAAGGACCGGCGATTGGATATTCGGCACCAGGGGAATCTCTTACTTCAGCCATTCAAACAACTTCACAGGAAAAGAGAAGAACAAACCAACCTGGTGATCCAACACGTGGACAATCTTACTGAGCTTCTAGTTGGCTGGTCTGCTCTGCAAGATTAGGTTCTTTCGCTTTCCAACGCATCCGATACAGGTGGAGTTCAAGTCTTTGTACATACTTGGTTTTTATACTGCTAAATTCCATATCACCCCTCCAGGTGTGATGGTGGTGAAGCCACATCAACTGTCCCTCTTGGTCGGCCTTTCTCTGCCATAGATCTACTTTCCAATCTCCCACGACTCCCAATCAAGTCGTACACGACTTCAATATCCATTTAGATCTTCAAAATACTTCAGCTGTTGATCTCCTTTCTTGCTCAAATCCTGACCATATGATGGCCTTAACTTTACTGACCATGACGATTTGAGACGTGGTTAACTTACCCATGAGAAAAATCAGTGCGGTCATCTCAGGCCGTTGATTTGCCTCCGACAGCTCTGCACCGTTGATAGATGCACTCTGCTTACTCCGACCATGGTGATTTGAATCATAACATATTTCATGCAAGTTAGATCAGCGTGGTGGTTGTACACCATAGATATTTCCTCCCACTGATCTTCGCCATCAATTGCTTTAAGAACTTGCCCACTGGCTCACACTCGCCCATGCGTTAGATCTCCCTTAACTTCATTTGCGCCATGTGCTCAGGGCCATCGATCTTCGGGGCGTTTTATCTGAACCATCCATACATATTTTCATTTGTTTCTGGCATGTTAGCCCGTCATTAGCCTTCTAATCATCATGGACCTCTGGATCTCCCCCGAATCTTCTATTCCTTGAACTGATTCTCCTTACAATGAACTCTGATTCCTCTATTCGTGGGGACATGGTCCGAGAGCTGGTTCTCCCTTCAAGGATTTTGATGACCATGAAGCACCTTCATTCCCAGGAGATATGCCATAGAACTTAGCACAATTTGAGTGCTAACACCCCTATTGAGTTGGTCTCCTATAAAGCCTCAATTAGCTAATCATGCTAAAGTGGTGCCGATTGGGAGAGTCCCCCGATTGGTGGTGGACATTGAAGGCATGAAGACCTATGTTGACTTCGATGTCAATGAAGTGGTTGAAGGAGGAAGTTCGTATCCTGCGTTGATGGGGATCGGATGGGCTAACGACAGTGGAGCGGTAATGAACTTCAAACAATGGATGATGAATTTTGAAAACCGCGATCTCAGATTCATACCCCCATTGGATCAGGCTGAAGGTTGTAGATACATTGAGCCAGTAAAGGACGACGATCCCAATGGATGGGACCATGCATTTAACATTTTCGAAGACTATATTCATCCAACTTCCAACGGTGAGCTGGGATGGCACAGTGACAGCTCTACGTCTTTCGACTCTGATGACGCGCTAGAACACTGGTAGAACCACTTACATGAGGTGTCGCTCCGTAAGTGTGGGTTAATCATGCAGTTGCTATGCCGTGTCGTGACTGAAATGGTCACACTACCAATATATGAAGGACTACCGGGCTTTTCTGACTTTCTAACGAAGTTCAAGGAAAGAGTTTCAGAACCACAGCAATTGTTGGCATTGGACGAAGCATTGAAGGTTGCCCCAGCATGCTGGTGGGCGACACACGAGGCATCAATTGCTAGATGGTTGAAATGTAGAATATTGATGATGGTACACTCCGGCGATACCGAGGCCTACCACGCAGGGAATTATGATGGTCGGAACGATCCTGGAGGCCATTTGATGGAGTGTCAGACATTATGGGCATCACGACCAAGAGATGAGTGGGTCCATGCATTTATCCATACCTTGGGTGAAATGTCGTGATCTTGGTATACTGCAGCTAAGTCATAGGAAGAAATCACTACTTGGTTGGAGTTGACCATATGTTTTACTCATACATTCAGTTTTGTTATCCCAACCTAGATGTCCATAACGCTCTGCAGATCATTCGCGATGTGGTTCTAAAGGTTGTTCCTATGGCATACCCTGTGAATTCGCATACACATTGCTAGATGAAATCCATTATGGAATGTTATAATATCACTGGTGGGCCCAAAGATGGTGATGATCAACAGAATGTCAATATTCTAGAGTCTGAAGGAAGTCACGATGTGGTACCACCTGGTGCACCAAGTGATCCATTCAGTCAGCCCTTGAAGCTTCACAAGATCAATATTGGGATGGAGGCCACTCCCAAGTTCACAAATGTTGGAGATTATTGGGATAATGAGATGATGGGAAAGGTCACTGAGTTGTTGCATGAGGTCCAAGACCTTTTTCCTATGAATTTCTCCGAAATGAAAAGTATTTTGGGTGATCTAGGTGAGATGAAGATTCCCTTGAAACCAGATCCTAAACCGATCAGGCAGCGACCTTACTGGCTCAATCCATGACATAAGGAGAATATCAAGGCAGAAATTGATCGCATGTTGGATGCTGGTATCATTGAACCGGTCGAAGAGTCAGAATGGATCAGTCCTATGGTGGTGCAGGACAAGAAGACTGGCAAGGTATGCTTCTGTGTCGATATGCGGAAGTTGAATGATGCATGCTTGCATGATCCTTTTCTGACCCCATTTATTGATGAAGTACTTGAGGGAGTAGGTGTCCATGAGATGTATTCTTTCATGGATGGGTTCTCAAGCTATCATCAGATCCGTATTGCAAAGGTAGACCACCACAAGAAGGCTTTTCTGACAGAATGGGGATGTTTTCAGTACACTGTAATGCCGTTTGGACTGAAGAATGCACCTGCGATATTTTTGAGTGTTGTTGTTGCTGCATTCAAGGATTTCATCCAGAAGTTCTTGTAGGTATACATGGACAATTGGACAGTCTATGGGTTGATCTGCGATCACCTGGCCAATCTGCGGTTGATGCTGGAACGCTGTCGACAACACCAAATATCCCTGAATTTAAAGAAGTGCATTTTCTGTGCGTCGTTTGGTATATTGTTGGGTCACATTGTGTGCAAGCAAGGGTTGTTAGTCAATCCAGGGAAGATTGCGCTTATTTTGAGTTTGACACCACCAACCATTGTCAAGTAGTTAAGGGTGACTTTAGGACATACTGGGTATTACCGCAAGTTCATTAGGGGATATGCAGCGATCACCACCCCTATGGAGAAGCTATTGAAGAAAGATGCAGTATTTCAATGGAGCATTGAATGTTAGGATAGTTTTGAGCAGCTGAAGGCTAAGATGGCTTCGGCACCGATACTAGTATTCCTGGACTAGAGTAAGGAATTCCATGTCCATGTTGATGCATCATCAATTGCACTCGGTGTGGTGCTAGCGCAACTAGGAGAGGGGGATCTTGATCACCCTATTTCTTTCGCCAGTTGGAAGTTGTCACCCACAGAAAAGAACTACACCACTACTGAGAGGGAAGGATTGGTGATGGTCTATGCACTGCAGAAGTTATGACACTACTTATTGGGTGGACATTTTAAGATGTTCACAGACCACTCTGCATTGAAGTACCTGGTCAATAAGCCTGTGTTGGGGGGGAAGATATGCCGATGGTTACCTCTCTTTCAAGAGTTCAACTTTGAAGTAATTGTGAAGCCAGGGTGGTTGAATTCCGTCCCTAATCATCTATCGTGGATTGAAACAGGAGAGGATCCAACTAACATTGAAGACGGGTTTCCTAATGCACAACTGTTTCGAGTTGAAGTAGCCGATGGTTATTTTGAAGAAATCATCTATTTTTTGGCAATAGGTACCGCACCAGAAGAGCTCACCACTAGTCAGAAGAAGCAATTGGTGGTTAAAGTTATCGACTTCTAGCTTATCACAGGAGAGTTATACAAGATGGGTATAGATGAGATATTACGATGGTGTGTCTTACCACATGAGTAAGTGCAGATATTGGCAGAAGCACATGGAGGAGTAGCTAGAGGACACTACGGTGGTGGTTAGGCAACTACCAGGAAGGTACTTTGGGTGGGACTTCGGTGGCCCATGCTACATAATTATGCGATAGACTATGCGTGGTCCTGCGATGTCTGTCAGAGAACTAGGAATCCATCTAGGAGGGATGAGATGCCGCTGATGCCTCAATTAACGTACAACCATTTGACAAATGGGCAGTGGATTTTGTGGGACCAATCAATCCACTAGGTAAGTGTATTGGTTCCATATATATCATCACGGCGACAGATTACTTGAAAAGATAGGTGGAAGCTGCACCAGTCGTTGATTGTTCCACGACCACAGTTGCGCGGTGTTTATTTGAAAACATTATCACTCGCTTCGGCTGCCCCAAGATATTGCTAAGTGATCAAGGAAACCACTTTCTCAATTGTTGTTGATGTATATGTAACTTCGAAATGTATTTCACATATATGTATATTGTATTCCTATAGAGATGTTATTATTCCTCTATACGGAAGTGGTTGTATTCCTATAGAGATGTTATTATTCCTCTATATGGAAGTGTCATCATTTATATTGTAAGTGTTGTAACTTATACTTGATGGGTTATTAGACCACCCTACTAGGTGTCATCCCAGTCAACATTGTGTTATGTGGTTAAGTTAAGGCCGACCTAGTAAAGGTTATTAGGTAAGTCAAGTCTAGTATAAATAGAGATAAGGAGATATCTATTTCAACACATTCTATTCTCTCACTCACACTTGGGAGAGTGGTGCACTTGTGGAGGAGGTGGCTCTGCTACTAGGAGAAGACTGTCTCTTGTATTCTGGTTGTATCATTGCTCTATCTATCTCTAAGGAATTTATTGGGGTTTTCACCTTTATGGTTTTCCCTAAGTCAACTCTGTGTCTCTTGTGTGCTTGCATTATTGTGTCCATGATTGATATGCTCTAGATTTTCTATACATGTTGTTCTCTCAGTTAAGATCCTAGATCAGATTGAAGTAAAATCTGAAAATTTAACATGGTATCAGAGCTAGCCTAAAAGAAGGCATGATATGGCATGTATGACACTTGTTGCACTTACGATGCTAGGGCTTGATATAGCAAAAACTAGTCATCGTAGCACTTTCGCTATAAATCCGTTTTGATGAATGTTTTGGATCTAAAAATTTTACAGGTCGAAGATGCAATCCCCATGTACCTTGTGTCCAAAGGACAACCTCTAATGCATTGTACTTTTGGATTTATGATCTGTACAATATAAGGTTTTCTGCCTCTTCCAGATCTGAGTCAAAACCGGGTGAACTTGGGAAAAAGGTCACAACTTGGGCTAGGAAGCTCCAAATGAAATTTCATAAAAAGTGAAAGGTAGTACACAGACTGTACTATCTCAAGAAAATGTTTTAGAGGATGAAGTTGAATCAGTGACATGTGGCATGCTATACAAGTTTGCTCTCCTGTATTATCCCATAAACAAGTCACGTTGTGACACTTCGCATAACTCTCTCTCACAGAGTCCAATTGAGGTTATACCTATCAGGATGGAAAGCTAACAGGGCGAGCTATCTCAAGAAAAAATTTCAGAGGTCGAAGTTGAAATAGTGACATGTGGCACTCCGTACAAGTTCGCTCTCTTGTATTATCCCATAAACAGGTCATGTTGCGACACTTGGCGTAACTCTCTCTCAGAGAATCCAATTGAGCGCAGACCTGTCGAGATGGAAAGATAACAGGTTGGGATATCTCAAGAAATGTTTTTAGACCCTGTGGATCAAAACGTTCGGAGTTACACCAGAAACAATCAGGTACATATTTCTGTCAAAACAGAATTATTTTTTATTACCATCATTCATGGCTTCCGAAATTTAGGGCTTCGGAGAAAGTTGGAATTTTTGTAATCGGAGACCACGGATGGATGCTACTCATCGAAATTGAAATTTAGAGACCAAGATCAGATTTTTTGGTTGGGCAGAAGGCTGGGCTTGATCAAACCCCAGTTCGGGACTTTGATCGGAAAGATGGAAAATTAGGGCTTTTGCAAAAATTGGAATTTTGGAAATCTGTGACCACGGTTGGAAGCTCCTCAGAAAAATTGAATCTTAGAGTTTTGAATCAAATCTTTTGGTTGGGTGAAGCTCTGGGAAACTCAAACCCTAATTCAGGGTCCTCCCTAGTGAATCCGAAAATCTAAAAGGCAATTTTGAGGGGTGAAACTTTGCAGTTTTCAAATTCTGAATATACCAACCTGATCATCTCATCAAGGCGCATATTTCTGTCCTTTCAGAAGTTTAAAATTCAAAGTTTGAATTTTTGGGGTTTCTTTGACAAACCCTAATCCAGCTCCAGGTCTAGTTCTTGCAAATCATGTGGATTGGATTAATCCTAGAAGAAGATGGATTGGTCACCTGCATAAGTGAAGTCTCAGAGGGAGATGAGGCTAAGGCCTTCCATAAGAAGATTACAAGCAATCTTGACAGGTATGGCTTACAGGTATGTTTCATGGTTAAGTTTATCATATGTTTGTCTTCATATCATTACAGTACAATCTTGATTAATTACTGGACTTCTCGTATCACCTTAATAGAAGATATTCATTGATTAAGGTTTTGACACTTATGATTGTACTAATGCATTGTGATGTTGTATGAGGTTTATGTTGTTTGCTAACACAAAAGGTACACCAAGAAAGTCAAATCATGTTCTACTTCAAGAACATATGCTCATGGTGACATGAAGACAAAGATTCATCCATTGTCATGGATCACATAGAAGATCTACTTTCGAGGTATGCATAACTTGGTTCTACAATGGTTAACTTATGAGACATGCAGGTTACTAGCACAAGTCACTGAAGAGAACTAGAAGACATTATGCGGGTATGTTAGACATAACTAGCTAGCATGGTAATCCAGGTATGTTTTTCCTATATCAAGCTAGAATCCTACCTTGTGTTAGGATCTTATACTGTTGTGTTGTTGATAATGATTATTCATGAAGTCATAGGTTTGAATAAGCATGGTTGTATGCATATTATGTTTCTTACCATAATTGATGATATGACTAACCAAAAGAATCATGAAGGTATAGGTTTGAATAATCATGGTTGTATGCATATTATGTTTCTTACCATAATTGATGATATGACTAACCAAAAGAATCATGAAGGTATAGGTTTGAATAATCACGGGTTTTATGCATATTATATCTCTTATCTTGATTGATGATTCAACTAACCAGAAGAGTCCTATGATCAAATAAGAATATGTATGAGTAAAAGAAGACTTCCCTGAAACCTTGAATACTAATGTTTATTATCTGTGAATGATCATGAATATACATGTTTAAGATTATTGTGTTTTGATAGTATTAAGATTATACTAATAAATGTGTGATTATGTATGAGACCTCAAGGATAACACAATGATGATACTAATAAGCATGCATAGTGATTAAGGATGGATGTAAGTTCAAGGACAAGTAATCCGGGAAGCAAATATCAAGAGGGAGCACTCTCTAGTTGTTCCTGCAAGAAAGCAAAGGAGCACACTTCTGTAGTTTCTGCAAGGATGCAAATATTCAGAGGGAGTTGGCCACTTCTCACAATCCACATAAGAATGGAGTTGCAGAAAAGAAGCAAAGACTGAGAGGGAGTCAACCCAACAAACAAACAAAGATAAGTATTTGAATTGTCATTACTTGCATATTTTATTGTTTAAATAATACTATTCAATAATGTATATACTGATGTTCCTAGAATTAGGTTGTGTATTATGCATATTAGAATAGTTGCATTGATGAACAATATACTACTAATATGCATGGGTAAGTGGCCTATGGCACTGTACAACATTCCATTGCTACTTATCTAGAATGAAACCTCTTTGGTGACATGTTGGGAGTTGTGCACACTCTTAACAATGCTCTGGTAGAGATTGGAAGGCATCTAGAAAGTTACGGGATATGGATAAATGTTGTATTGAAGCATTGGCTAAGATAATTGCATGACTGTATGACATATTTCTTTATGTGTAAGAATTTGTTCTGAAAACTATGAGATGTTTTCTAATCATGCAATTTAACTTGTTGTGTAGGAAAGATCGTATGCCATCACCTACAAAAGAAGAACTACAACATTTGTTCAGCAACAAAATTATCTATTGAAGATATTGAAGTTCCCAGGATATGGGAAGAATGCCATGATCCGTCGATCATGAAGAATAATGTTTGGGATGTAGTCCCAAGACCTGAAGGGAAGTTTGTTATGACTTCCATATGGATCTATCAAGATCAAGCATGCTGCAGATGGCAGCATAGAGAAATATAAAAGTGATGAAATAGAAGATACACCAGATGGATTTCAAGACAGCTTTCTTGAATGGTGTAGTTGACGAAGAAGTGTATGTGGAGCAGCCACTTGGTTCTAAGACACATGAGAGGGATTCATATATGTGCAAAACTTGGGTATGATGCACCACTTTCTAGGTATGGAGGTGTGGCAGAGTGCAGATGGAATCTTACTTGGACAAGGGAAGTATGTAGTAGAGATCCTGAAGAGGTTCGGGATGATGGATTGCAAGGCCATGGCCACACCTATGGCATCGAATTTGAAGCTTCTTTGTGATGTTTCATCTGAGCCAATTGATGTCTCTATGTATCGTCAGATGATTGGGTCATTGATGTACCTGACGAACACGAGACCAGATATTTGCTTTGCGGTGAACACATTGAACTAGTTCCTGACGGATCCGAGGAGTGTTCACCTAGTTGCTGTAAAGCATGTTCTGAGGTACCTGAAGGTTACAATGGATTATGGGCTCAAGTATGAAGCGAATCAAAAGTTTAACCTACAAGGTTATGTTGATTCAGATTGGGCAGGTAGTGCTGCAGATAGGAAGAGCACATATGGGTGCTTCTTCAGTATGGGATCAGGTGTGATCTCTTGGTTCAGTAGGAAGCAGTCCTGCGTAGCACTGAGTACAACTGAGGCAGAATATGTTGCAGCCTGTTCAACTAGTTGTGAGGCAGTATGGCTATAGAAGCTACTGTCTGAGTTATTTGATCTCCCGTTGGATGCTACTGGTATCTTTTGTGATAACTAGAGTTGTGTGAAGCTGTCCGATAACCCAGTGTTTCATGACAGGTCGAAACACATAGAGATCAAATACACTATATCAGGGATATGGTGCAGAGAGGAGATGTGAAGCTCCTGTACATTGCGACAGACGAGCAGATTGCAGATGTGTTGACGAAGCCACTAGCCAGGGTGAAGTTCGAGTACTTCAGGGAGAGGCTTGGTGTTCTTCAGATCGAGGACACTTCGAGGAAGAAGTGATGGACACATCTGTTGAAGCCATTCCAAGCATGTTGGAAGGAGGATCCTTCACATGGTTGTGGATGTAAGCATTGGATGATGAGCATGAGGATGATGTTCTAGTTTCTGCTTTGTATGATCAGTTGGATCATTTATATGTATGTGAGCATCATGTTGGATGTTGGATATGATCAGTTGTATCATTTATATGTATATGTATGTGTGCATCATGTTGGATGCTGAATATGATCAGTTGGATCATTTATATGTATATGTATGTGTGCATCATGTTGGATGCTGGATATGATCAGTTGGATCATTTGTATGTATTGTGTATATGCATCATGTTGGATGCTTGGACCATGTATCTGTATATGTATCAGGTGGATACATTGTATGATCAGGTAGATCATGTATATTGATATGTATCAGGTATGATCAGGTAGATCATGTATGTTGATGGACACATTGTGTGGATCATGTATCTATGTATCAGGTGGATACACTATGTATGATGATATGTATCAGGTAGATACTTGGTGTGCATTTTATGGATGCATTGTATGATCAGGGTGATCGCGGATGATGAGCTTCTCCAGATGACATGCAGCAGGATGTTGCAGTGATGATGATCAGGGTGATCATGTGTACATCAAGATGATGTATGATGAGTATCAGATGATGCTTTGTGGTCGTGGATCAGGTTGTGTAGATGAGCATGTGTGGGAGATCCTATATGTCGGATTTGCGTACCCATAACAGCCTGGGATGCTCTTTCGAGACATCGCTCTAGGAGGACATGTAATTTGTGCCCTAGGAGATCTTCAGGTCGGAGTTGTGTACCCGTAACATCCTTAGATGCTCTTGCGAGGTTTTTTCCTATGGCATGTAATTTGCTCCTGGGAGATCTGGACAGGATGAAAAAGGCCTCAGATGCTTCAGCCAGGTTTTTCCATGACCACATGTAATCTGCTCCTGGGAGATCTGGACAGGATGAAAAAGGCCTCAGATGCTTCAGCCAGGTTTTGTGGTGGACCACATGTAATGTGCTCCTGGGAGATCCGACAGGTAGAGCTGTGTGCTCGTAACAGCCTGGGATGCTTCAGCCAGGTTTTGTGGTGAGATCACATGTAATGTGCTCCTGGGAGATCCGATAGGTAGAGCTGTGTGCTCGTAACAGCCTAGGATGCTTCAGCCAGGTTTTGTGATGGGTCACATGTAATGTGCTCCTGGGAGATCCGACAGGTAGAGCTGTGTGCTCATAATAGCCTTGGACGCTGCAGCCAAGTTTTGTGATGCACGTAATAAGTCCTGAATATTCCACAGTATGGCCAGTGATGACGATGACCTGCAGGTGGTGGGCCTACATCCAGTATGAAAAAGGATTGGCTCTGTAGAACTTCCTATGATGAGTAGATTCAGATATTGATTGAGATAGTAGTAGCAGTGACGATGATGATGACTCGATGACGATTATCCATTGTCGATGATCCAGAGAAGATGACTTGTGCTAGAATACCTGTGTCGAGAAATACCTTCCTAGTTAAGAGGGAGTGTTGATGTGTATGTAACTTCGGAATGTATTTCACATATATGTATATTGTATTCCTATAGAGATGTTATTATTCCTCTATACGGAAGTGTCATCATTTATATTGAAAGTGTTGTAACTTATACTTGATGGGTTATTAGACCACCTTGTTGGGGTTGGCCCTGTATAAGTCATGTGGGTTGAAGGGTTATTAGACCATCCTATTGGGTGTCGGCCCAGTCAGCATTGTGTTATATGGTTAAGTTAAGGTCGAACTGGTAAAGGTTATTAGGCAAGTCAAGTCTAGTATAAATAGAGATCGAGAGATCTCTATTTCAACACATTCTATTCTCTCACTCACACTTGGGAGAGTGGTGCACTTGTGGAGGAGGAGGCTCTGCTGCTAGGAGAAGACTATCTCTTGTATTCATGTTGTATCATTGCTCTATCTATCTATGAGGAAGTTATTGGGGTTTTTCACCTTTATGGTTTTCCCCAAGTAAACTTTGTGTCTCTTGTGTGCTTGCATTATTGTGTCCATGATTGATATGCTGTAGATTTGCTGTACATGTTGTTCTCTCAGTTAAGATCCTAGATCAGATTGAAGTAAATTCTAAAAATTTAACAATTGCACCATCAGCA
The DNA here is from genome assembly GCA_027924585.1 of Larix kaempferi. Classification (NCBI taxonomy): domain Eukaryota; kingdom Viridiplantae; phylum Streptophyta; class Pinopsida; order Pinales; family Pinaceae; genus Larix; species Larix kaempferi. The sequence continues at coordinate 353,569 of BSBM01001914.1, forward strand.
CATTGATGGAGGAGTTGCAAATACAACATAAGAAGAGTACACCATATCATCCGCAAGAAAATGGCACGGTGGAAGATTTTAATAAGATATTGGAACATGCATTGACAAAGGTGTGCAATGCGAACCGTGACAACTAGGATCTCAAAATCCTAGCAGTATTGTGGGCCTATCGCACAACATGTAAAAGGTTGACAGGTCAGACACCATTTAAGCTGGTGTATGGACAAGAAGCAATCATGCCCATGGAGTACATTATTCCAAGCCTATGCATTACAGCAATGACAGGAATGGATTCTGAGGTAGCATTGGAGGAACATCTAGTGTAGTTAGTACAGTTGGAGGAAGATCACTTTATCGTAGGTTTCCATCAGGGCTTGGAGAAGGATCGCCATAAGGCTTGGCATGATCGCCACATAAAAAACAAATAGTTTCAACAAGGCGGCTTGGTGCTGTTGCATGACAGCAAGTTTATGAAACATCCAGGAAAATTGTAGATGCATTGGCTTGGTCCGTATTGCATCAATAGCATTACTTCAAGAGGAGCGGTACAGTTGCAGCAGTTGGACGGAGAAATGCTCACAAAGTTGATTAATGGTAGCAGGTTGAAGCCCTATCAGTCAGGCTTGGAACAGTGTGATGCCTGATCGCATCATGAAAAAAAAAAGGTGTAGATTGGTCAGTGGCAGGATGGCGCACCAATAGGGACAGAATGCGGAAGCAGGGAGGCTTGTGCCGCAAGTTAGGAGCGGTCTGCGACAAGTGGTAGGGTCGCGACCGGGTCAAATCAACAATAAATTCCAAAAGTTAAAACAGTTAATTAACGACGCTTGTTCAAATGATGGGAATTAATGGTGGATCCGGCTGATCGGCTGACAGGATCGACGGGGGATTTGTATCACTAATACAGGATTTTGGTTGAGTTAATTCAAGATTTAGTGATGATTATGGAGGATTCGGCTCAATGCTATAAAAATCGGTAGAAGTTGGTCATAAGGCACTGAGATTTTAGTTGTTAAGTGCCTATGTAGAGGTGAAGAGTATTGTCATAGCTTGGTCAGTGCAGTTGTGCATTGGGAAAGGTTCAGTTGAACTTGCAAAGTGTTGTTAGGATGGAGAAGCTATCAGTTGAGAGTGCTGGGTAAGGTATGCCACGAGAGCTCAAAACAGTTGATATTAGCAGTGAGGTTGAGTCTCCTTTCACCGAGATTGCAATTGAGGAAGAAGTCAAGTCTGCAAGAGACGTCAATCTTGAGGCAGAAGTCACAAACATGTCGATGGGGATGTCAGTAATCGCCAAGAAGAATCAAGGGGGTCAGCATTCTGAGTCACCGCAGAGCAAGAGGCAACTTAGTGTTGGCAGGCGGCTTGATGAGGAAAGGTCGCGGTACTGCTAACGCCACAACATGTTGGATGAAGGCTCAAAAGGAGTATTTTGGGCCAAAGGATACCGTACTTGGCGGGTTTTGGGTCACTTGGACCACATATTTTGTAGTATTGAGTCAAGTATACCGCAGTTGGTGGGTTTTTGGTCATGTATTTTGTAATATCGAGTCATTGTACCGCGGTACACGGGTTTTTGGGTCATTAGACCAAGTCAGTTAGTAGATTGTCCATAGTGTCGGTTAGGAAAGTGGACAAGTATTGTAATTGGTGGAAGCCTATAAATAGATGAGAATTGTAAGTGTTGGAAGAGAGATGGTGCGTGGATGGATAGAAGAATGAAGAGAAGTGTCATATGCGGAGATTGACAGAAATAATGTGGATGTTTATGTACTACTTTTGGTTTGCCGAGTAATATAAGGATGATGATTTGGTGCAATCTATGTTTAATTTTGCTGGATGTTCATGTTATTTATTCTTAATGCAGTTATTTGTTTTTTGTTGCTATAATATAAATGCTGTGATAATGTGTTATATGCAATTGAAGTAATATGCAATCTTTGTTTCTGGTAATGTTAAATGTTGCGATATGTTAGAACTTCATGGTGAATGTTTGGAATTGATGTCGGTATCATAGTGCCGCAACTCGCCTTCTCCCTCGGCAGAAACATGGTTCCATCTGCTCTTCCTGGACGCCTCGCGTGAGACCTCATCCGCTCTGTGGGTGTTGCTGGGCGGGCTCAAACCTACCCAGGCCGGTGCCCAGGGAGACTATGGTATGGGTTGACAATCGGTGGACCCTTGTCAACTGTGAGGTCGCGATTCAGTCAACATTTAGATCATCCGCCATAGTGGTAGGAGAAGCTTAGGTGCAGGTAGGGTAGTCCAGTCACCGCATTGATGAGTCTGCCGTATGGGAGGGACTGTCGGTTGTTGTCATCCCTGGGTATAACCCTCCCAGTCGACCGGATGCAACCCTGCGCAAGTTGAACTCAAAGCAGAAGTATGGTGTGAAGATGCCGGTGCTCCCTGCTGGAATGGAGTGCTCTGTTGATATTGGGTCGGTGTTGCTGTGCCTACGATACGATGATTATGATATGGTGGCCTACCTAGAAATTGCATCGGCCCCATATGTGCCTGGGTCACAACTTACCATGATGTCGATTCTACAGGATTGGGCATGAGGATTGAAACAGGCTGGCTTCTTAGGGCTCATTAACATGCTTCATTTCGGGCAGATGGCGGAAGTTAACGCGTGTGTGAAGCAGCTGCTTGCGTGCTTCCATGGTAGTTCCTTGTGGCCGGACAGAGAAATTCTGGTCATTGTGGATTTGATTTTGCACATTACTAGACTGCCTAAAGATGGATTCAATCCGTTGCAGTACTTCCAAGGGAAGGAGAATGGAAAAAAGAGGGCGGGTCAGCTGGTGAAGAAATATGGCTTGGAAACGTATGGTCGTGGGTATTGCACCAACAATATTAATGATAAGGCGGTACTCACCGGCACCAAGATTTTATCCTACAAGGTGGTCAGGAGTGGTCATCCTAACCAGTGCAATTCAGGGATTGTCACATGTGTAGTACAATGTGTGGAGGGCGTCCAAATGAACTGGTCCTTGTTTCTATTAAATCAATTGGCGGAGGATGTTGTGGTGGTTCAATCAGGTAATGGTTCATTCACATATAGTTGGCTTCTGCTATAGATTGCATTCGTGGCTTGGAAGGAGCTCGACACATACCAAGGCATGGAAGTTGCGGCTACAAAAGAGCAGTGGGGTGCACACTATCAGAACTTATGGTATGTATGGGAGCCAGAGCGACTCCGGGATTGCCAATTGCTATTCTGGCTCTATTGGGAGATGCTTTGTGATGCAGCAACAAAGGTACTGCGAATATCCGAAGACACTGTGGAAACGTTTAAGTTGGTCATGGAGTTTGCGGTTCGAGGACATGCTATTTATGTGCAAGCAAGACATGACCCCAGTCAGCAGTGGTTGCTGACCCCTTACAAGGTAACGATAGAAGCACTGGATCCCATTGTGAATGATTGGAAACCGAAATGGCGCGAACCTATGGCATTGCCCAAGATTGAGGCTGGTGAGCTAGCAAAGGGTACAGATGATCATATATCGGCACAGGACAAGCACAGTCATCATGATTCTGATCAAGAGTCCATTAGAAAACCGACGGATGATGACAGTGACTACGCCTTGGAAGAGAATAGAACGAAAGGGCACCAGGACCCAGTGACAATTAGTGGGCTGCCCATACCGAGGGAAGCGCACTTGGGTTGACTTATCAAAGCAATCGCTGATGCATCCACCATAACAGCTCAAAATATGATAATTGCAACAGATGGAGGATTCCATGTGCTCACTTCTCGTATGGACTCTTTGTATGACATGGTCTCGCGAAGAGCACCGGACGAAGCAGTGGCACCAGAAGTTAGCACAATCAACACCAAGACGTGGGTCAGGAATGTGGAGATTCCCCCGATTGTGACTGTGACTGAAGATGAGGCCGTGAATGCCCTGATGTACTAGTTACAGAAGGTGTCCATCAATGTTAATGCATTACCGGCACAAGGATTGACAATGATGCAGATGGTCACTAGTCGAGAAATAGTGGACAGAATGCACGAGGGTGTAGGAGCGGGAGGCTGCTGCACAAGCAGCCCTTACAGAGTTGACAGCATGGGCTGCTGCAGCACAGCAAGCTATGGATGAGCTTGAGGAATACATCAAGAAGGAGTGAGCTGAGAAGGCTTGCGAGATTGAAGAGCTGAAGAAAGAACAGGACCACCTCATCGCAGAGAAGGCCCGTATGTGGGATGACAATGTGAGGGTAGAGCATGCCATTGCGGAAGCTTATCAGCATGTGCTGGAGTCCACTGAAGGGTTGGATATGCTTCAGCATACACAGTAATTGGGGGTTGCTATTGTCTAGTTGCGGCATAAGAATCAAGAGTTGCGAGCTCAAGTGAATCCCAGAACACCACAAACTGAAGTGGATGACCGCAAATGACTGATTGAGGAGATAGCATCACAGCTGGCGGAGATGGAAATAGTGGCAACAAAGCTCACATCCAACACAGTACAGTTTTGGGGCTGGATCATTCAAGATGAACAGGTTGAAAAGTTGATGAAGGTTTAGCAGGAAGCAGAGGGGTAGTTGGAAACACTCAAAGTGGCGATGTGCATGATGCCACCTATGGAGCAGATTGCCAAGTCTGCGGATTTGAAATATGTGTAGTAGCATGTCACCAAGGCCGATGAGCGACGGAAGAAGCGTGCCACACAGTTGGATGAGTTCCAGGATGTTGGTGGCTAGTTCATGACGAAGGCTAGTGAAGTTCTCCAGGCAGTGCAGGGACATCGTCAACAAGTGGCTACAAAGAGGATCGAGCACCCATCACCCCAGGATGTCGTCGACAGTTAGGAGGCGGCTACAGCAACAAAGGAGATGGTTACGACAGGCAAGCAACAGTATGACGATTTCAAAGTCAAAACCACAGAGTACACCATGTCTAGTTGACATGGCTCGAGGGCGAGCCACAAGATTGTGTTGGGGGCATGTTGGCAGGCGGTTTGGTAAGGAAGAATCGCAGCATCGCCTATGTTGTGACACATCAGAAGAGGTCGCAGAAGATAGAAGGCTAGATTATTTTATGTAATTTTGAGTCGATTGTACCACGAAATACGGGGGTTTTGGGTCATTGGACCATATGATATGTAATTTTGGGCTAATTGTACCACAGTAGGTGGGTTTTTGGGTCATTTGTCCAACTATCAGTTAGGAAGTTGTTAGTAAGTGGACAAGCATTGTAAAGGCGGAATCCTATATATAGACATAGGTTGTAAGAGTTGAGGGATCTGACCTAATCTGATCTTGGTACGATTTTTGGATGTTGATTGTGCACATCTTTGAGTCTGTATGTGAGATCAAGAGATCTGGTTTTGCGGAGATGTTGTATCAGGGTTTTTTTTGAAGTAATATGACATGACGGAGCTGTTTGGTGAAATTCCCTGTGTACCTTTTATGTTAATGCATGTTGCGATGGTTTCTTGCTGCAGTTAATACTTTAATGTTACACTTGTCATGATGAATGTTTCTGGTGAATGATGCTATGAATATGAATGATGTTAATCTTGAATGCATAGATCTGTCTTGAATGTTGCGATAAGTTAAGTAAGTGTTGCCACAATCATCCTCCTTCATTCAGTGGAAACATGGTTCTATCCACTCTCCCTTTATCACCTCGGGTGAGACCTAATCTGCTCTGCAGGTGTTGCTAGATAGGGTAAAACCTGTCTGGGCTGGTGCTTAAGGAGATCGCGGTGGGTTGGTGTCGACAGTGATGGGAACCCCTGTCGACTGGGTTTGAGTCAACAGGTTTAGAGAGAGAGATAGATAGATAAAGGGACAATGGGCGTTAGGGGTTTAGAGAGAGAGAGAGAGAGATTGGGGGTTAGAGGTTTAGAGAGAGAGATAATATAGGGGTTGATAGGTGTTTAGAGATAGCAAGAGAGAGATCATGGTGGGAGTATGCATGGTTATGGTGGGGGAGACATAGAGATGGGGGGACAGGTAGGTCAGTGAGGAGTGGGGGTTTGGAGAGGGAGAGAGAGAGAGAGGGTGTAAGGGGTATAGAGAGAGATAGTGAGAGATTAGGTGTAAGGGGTTTGGAGAGAGGGAGCGAGAGAGAGAGAGAGAGAGATTGGATGTAAGTGGTTTAGAGAGATAGATTAGGGGCTAGAGGCTTAGAAAGGGAGAGAAAGAGAGAGGCTGGAGGTTAAGAGTTTGGAGAGAGAGAGAGAGATTGGGGGTTAGAGATTTAAACACAAAAAGAGAGGTAGAGATTAGGGATTAGGGGTTTAGAGAGAGAGTTATTGGGGGTAAGTGGTTTAGAAAGAGAGATTGGAGGTCGGGAGTTTAGAGTGAGAGAGAGATTGGAGGTTAGGGGTTTAGAGAGAGAGAGAAAGAAAAAGAGAGATTGGGGATTAGAGGTTTAGAAAGAGAGACAGATTGAGGGTTTGTGATTTAGAGAGAGATAAAGAGATTTGGGGTTAGGTTTTAGAGAGGGAGAGATAGCAGGAGAGAGATTGGTGGTTAGGGTTTTAGAGAGAGAGAGAAAATGAATGTTAGGGGATTAGAGAGAGAGAGAGATTTGAGTTTTTGTGGTTCAGAAAGAAAGAGATTGGGGTTTAGGGTTTAGAGAGAGAGAGAGAGAGAGAGATAATAGGGGTTAGAAATAAGGAGAGGTCAACGGTTGAGTATGGATGGATAGTGGTGGGGGGAAAGAGACATAGAGAGGGGGGAAGGTGTAGGTGGGTGAGGAGTGAGGTATTGGAGAGAAAGAGAGAGGGTTTGGAGAGAGATTGTGGGTTAATGGTTTAGAGAGATAGAGAGAGATTGGATATTATGAGTTTCGAGAGAGACTTTGGGGGTTAGGGGTTGAGAGGAGAGAGAGAGAGAGATTGGGGGTTAGGGATTTAAACACAAAAAAGAGAGGTAGATATTAGGGGTTAGGGGTTTAGAGAGAGAGAGAGAGTTATCGGGTTTAAGTGGTTTAGAAATAGAGATTGGAGGTCAAGGGTTTAGAGTGAGAGAGAGATTGGAGGTTAGGGGTTTAGAGAGAGAGAGAGAAAAAGAGAGAGATTGGGGATTAGGGGTTTAGAGAGAGAGATACATTGGCAGTTCATGGTTTAGAGAGACATAAAGAGATTTGGGGTTAGTTTTTAGAGAGGGAGAGATAACATGAGAGAGATTGGTGTTTAGGGGTTTAGAGAGAGAGAGAGAAAATGAATGTTAGGGGATTAGAGAGAGAGATATTTGAGGTTTGTGGTTTAGAAAGAGAGAGATTAGGGTGTAGGGTTTAGAGAGAGAGAGATAGATAATAGGGGTTAGAAATAAGGAGAGGGAAATGGTTGAGTATGGATGGATAGTGGTGGGGGGGAAAGAGACATAGAGAGGGGGGGAGGGGTAGGTGGCTGAGGAGTGAGGGTTTGGAGGGAGAGAGAGAGAGAGAGAGAGAGAGAGAGGGTTAGGGCATAGGGTTATGGGTTTAAAGAGAGAGAGAGAGAGAGAGAGGGGGGGGGGGGGAGAGAGAAAGAGGTTGGTTGAATTTAGAGAGAGAGAGAGATAAGAGGCTGGTGGAATTTAGAGAGAGAGAGATAAGAGGTAAGGGGTTTAGAGAGAGATTAGGTGTAAGGGGTTTGGAGAGAGAGAGAGAGAGAGAGAGAGAGATTGGGTGTAAGTGGTTTAGAGAGATAGATTAGGGGATAGGGGCTTAGAAAGAGGGAGAGAGAGGTTGGAGGTTAAGAGTTTGGAGAGAGAGAGAGAGATTGGGGGTTAGGGGTTTAAACACAAAAATAAAGGTAGAGATTAGGGGTTAGGGGTTTAGAGAGAGAGAGTTATTGGAGGTAATTCATCTAGAAGGAGAGATTAGAGGTCATGAGTTTAGAGTGAGAGAGAGATTGGAGGTTTGCAGTTTAGAGAGAGAGAGAAAGAAAAAGTGAGATTGGGGATTAGGGGTTTCGAGAAAGAGATATATTGAGGGTTTGTGGTTTAGAGAGAGATAAATAGATTTGGGGTTAGGTTTTAGAGAGGGAAAGATAGCAGGAGAGAGATTGGTGGTTAAGGGTTTAGAGAGAGAGAGAAAATGAATGTTAGGGGATTAGAGAGAGAGATTTGAGGTTTGTGGTTAAGAAAGAGAGAGATTGGGGTTTAGGGTTTAGAGAGAGAGAGAGAGATAATAGGGGTTAGAAATAAGGAGAGGTCAATTGTTGAGTATGGATGGATAATGGTGGGGGAAAAGAGACATGGAGAGAGGGGAGGAGTAGGTGGATGAGGAGTGAGGGTTTGGAGAGATAGAGAGAGAGAGATTGTGGGTTAAGGGTTTAGAGAGATAGAGACAGATTGGATGTTATGAGTTTAGAGAGAGAGACACTGGGGGTTAGGGGATGTGTGTGTGAGAGAGAGAGAGAGAGAGAGAGAGAGAGAGATTGGGGGGCTAGGGATTTAAACACAAAAAGACAAGTAGATATTAAGTGTTAGGAGTTTAGAGAGAGAGAGAGAGAAAGAAAAAAAGAGAATGGGGATTAGGGGTTTAGAGAGAGAGATAGATTGGCGGTTGGTGGTTTACAGAGACATAAAGAGATTTGGGTTTAGGGTTTAGAGAGAGGGAGAGAGATAATAGGGGTTAGAGATAAAGAGAGGTCAATGGTTACATATGGATGGATAGTGGTGGGGGGGAAAGAGACATAGAGAGGGGGGAAGGGGTAGGTGGGTGCGGAGTGAGGGTTTGGAGAGAGAGAGAAAGAGGTTGGTGGAATTTAGAGAGAGAGATTTTGGGGGATAAGGGTTTAGAGAGAGATATAGAGAAATAGATACTGGAGATTAAGGGTTTAGAGAGAGAGAGAATGGGGGTTAGGGGTTTAGAGAGAAAGAGATTGGAGGTGACGGGTTTAGAGAGAGAGAGAGGGACATAAAGAGAATGATATTAATGGTTTAGAGAGAGGGAGAGAGATTTGGGGTTAGTGGTTTAGAGAGAGATAGAGGGATTAGGGCTTAGGGTTTTCTAAAGAGAGGGAGAGAGATAGAAACAAAGAGATTGGTGGTTTAGGGTTTAGAGAGAGAGAGAGAGATTGGAGGTTAGGGGTTGAGAGAGAGAGACACATTAGGGATTACAGAGAGAGATTGAGGGTTAGGGGTTTAGAGAGAGATAGAGAGAGGGGGAGGGATTTACAAAGAGAGAGTGAGAGAGATATAGAGAGATATTGGATATTAGGGGTTTAGGGAGAGAGAGAGATTAGTGTTTGGGGGTTTAGAGAGAGTGAAATGGATTGGGGTTAGGCGTTAGGGGTTACATATTTAGAGAGAGAGAGAGAGAGGGTAAGGGTTTTAGAGGGATAGAGATAGATTGGAGGTTAGAGAGAGATCAATTGGGTTTTAGGTGTTTAGAGAAAGATAGGTAGAAAGAGGGAGATTTGGGGTTAGGGGTTTAGAGAGAGATAGATTGGTGGTTAGGGTGTGAGAGAGAAAGAGAGACTGGGGGTTAAGTGTTTAGAGGGAGAGAGAGAATAAGGGTTAATAGTGGTTTAGAGATAGAGAGAGATCATAGGGGTGGTATGGATGGTTAGTGGTGGGGAGAGAGACATAGAGAGGGGGGATTTGTAGGGGGGGTGAGGAGAGAGAGAGAGAGAGAGAATGAGATATTGGGGGTTAGACGTTTAGAGAGAGAGAGAGAGAGAGATTGACTGAGAGATAGAGAGAGATTGGAGGTTAGGGTTTGAGAGAGAAAGAGATATTGGGGGTTAGGTGTTTAGAGAGAGAGAGAGAGCGAATAGGGATTAACAGCAGTTTAGATATAGAGATAGATCATGGGGGTGTTATGAATGGTTATTGATGAGGGGGAGGGAGACATAGAAAGGAGGGAAGGGTAAATCGGTGAGGAATGGAGAGAGAGAGAGAGAGAGAGATGGTTAGGGGTTTGGAGAGAGAGAGTGAGGGATATATAGAGATAATGGGGGTTAGGGGTTTAGAGAGAGGGAGAGGGACAGAGAGAGAGAGAGAGATAGAGAGAGGGATTGGGGGTTAAGGGTTTAGAGAGAGAGTGAGTGAGAGTGAGAGGGATATTGGAGGTTAGGTGTTTAGAGAGAGAGAGATTAGGGGTTAGGAATTTAGAGAGAGAGAGAGAGAGAGATTGGATGCTAGTGGTTTAGTTAGAGAGAGATTGGGGGTTAGGGATTTAGAGAGAGAGATTGGGCATTAGGGATTTAGAGGAAGAGAGAGAGATTGGCGGATAGGGGTTTAAAGGGAGTGAGAGAGATATTGGAGGTTAGGGGTTTAAAGTGAGAGAGATTGGGGTTATGGGTTTAGATAGATAAAGAGAGAGAAATAGAGAGATAAAGTAGGCATTGGGGTTTAGAGAGAGAGATATTGGAGGTTAGGGGTTGAAAGAGGGAGAGATAGAAAGTGAGAGATTAGAGGTTAGGGGTCTAGAGAGAGAGATATTGGGCATTGGGGTTTACAGGGAGATAGAGAGATTGGGGGTTATGGATTTAGAGAGAGAGAGAGAGAGGTTAGGGTCTAGGTCTTAGGGTTTGAGAGAGAGAGATTGGACATTAGGGTTTTAGAAAGATGGATACATATTTATATATATGTATGTATATATATACATAGAGAGAGAGAGAGAAATTGGACGTTAGGGGTTTAGAGAGAGAGATTAGGGGCTTAGAGAGAGATATTGAGGGTTAGGAATTTAGATGGATAGTTATATAGAGAGAGAGAGATATTGAGGGTTAGGAATTTAGATGGATAGTTATAGAGAGAGAGAGAGTGGGGGTTTAGGGTTTTAAAGAGAGAAAGGTTGGTGGTCAAGGATTTAGATAGAGGGTGAGAGAGAGATTGGGGTTTACGGTTTTAGAGACGGAGAGAGAGAATGGAGGTTAGTTGTTTAGAGAGAGAGATTGGTGGTAAGGGATTTATTGAGAGAGAGAGAGAGATTGGGGGTTGGGGGTTTAGAGGGAGATAGAGATATTAAGGGGTAGTGTTTAGAGAGATAGAGATAGAAATAGAGAGATTGGTGGTTAGGTGTTTAAAGAGAGAGATAGAGGATGATAGATTAGGGGTTAGGGGATTTATGAAAGAGAGATAGAAAGTGGGAGATTCTGGGTTAGGGGTCTAGAGAGAGAGAGATTGGGGGTTAAGGTGGGGGGGAGAGAGACATAGAGAGCGGGAGTGGTAGGTGGGTGAGAACTTGGTGTTTGGGGAGAGAGCAAGGGGGGTTAGGTGTTTAGATACATAGAGAGAGAAAGATATTGGGGGTTAGGGTTTAGAGAGAGACATAGATATTGGGGGTTAGGTTTTGGTGGTTAGGAGATTAGAGAGAGAGATTTCAGGTTAGGCTCTTAGAGAGAGAGATATTGGAGATTAGGGGTTCAAAGAGAAACAATGATTAAGGGTTAGTGGTTTAGAGAGAGAGAGACAAATTGGAGGTAGGTGTGAGGCACCTGCAACAATTAATTAATACGAATATGCGAAATAGCAAAAATGACAGAACTCAGAATCACTTTTATATTGATCACAGGCCACTTCGAGGGGGAAACCTCCTATGAGCAAGCTCAATACAAATAACTTCACGGTGCCTTCATAGGTCTCAACACACACTTATATACTAATTCTAGGTGCCAATACTATGGGTCGAAACCATGGGTTGTTACAAACTATGGATCAACAATACTACAGGCGACTTACAAAGCATATGCGCCAACAACAATAACACAAACTATTGATCAACAAATACTACGGGATGACTTACAAAGCATATGCATCCAACAACAACATGCTAACAAAGTAAAGACATGGGTTCCTAACATCCCCTCCCCCTTGAAAAAATCTTTGTCCTCAAAGCTTTAGATGTGGAAATTGTTGTTGAATCTGAAGGAGTGGTTCCCATGTAGCATCCTCTGGTTGCATGCCATGCCACTGAATTAAGACCTCTGTGATAGAGCGAGAGTGAAGCTAACGCATGTGCCGATTGAGGATGGCCTCTGGCTTCAAAAGGATGGATCCTTCATTATCCAGTTCGGGTAAAATCGTTTGTCCGCTGATGTTGGTGCCAAGAACTTTCTTCAGACAAGAGACATGAAAGACTGGATGAATGCGGGAAGAAGGAGGAAGTTCCAATTTATAAGCAACGGACCCAATCTTCTGAAGAATCCGATATGGTCCATAGAACTTTGGAGCGAGCTTATGATGCCCTTTGAGTTTCAAGGAGGATTGTTTGTACGGCTGGAGACGAAGAAAAACCATATCGCCGACTTGAACAGTGCGCTCCGAACGGTGCTGATCAGCTTGTTGCTTCATGTGATTTCTTGCCATGTGAAGATTGTCCCGCAAAATGCAAAGAATCTGATCACGGTTTCGAAGGACCGTGTCAACTTCCTGAACTGGTGAACTGGTGGGGGTGTATGGAAGAAGAGTTGGAGGTTCCTGACCATAGACTGCTTCATATGGGGTCCTTTTAGAGGTAGTGTGGTAAGAGGTATTGTACCACCATTCAGCGAGAGGGAGCCACTTTGCCCACTGATGTTGTTGTTCTGAGGTGAAGCAACGAAGATAAGTTTTCAAGCATTTATTGACAATTTCAGTCTGACCATCTGTTTGTGGGTGATACCCTAAACTCATCTTTAGTTTGGTGCTAGTGTGGTGAAATAGTTCTGTCCAAAAATGACTGGTGAAAGTCGCATCACGATCCGAGACAATGGAAGAAGGGATGCCATGAAGACGAAAGATCTGGTCCAGAAAAAATTGAGCGACGGAGGAGGCTGTATAGGGATGGCTGAGAGCATAAAAATGACTATATTTGGAGAGGCGATCAACCACAATGAGAATCACTGTATTCCCGCCAGATTTAGGGAGCCCTTCAATGAAATCCATAGAAATATCTGTCCAAATCCGTGTAGGTATGGGCAAGGGTTCAAGCAATCCTGGAAGGAGTGTTGTTTCACCCTTATTGCGCTGGCAGGTATCACATTTGGCCACCATCTGTTGAATTGTCCTTTTCATGCCCTGCCAAAAGAAGTTACGTCATGCTCATTCATATGTTTTGAGGAACCCAGAGTGCCCTGCCGATGGAGAAGCATGGAGTTCATAGAAGATAGCCTGTTGAAGATATGTGCTCTGGGGAAGCACCAGACGACCCTTGTATTGTAGAGAAGCACCATCCCAAGAGTAATGTGGTACAGCAGAAGGGTTGTTGGTCAAGCGTTGGATGATTTGAGATAAGGAAGAGTCATTGACATAACCCTATTGAATAGATTGCAACCAATTTGGAACAGGCATAGAAATAGCTGAAAGAGAACCTTGGGTATCAAATGTGCGAAAAAGAGCATCTGCCACAATATTGTCTTTACCCTTCTTGTAAGTGATCTCATAGTCATAACCCATGAGTTTGCTAACCCATTTCTGTTGTGCTGGGGAGGAGACACGCTGGTCCAAGAAATATTTCAGACTCTGGTGATCAGTCTTGATGCAGAAATGATTCCCTAATAGGTATGGGTGCCACTTCTGTATTGCATGCAAAATAGCCATCATTTCCTTCTCATAAGTAGAGGCAGCTAAATTCTTACCTGAAAGGGCTTTGCTGGTGAACGCGATGGGGTGTTCATCTTGAAGGAGAACAACACCAAGTCTATTGCCACAAGCATCACTCTCAATAGTGAAGGGCTTGGAAAAATCGGGCATAGCTAGCATAGGTGTAGTACACATAGCTTGTTTTAGTTTGTCAAATGCACACTGAGCAGCAGGTGTCCATGTAAAAGCATCATTTTTCAATAGAGTAGTTAATGGAGCTGCAATCTTCCCATAATCCTTGACAAACTTGCGGTAGTAGCCAGTCAACCCCAAAAAACCACGAAGGCTCTTGAGTGTCTGAGGATGTGGCCAATTGTGCATGGCATCGATTTTGGCAGGATCCACGCGAACCCCTTGGGCTAAGATAATGGACCCGAGATACTCCACTTCCTTCTGTCCAAAAACACATTTAGACTGCTTGGCATGGAGATGATGGTCAGAGAAAAGTTGCATGACAAGATCCAAATGCTGGAGATGTTCATCCCATGTTTTACTGTAGATGAGGATATCATCAAAGAATACCAGAATGAATTTCCACAAGTAGGGTCAAAATATTTTATTCATTAAGGCCTAGAATGTGGAAGGAGCATTAGTGAGGCCCAAGGGCATGACCAAAAACTCATAATGGCCATCATGTGTGCGGAAAGCTGTTTTAGGAATATCATCCTCATGAACCCGAATTTGATGATACCTAGACGAAGATCCAACTTGGAGAAAAAGTGAGCCCCATGAAGCTCATCAAGAAGCTCATCAACAACAGGAATTGGAAACTTATCCTTGATGGTGAGGTGATTAAGTGCTCGGAATTCAATGCAGAGGCGCCATGACCCATCTTTTTTGCGGACAAGAATAACTGGAGAAGAAAAGGAACTAGTGCTTGGGCGAATAATACCTTGCTTCAATAAGTCCCGAACGAGCATTTCAATCTCTGTTTTTTGGTGAAATGGGTAGTGATAGGGCCTGATGTTGGGAGGAACATTTCCAGGAAGGAGCTGAATACGATGGTCTTCTAGCCTGGAAGGTGGCAATCCCACTGGTTCAGCAAAGACACATGTATATCGATCCAGTTGTTGTAGATCCAAAGGAGTAGTGGAGACCGCTGATGGTTGCATCTGGATGGAATGGATCTGAGTGATGACACCATGTGAATTCTTCTTGAGGATTTTTTCCATGCGATGTGAACCGATGATGCTGAGAGAACCTGGTTGTAATCCTGTCAATGTGTGTTTTTGTCCATTGAGGGAAAACTGCATCCAAAGTTCAGCAAAATCCCATAAGATAGGACCAAGTGTGCATAGCCATTGAGCGCCCAAAACCACATCACATCCACCTAAGGGCAAGGAAAACATGTCAGAGCGCAATGTATAATCTCCCATAGAGATACGCACATTTTGACACTTCCCTTTGCAAGGTAAGGTGCCCCCATTGGCAACCATGACTTCAAAGTTGGAGCAAGGATGGATAAAACAATCAACTTGTTTAGTGATCCGAGGGTCAATGAAATTATGAGTGCTACTAGAATCAATGAGTATTGTAAGAGGAAGATTCTTGAAGTAACCCCTGACCCGCATTGTTTGGGGGGTGGTGATTCCAGCTAAAGCATGGAGAGATATCTCTGGCTGGTCATCCTGAGACAGAGGATCAATAGGCGGTTCCTGAATGTCGACCGGAGCATCCAGTGTTTCTGGATCTTCGTCACCAAGTTCAGAGGCAGGCGGAGACTCGACATCCAAGAGATAGAGCTTTTGCTGAACACATCTATGTCCCCGGGTGAATTTCTCATCACAATTATAGCAAAGCCCCTTTTCTCTACGTGCTTGCATCTCTGTTTCAGACAAATGCTTGATAGGAGTCGATCGAGGAGCCTGCGGTATAGGTGGTCGCTGAGAACCCATATTTCGGAAGGGAACAAAAGTGGGCTTGGAGCGTTGTTGGGCTGCAATCTTGTCTTCTACCAACTTAGCCAATCCTAGGGCTTCCATCATTGTGTTGGGACAGAACATTTTGACCTCAGAGCGGATGGCATCCTTTAGACCACTGATAAAACAACTCCGGTAAAAGTCATCAGACAATCCTTCGGTGTGGTTGGCTAGATTCTCAAATTTGGTTTGATACTCTCTTACCGTGCCAATTTGGCAAAGTTTAGTGAGGGATCCTGTGAAGTCATCAAAAGCACTAAGACCAAATCGTTGCAAAAGGAGCTGGCAAAAGTCTGGCCATTTGGGCTCTGGATGAGCCTTGAAGTACCAACGGTACCATTGAAGAGCTTCATGTTCCAGGTGAAAGGATGCTAGCGGAACTTTGTTGACATCAAAAGTATTATGCAGACTGAAATACTGTTCTACACGATAGATCCATCCAGTTGGATCAGTACCATTGAAGCGAGGAAAATCAAGCTTTGGACCATGGAAGTTGCTGGAAGAGGAGAACCCATTGTTGGATGAAGACTTGGACTGCCGTTTGTTGTTCATAGTTGAATGTTCAAGATGGAGGCCGAGAAATTATTCATCCAGATCCTGGAGTTTGGCTTGGATGGCTGCAAGTGCTTCCTCCATGGTTTTTGCTCCTGCACGGGTGACAACCATAACCAGGAGTTTTTTTTTTTTTTTTTTCGGTTGACTGGGTAGGAAAACAAAAACAGAAACTACTTCAGTAAGGGAAAATATGGACTAGGGAAAAAATCTGAAGGGTAATTGGGGTTTGACTAGGTTTTGGACACTGTTGAATAGACAGGGAAACAAAAATGAGGATTCCAGAAGCGGGGTGAAAGAATGGGAAAATTTGGCAGAGGGGAACAAAGAAGCAAAATTCCGAAATGAACTCTGTGGTAAAATTTGAGGGTGATTGGGTGAAATCTAAGGAAGTTATGATAAACCCTAAAAATAGACAAATGTGGGATTTCGGGCTTTGCGAAGGGGAATTGTGGATAGGGTCCTCAGGAATGAAATATGCAGAATGGGGGTGACAGGGGTTCCCCAAAAATTTCAAGGGAAACAGAGTGAAAACAAGGGAGATATGGAGAAATTTTTATTTTTATTTTTTTTAATTTTATTTATTTATTTTTTTCAGACTAGAGCGACTATGGCTCAAAAGGGATCTGAAACGGCGCCGAATGAATTGAAAATGGCTAGATCTAGAACGGCTTGCAAAATGGATCTGAATGACTGGATGTTAAATGACACAACAACGATCGATGACAGTTCAGCTGAAATCAGATATGGACCCCAGGTATGTGCGGCTTCCTAACAGTTCAAGGGTTTCACTCGGCCACCAATGCTGTCTGACGGCTTGCGTATTGGGGCAGTACCCCTCACTCCACGGCTCAGGTAAAACTGATAACCGCTTTGCCACAAACGACAGCTCTTGGTTTACCTCACGGGTGGGAACTAGTCAATCAGGTAGGGGTCGTTGCCCTTTTCGCTGGCAGGTCCTCTCAATGGGCCAGCTACTTCGAGGTTCCTATGGTACTCCTCACAATGAGTTTTAGGGATTATGCCCAAGTACTTCCCACAGTTAAGCGGATAGGGATTATGCCCAAGTACTTCCCACAGTTAAGCGGATAGGGATTATTCCCAAATCTGAACCTGCAACAAATGTGAAAAAAAAATTTGGCAGAAATTTCACCCAGCGAGCCCAAGAAAGTGCTCTGATACCAGATGTGAGGCACCTGCAACAATTAATTAATACGAATACGCGAAATAGTAGAAATGACAGAACTCAGAATCACTTTTATATTGATCACAGGCCACTTCAAGGGGGCAACCTCCTATGAGCAAGCTCAATACAAATAACTTCACGGTGCCTTCATAGGTCTCAACACACACTTATATACTAATTCTAGGCGCCAATAATATGGGTCGAAACCATGGGCCGTTACAAACTATGGATCAACAATACTACAGGTGACTTGCAAAGCATATGCGCCAACAACAATAACACAAACTGTTGATCAACAAATACTACGGGACGACTTACAAAGCATATGCGTCCAACAACAACATACTAGCAAAGTAAAGACATGGGTTCCTAACAGTAGGGGATTTAGAGAGAGAGAGAGAGAGAGAGAGAGAGAGAGAGATAAAGAGAGAAATTGGGGGTTAGTGGCTTAAAGGGAGAGAGATAGATTGTGGGTTAGGGGTTTAAAGAGAGATAGAGAGACTGGGGTGAGGTGTTCAATGAGAGAGAGAGATTGGGGGTTAGGGGTTTAGAGAGAGAGAGAGATTGGAGGTTAGTGGTTTAGAGTGTGTGTGAGAGATAAATTGCGGCTTAATAGGGGTTCAAGGAAAGAGAAAGATCACGAGGGGAGTATGGATGGTTAGTGGTGGGGAGTTGAGAGAGAGAGATATGGAGGGAGAGAGAGATATAGGGTTAGGGGTTACAGGTTTAGAGAGAGAGGTGTTACGGGTTTGAAGAGAGAGAGAGAGAGAGAGATTGGGTGTTAGGTGTTTAAAGAGAGAGAGAATGAAGGTAAGGAGTTACGGTTTAAGGGTTTATAGAGAGAGAGATATTGGTGGTTATGGGTTTAGAGATGTAGAGAGATAGATAAAGGGACATTGGGCATTAGGGGTTTACAAAGAGAGTTAGATTGGAGGTTAGATGTTTAGAGAAAGAGATATAGATTTGAGGTTATGGGTTTATAGATAGAGAGAGATTGGGGGGTTAGGTGTTTAGTGAGAGAGAGGTGGGGGGTTGATTTGGGTTTAGAGATAGAGTGAGAGATCATGGGGGGAGTATGGATGGTTACGACAGGGGGAAGACAAAGAGAGGGGGGATAGGTAGGTGGGTGAGGAGTTGGGGTTTGGAGAGAGAAAGAGAGAGAGATTAGGGTTTAGGGGGTTAGAGAAGGTGAGAGAGAGAGGGGGGGTTTAGGTAGATATAGAGATAGATAGAGATTGGAGGTTAGGAGTTTAGATAGAGAGTGAGATAGAGAGAGATTAGGGGTTAGGGGTTTAGAGAGAGAGAGAGAGAGAGAGAGGGAGATTGGGGTTAGGGTTTTAGAGAGACAGAGAGATTGGGATTAGGGGTCTAGAGATTGAGAGAGATTCAAGATAGGGGTTTGGAGAGAGAGAGAGAGAGAGATTAATAATTAGGGGTTTAGAGAGAGATAGAGAGATTAGGGGTTATGGGTATTAGAGATAGAAAGTGTGAGAGAGATTGGAAGTTAGGGGTTGAGAGAGAGACAGAGAGATTGGATGTTAGTAGTTTTGAGAGAGAGGGAGATAGAAAGGGAGAGATTGGGGGTTAGAGGTTTAGAGAGAGAGAGAGATAGAGAGAGAGATTGAGATTTAGGGGTTTAGAGAGGGATAGATAGATTGGGGTTTAGGGGTTTAGAGAGTGAGAGAGATAGAAAGTGATAGATTGGTGGTTAGGGGTTTAGAGAGAGAGAGAGAGAGAGAGAGAGGTTAGGGGTTTAGATGGAGAAATATTAGGGGTTTAGAGAGAGAGAGAGAGAGAGAGAGAGAGAAAGAGAATGGAGGTTAGGTGTTTAGATAGAGAGAGAGAGAGAGATAGGGGATTAGGGGTTGAGAGAGAGAGAGAGACATGGGGGGTTATGGGTTTAGAGAGACATACATTCAAAGAAATGGTGTGATTGGGGGCTAGGAGTTTAGAGAGAGAGATATTGGGAGTTAATGGATTAGAAAGAGATAAAGAGAATGGGGGTTATGGATTTAGAAAAAAATAGAGAGATATTTTGGTTGTTAGGGGTTTAGAGAGAGAGAGAGAGAGATGGAGAGACTAGGGGTGAAGGGTTTTGAGAGAGATATATAGGGGTAAGGGGTTTAGAGAGAGAGAAAGATTGGGGTAAGGGGTTTAGAGAGAGAGAGATTAGGGATTACGGGCTTAGATGGAGAGAGAGAGAGAGAGAGAGAGAGAGAGAAAGAGGATTGGGGTTGGGGGTTTAGATAGATAGAGAGAGAGAGAGGTGGGGGTCTACAAAGAGAGATAGATATTTTGGAGGTTAGGGAGTTAGAGCGGGAGAAAGAGTTAGGGTTGGGGGTTTAGTTAGAGAGATGGAGAGATATGGGGTTGGGGTTTTATAGAGAGAGAGAAGAGAATGTTTATTAAGGGTTTAGAGAGTAGGAGATAGAGAGTGAGAGAGAGGAAGAGAGATATTGGGGGTTAGGCGCTTAGAGAGGGAGATGGAAAGAGAGTGATTGTTGGTTAGGGGTTTAGAGAGTGAGAGAGAGATTGGGGGTAGTATTTTTGAGAGAGAGAGAGAGAGAGAGAGATTGGGGGTTAGAGGTTAGGGATCTAGAGAAAGAGAGTAGGGATTAGTGGTTTAGAGAAAGAAAGATACTAGGGTTTAGTTGTTTAAAGAGAGAGAGAGAGAGAGAAAGAGAGAGATTGGGGGTTAGGGGTTAGGGAGAGAGAGATAGAGAGATATTTGGGGTTAGGGGTTTAAAGAAAAAGAGAGTTTGGGGTTTAGGGATTTATAGGGAGAGGGAGATATTGTGGGTTAAGTTTTAGAGAGAGAGAGAGAGAGAGAGAGAGAGAGATTTAGTTGTTT
This sequence comes from Larix kaempferi, assembly GCA_027924585.1. Taxonomy (NCBI): domain Eukaryota; kingdom Viridiplantae; phylum Streptophyta; class Pinopsida; order Pinales; family Pinaceae; genus Larix; species Larix kaempferi. The sequence goes on from BSBM01001914.1 coordinate 373,595, forward strand.
AGAGAGTGAGAGAGATAGAGAGATTGGAGGTTAGGGGTGTTAGCACTTAGATTTTATCCCGGTTGTAAAAAAATAACACCTAAGGTAACCTATTTCAAACCAAACTTTAGGTAGAAAACTTAGCCATTTTTTCCACCAGAGAGGGCTCTCTCACAAGATATATGTAAAGGCTAAAAATATATAAAAGTACGCTCAAAATTTCTCAAAAGGATTTTCTTGGTTGAAAAGGAAAACAAGAAACATTGGGCATGGAGTCAACTTTTCAAATATTTAATATGCCAGTAAGAGATTTATACCAAACAAATTTCCACAGAGGCAAGATAGCAATCATATCACAGTCAATTAGATTTTTTTAGGTGGTATAGAAAGAAACAATGATAGTCCATCAACAACAGGCATCTAACTGGGATGAATATATTGTCAACTTTGGAGAAATAGTGGATATTTAAATGCAATAAAATGAGGCATAACCAGTATGAATCCCGATTTATTTCAAACGTTCATTTAAATATAGAAGAAGAACATAATGGAAGATATAACGAAGGATGTGAACATGCACATATAAAGATAAGGGAAAAACAGACTGTAAAACTAATCAACACATGAATCTCTGGTCTCAAAAGATAGGTACTTTAACTATACTTCTTTTTATTTATCATAAATTGGACTTCAAAACATAATCGTCTCTCAGAGAGTTTCCAACAACTCTTTCAAAAATGACTCTCATTGTCTTTTATACAAAATTCGGGAGAAGCTTGACATAACTGCTTCTTCTAACTAATAACTGAAATTGTTTTAACTCGAAAGATAACTGTCTCTAAATAATAGATAACTGCCTTCAAATAATATTACAAATTTTGAAATAAAAGCATCTTTTTGCCACTTGGCAAAAATTCTGAATAGTATCTTTTTTGCCACTTGGCAAAAATTCTGAATGTATTTATGAATGGAAAGAATATCTCGTCCTTCCATATTTGTCCACATAGTTCCATTGGTCGGTTGTGGGTAAATCATAACTGATCATTTCTTTTACCAAGACTCGCATTTCAACATGACCTGCATAAGAACAGGAGGAAGATTCTCACAGGTTGAGATCAACATATTTAAAATTTCAAAGTCTTTCGCAATTTTCTCCATTAAAATTTTCCCTATAAGCATATGATCCAACTGCTGAAACTTTTTGTGATCCATTCTTATGTCAAAAAGCAATCTCTTATATTCATTAGGAGGAATCAATTCATTCTTTTCATTCCAAAAAGCAGGGAATCCTTTGTTTATTAATTTTTCAAATTGCTTCTCAAACTTTACCACTTCCTCCCGTATATCTCCAACTTTAGCTTCAATATTTTCAACATGTGAATACTTTCCCAAGATTCTTTTGGCCCATGTAATGACTGAAATTCTGTTCATTATATTCATTGTTGTCAAGTCTGCTTCAGTTAAACTGTTTAAGAAAGTTATAGCTTTCTATGTTATTTCTTTTGGCTTTTTATTTAAATTCTCCCTGACTGCTCTAGAACTCTCAAAGGCATCTTTGGCTACCTTTTCTTTGACTCTTATATAATCCAGATAGGGTCTTAATTTTTCAACTTCTTTTATAATTTGATCCCATACCTATGTTTACAACCTTGCATAGCAACTTGCCCTGTCACATGAGCTGCCAAACCTTTATTATTATTACTTAATTCCTGATTCCTTATTTGCAAAGTTTTTATTTCATTATCTTTAGTTTCATTTTCTTCTTTCAACTTCTGTATTTCCATCTTCAATTCTTTAATTTCACCTTCTTTCAAACTCACTTGGGACATGGCTTGTAAGAGACCATCTAATCCAGTTTTATCTTCATCTGTTTCTACATGCACCTGTTGCTGTCCAAATTCTGCTAACTTTTTCTTTATTTCCTCCAACTGCCCTTCCAAACTAAATTTCTCTTTTTCCCAATGATCTTTTTCCTCATAGAGCTTTAACATTTTTGCAGTAACATCCTTTACCTCATTTGACAACTCTTCTTTTTCTTTTTCCAGTACTGTTAGTTCGGCTCCTTGGATAAGCACAGTGTCTGGAATTTTTAGCTTTCATCTTAACATCAGAATCGTATCATCCTTTTCTTTGAGCAATTTTGTTGCTACATCTCCTTCTTTATTTATCAAGTCTATTTGCAATCTTTTTATTTGTTGTTATCGAGACTTATTTTCTGCTTTCTCTTGTCTCAACTGGTTATTCAATTTATCCAATGAATTTTTAAATTTGTCTGCCTTTAATATTGCTCCCAAATAATCTGAATATATAACCTCTCCTGTTTTTCTGTGCAATAAAATTTTATCTAGGGCATTAATTTTGGTCAGATCTACCTTCATCTTTGAGATCTTATCTTTTATAACAACTGAAAATTTCAAAGAATTCTCTTTGACATTCCTGCTAGTAAACAAATTTACTTCAGTATTGGATATATTTCTGACCTTTGGAAATAACATACTGGTTGTTGATGTATATGTAACTTCGGAATGTATTTCATATATGTATGTTGTATGTACTCCTATAGAGATGGTATTATTCCTCTATACGGAAGTGTCGTCATTTATATTGTAAATGTCGTAACTTATACTTGATGGGTTATTAGACCACCTTGTTTGGGTCGGCCCTGTATAAGTCATGTGGGTCGAAGGGTTATTAGACCACCCTATTGGTGGTCGGCCCAGTCAGCATTATGTTATGTGGTTAAGTTCGAGCCTACATGATTTATGTAAAAGGCAAGTCAAGTCAAGTATAAATAGAGTGCGGGAGGCACTCTATTTGATAACTCACTTCTCACTCATGCACTCAAGGAGGAGTGGTGCACTTATGGAGGAGGAGGATCTGCTGCTAGGTTATGTCTATCTCTCATGGTTGTATCATTGCTCTATCTATCTCTGACGATGTTATTGGGGTTTATCACCTTTATGGTTTTCCCCAAGTAAATCTTTGTGTCTCTTGTGTGCTTGCATTATTGTCTCCATGATTGATATGCTGTAGATATGCTGTACATGTTGTTCTCTCAGTTAAGATCCTAGATCATATTGAAATAAATTCTGAAAATTTAACACTGGTTTGTTTGGAGGATTCTTGTTTATTCTGACTGTGTTCATTAAATACATCCATCATATAATGTGGTCTATTTACATCATCTCCCACCGGGGATTCTTCAATACTATATTCTTTTACCATGACCTCTAGTATTTTTTCTTCAGTTCTTTTTTTCTCTTCTGAAACTGCCATCAACTCTTGTTGCTCATCCATTTTCAACTTTTTTCCTTTTTCTATTCCTTCATCCTCAATGTTCAATACGTCCTGTATGGGTCTTTTAAACCCCACCAATGCAGTATTCATCATGCTTTCTGCCTCTACTGTTGTATCTGTTAATACCATTTCTTTATCATGTGAATCTATAATGATTTCTTCTTTATACTCCAGCGAATTGGCTCTGTCAGACATTCCCTCAATCATCTGATGATTAACGCATTGATGCGATGATCCATTCTCCATTTTGATATTATGTTTAACGAATCATACTCAATAGCCATGTCTGTCTCAAAACCCATATCTTTCAGTAATTTCTCTATATAAACAGCAGTGTTTTTATTTTTCACTATGAATGGGCCAAGTGTGAACGGATATTTTATATCTCTTGCTTGTTTGAAAAGCAAGAAATTATTATCCTCAACGATTAACTTCTGTCTCAGGAACTCTAAAGCAAAAACCCTTAAGGTAAGAAATGCTGGTAAAACATAAGGTTTATGTTTGAAACCGTATAATCTGATCACTGTACTATCCTTTGAGAAAACCAATCTCCTACAGCGTACTCTGCACTCAATTGCATGCATGCCTGCATTTCTGGTAATACTCTAGGCAATTTTTTACCAAAGATCATTCTGTAAATCTCAGAGAGCATATAATTTATGTAATTGAACATGTTATTTTCTAACAAAGTTGTGAAAATGATCTCCGAGAATTGCAACTCTTCATGACTGGCTACAATGATCATTTTCATCAAAAAAGACTGAAATCTGAAATGCCTCAGAGTGGGGAAATTGACCATCTGGTCATGAATCTTCTCTGTAAAAAATTCTTCAAAATTAAGTCGAGGGATTTGATTTTCATCAATCTTTGACTGAATTGCACTCATTTTATACAAAATACTCAACTAAAACTCGGTTACATACATGTTTGTGTCAAACCTTAGGATTAAAGCCAACAATGTCAGAACCAATTGGGTATTTTCATCAAATAAATTGATATCTATAGGGTACGAGATATATGAAATGTTGGTTTCTGGTTTAAGACATGTAGACAAAACCTTTTCTCTATCATCTTGAAGGGTTTGCTGATAAAATTCAATAACAGAAGTTTCAGAAAAAATCTCAGATTCGAGGGTTTGGGAAAATTCTATTTCTAGGGCTTTAACTATGACGGCAGGCTCTATTTTGCAAACGACTCTGGTTTTTCGGCTATCTAAAACAGTTCTCTCTTCTCTGGAATAATTCTCAGCACACCATGATACAAATTCTGGAAAAGATGGGATTTGGTCCGGGTGAAAGGCTAACAAGGATGACTGGTGGACTCTGTGCATGTTTATTCCTTCTTTTAATAATTTAGACAACCTAAGTTTAATTTCGGTAACTGGTAACCTGGTTAGGGTATCATGAATGTCCCCATCTCTATATTCTATAGCTTCTTTTGCTTTAAAAACATCTACATCATGTACAGTTTCCATTTAAAACGTTTCTTCAAACAAAATTCCATTTAAAAAGTGGGCCAGGTCACCAGACCCTACTTGTATAGACACGTCTTTATCTTCCTGTCACAATTGCTGATCTCCACCAGTCTTCAGAGCTCCCAGGGATAGCGACACATATACAAAGTGTCTTTATTTGAAACCCTTTTGTTTTATATAAGTTTTTTCGATTAACTTCCTGGAAACTTTTTGAATGTAGTTTATATCCCACCGTTGATCACGAGCCTTTTGATTTGAGCCGTTAGATCTTGCGTCCCTTTATCTCCTAAGGTGGTATCCGCGATCTCCATAATGGTTTTCTTCTCCAGTTTTTTCTTGTGCGGATCAACCATTTTATGACACGTGTTAGAGTGGTTTGATTTCTGCAACCGCTCTTTCTTCTATCGAGTGTGCATCTTTCCTGATGCGGAAGAATCTTGGCCGTTGATTTTGTTCCAATGTACATTGTCCCTCCGATTAATATCCACATCTTCTCCATTTGACATCTTCTTGACGTCTTCTCCATCTGCCACGTGACCCGCCACTTATTATCCTGCCACGTGATATGGCTCGCCGTGCCTTATCCTTTGGTGGTTTTGCATGGCGTTGTGGTGGTTTGTAATACCACTATCACGTATATGCAGACTAATGAAACTGTGACACGTATCCGGCGGTATTGAGTCCGCAACCACTCACTACTATTTGCAAACGATCCTTTTGGCGGTGCGGGAAACTATAACAGCCATTGATCTCGACTATTGCCATCTCCGCCATTGAAACTTGACCAAGACTTAACCTTTTCAAAAAAATTGCTTTCGGACTTTGCATATGTATGTTTTTCTTGTTGTTTTTTGTATTTCAAACCTTTTACTTCACCTCATTTGTAGTAACTTCCCTTCTTTTGGATATTTGTTTGGCAAAATTTTTTTAGGGTTTGAGCATTTTCAAATATAGTGTCAACAAGGGGTTCAGAGAGAGATAGAGGAAGAGAAAGATTGGGGATTGGGGGTTTAGAGAGAGAGAGATTGGGGGTTAGGAGTTTCGATAGATATAGATATAGGAAGAGAGAGATGGGTGGTCAAGGGTTTAGAGAGAGAGAGAGGCTTAGAAAAAAATATTAGGTGTTAGTGGTTTAGAGAGAGAGAGAGAGAGATTGGGGTTTAGCAATTTAGAGAGAGAGAGAGAGAGAGAGAGAGAGAGGGAATGGTGGTTAGTGATTTTGACAAATAGATAGAGGGAGTGAGAATGGTGGTTAGGGGTTTAGAGAGATAGATAGATAGATAGATAAAGAGGTTAGGGGTCATAGTTTAGAGAGAGAGGAAGAGATGTTGGGGTTTAGAAAGATAGAAAGATAGAGAGAGATTGGGCATTAGGGTTTAGAGAGAGAGAGAGAGAGATTAGCTATTTACAGAGAGAGATTGGGATCCATGGGTTTAGAGAAAGTGAGAATGGAGTTTAGGTGTTTAAAGTGAGTGATTGAGATATCTATATATCTATATATATATATATATAGAGAGAGAGAGAGAGAGAGAGAGAGAGAGAGATTTGGGGTTAGGGGTTTAGAGAAAGAGATAATGGTGTTTAGGGGTTTAAAGTTAGTGATTTAGATAGAGAGAGAAAGGATTAGGTTTTTAGAGAGATAAAGAGAGAGAGAGAGATTGGGGGTTAGGGGATGTGAGAGAGAGAGAGAGCATTAGGGGCTGAGAGAGAGAGAGAGAGAGAGAGAGGGATATTGGAGGTTAGGGCCTTAGAGTGAGAGAGATTGGAGTTTAGGGGTTTAGAGAGATAGATAGAAGAAGAAAGATTGGGTGTTAGGGGTTTAGAGAGAGAGAGAGAGAGAGATTGGTGGTGAGGGGTTTATAGAGAGAAAGGGATTGGAGGTTATGCATTTTGAGAGAGAGAGAGAGAGAGAGAGAGAGAGAGAGATTCAACGTTATGTGTTTAGAGAGAGAGATATAGGGGGTTTGTTTCTGAGAGAGAGAGAGAGAGAGAGAGAGAAATATTTTGGGCTAGGGGTTAAGGCTTAGGGATTTAGAGAGAGAGATTGGAGATTAGGGGCTTAGAGAGAGAGATTGGAGATTATGGGTTTAGTGAGAGGGAGAGAGATAGACTGGAGATTAGAGGTTTAGAGAGAGAGAGATTGGGTATTATGGGTTTCTATAGAGAGATATTGGGGGTTAAGGGTTTAGAGAGAGAATGGGGGTAGGGTTTTAGTGATAGATTGGGGGTAGGTTTTGAGAGAGAGAGGTTGGGGTTGGGGTTTTAGAGAGAGAGCGAGAGAGATTGGAGGTTAGGAGATTAGAGAGATAGGGAGAGAGATTGGGGGTTAGGGGTTTAGAGAGAGAGAGAGATAATGGAGGTTAGTGGATTAGAGTGAGAGAGAGAGAGAGATTGGGTGTTAGGTATTTAGAGAGACGGAGAGAGATTGGGTGTTAGGTATTTAGAGAGACAGAGAGAGATTGGGTGTTAGGGGATGAGAGAGAGAGGAGGGGTTAGAAAGAGAGAGAGAGAGAGAGATAATGGAGATTAGGGGATTAGAGTGTGTGAGAGAGATATTGGGGGTTAGGTATTTAGAGAGAGAGAGAGAGAGAGATTGGGGATTAGGGGCTAAGAGAGAGAGAGAGAGAGAGAAATATTAGGGGTTAGGGGTCTAGAGAGATTGGAGGGTAGGGGTTTAGAGAGAGAGATATTGGGGGTAGATGTTTAGAGAGGGATATTAGTGGTTAAAGGTTTAGAGAGAGAGATATATTGTGGGTTAGTGGTTTAGAGAGAGAGAGATTGAGGGTTATGGGTTTAGAGAGAGAGAGGTAGATATTAAGAGGGAGGGGTTTAGAGAGAAAGAAAAAGAGATATTGGGGGTTATGGGTTTAGAGAGAGAGAGAATTGGTGGTTTAGTGGTTTAGAGAGATATAAAGAGACTGGGGTTGAGAGAGAGAGAGAGAGAGATTCAATGTTAGGGATTTAAAGAGAGAGATATTAGGGGTTTGGTGTTTAGAGACAGGGATTTATATTACGGGTTAGGGATTTGGGCTTAAGGATTTAGAGAGAGAGATATTGGATGTTATGGGTTTAGCGAGAGAGAGAGAGAGAGAGAGAGAGGGAAGATATTTGAGGTTAGGGGTTTAGAGAGAGAGATAGATTGGAGGCTAGAGGTTTGGAGAGAGATATGGAGAAGAGGTTAGAGGTTTAGAGAGAGAGAGAGAGATTGGGGGTTAGGGGTTTAGAGAGAGAGAGAGATCGTGGATTAGGGGTAGCATTTTAGAGACAAATTGGGGCTAGGGTTTTAGAGAGAGAGAGAGGTTGGGGGTTAGGGTTTAGAGAGAGAGAGAGAGAGAGAGAGAGGAGAGAGAGAGAGAGAGAGAGATTGGGTTTAGGGGTTTACGGAGACATATAGAGACTGGGGGTTAGGGTTTAGGGGTTTAGGTAGAGATATAGAGATTGGGGGTAAGGGTTTAGGGAGAAAGAGAAAAATAGAAAGAGAGAGATTGGTGGTTAGGGGTTTAGAGATAGATAGGGAGAGAGAGAGATTAGTGTTAACACCTAAAAAGTGCTCACTAGCTCATTCCCTTATTCACATGACCCATTTGTCCACTTTTCCACCATCTGAGCCTCTGAAACCAACAAAAGGTCACCAAAAGACCTTAGTACACCCCTTTTTCCATTAAAAAAGATTATTTTTCCAAGAAAATCATAAAAAACCCTCAAAAAGGGTCCAAATTCCCAAAAATATTAAAAAGGGAATTAAAATATTATTTTTATTCAAAAAAGGAAAAAGGAGGGAAAAGTACCTAAACCATGTTGGTCAATACCATTTGGTTTCCACAAAACCACAAATGGTATTTCCCGCCACCAAAACCTATAAAAAGGTGGTAGGGGCTCCTCATTTCACATCCATCCATTATCTCATCCTTATGCTGCTGAAATCTCCCTTGAGCATTTTAGCCATTGTAAACCACATTGGAGAAGAGACCATTGGAGATTGGAAGTTGCTCATCCTTGAAGCTATTCAACCTCACCATTAGAGGTATTGATTTCGCAAGCACTTGCTTGCCCCATACTTTCAATACAAATTCTTTATTTTATACGTTCTTGTTCTTGATCTTAAATTATTTTTTGTTATTTGCTTAATATCTTTGCTTAGATCCATGAATAGTCTTGTTTAATTAGTTTATTGTTATTTATATACATTGAAACTGCTGCTACTAGTTAGCAGGTGCCCATAGCACTAAGCCTGGTTGCAAAACCGGGCCAACAATTAGTGATTAAGGGTTTATAGAGAGAGATTGGTGGTTAGGGGTTTAGAGAGAGAGAGAGAGATGGATTGGAGTTTAAGGTTTTAGATAGAGAGAGATTCATCATTAGTTGTTTAGAGAGAGAGAGAAATTGTGGGTTCGATGTTAATAGAGAGAGTTAGAGAAATATTGGTGGTTAAGGGTTAGGGATTAGGGATATAGAGAGAGAGATTGGAGTTTATGGGTTGAGAGAGAGAGAGAGAGAGAGATGGGCTAGAGGTTAGAGGTTTAGAGAGAGATATTAGGTGTTTGGGGTTTAGAGAGAGATTGGGGGTTAGGATTTTAGAGAGAAATTGGGGATAGGATTTAACTGACAGGTTGGGGGTAGCATTTTAGAGAGAGAGATATGTTGGGGGTTTAGAGAGAGAGAGATCGAGGGTTAGAGGTCTGGGGAGAGATATAGAGATTGGGGTTTAGGTCTAAGGAGAGAGAAAAATAGAAAGAGAGAGATTTTTTGTTAGGGGTTTAGAGAGAGAGAGAGATTGGTAGTTAGGGGTTTAGAGAGAGAGAGAGAGGGATTGGTGGTTAGGGGTTTAGAGAGAGAGAGAGGGATTGGTGGTTAGGGGTTTAGAGAGAGGGGGGGATTGGAGTTTAAGAGTTTAGTGAGAGAGAGAGATTCATCATTAGTGGTTAAGAGAGAGAGAGAAATTGTGGGTTCGATGTTTATACAGAGACTTAGAGAGAGATTGGAGGTTAAGGGTTAGGGATTTAGAGAGAGAGAGAGATTGGAGATTAGGGGTTTAAAGTGAGATATAAGCTAGAGCTTAGAGGTTTAGAGAGAGATATTAGGTGTTTGGGGTTTTAGAGAGACAGAGAGAGGGTTAGGGGTTTAGAGAGAGAGATTGGGGGTTAGATTTTAGGGAGAGATAAAAATAGAAAGAGAGACATTGGTAGTTAGGGGTTTAAAGAGAAAGAGAGAGAGAGAGAGAGAGAGTATGGAGCTTATGTGTTTAGAGAGAGGGAGAGAGATTAGAGGTTAGGGGTTTATAGAGAGAGAGATTGGGGTTTAGGGGTTTAGAGAGAGAGATAGTGAGTTAATAAGGGTTAAGAGATAGAGAGCATCATAGAAGGAGTATGGATGGTTAGTGGTGGGGGGGAGAGAGGGACATAAAGAGGGGAGAGGAGCAGATGGTTGAGGAGTGGGGTTTTGTAGAGAGAGAGAGAGAGAGAGAGAGAGAGAGAGAGAGGGAGATTAAGGGTTTAGACAAAGGGAGAGAGGTTGCAAGTTAGTAGTTATGGGATTAGAGAGAGAGAGACAAATAGATTGGGGGTTAGGGGCTTAGAGAGAGTGAGTGAAGGGGAGACAATGGGAGAGAGAGAGAGAGAGAGGGTTCAGGGTTAATAGAGAGTGTGCGAGATTGTGACTTAGGGTTTAGAGAGAGAGATATTGGTGGTTAGGGTTTGAGAGAGAGAGGGGGTGAGGGGTTAGGGTTTTATAGAAAGAGATTGGGGGTTATGGGTTATGCGTTTATAGAGACATAGAGGGCAATGAGAGAGAGAGAGAGAGAGAGAGTTAGGGGTTAACAGAGAGTGTGGGAGATTGTGGATTAGGGGTTTAGAGAGAGAGATAGATTGACGATTAGGGTTTGAGAGAGAGAGAGAGGGTTCTGGGTTATGAGTTTATAGAGATAGAGATTAGGGTAAGCTAGAGGGGTTTAGAGAGAGAGAGAAAGATTGGGGTTAGGGATTTAGAGAGAGAAAGAGAGAGCGAGATTGGTAGTTAGGGGTTTAGAGAGAAAGAGAGAGATTAGGGCTTAGAGGTTGAGAGAGAGAGAGAGAGTTAGGGGTTTAGAGAAAAAGAGAGAGATTGGGGCTTAGGGGTTTAGAGAGAGAGAGAGAAAGAGAGAGATAGATAGAGAGAGAAAGAGAGAGAGAGGTAGAAAGAGAGATATTGGTGTTTAGGGGTTTAGAGAGAGGGATAGAGAGAGAGAGAGAGATTGGATGTCAGGGGCTGAGAGAGAGAGAGAGAGAGAGAGATCGGGGGGTTAGCGGTTTAGAGAGATAAGGAGATTAGAGGATAAGGGTTTATAGAGAGAAGGATTAGGGGTTAGGGGTTTAGAGAGATAGATTATGGTTTAGGTTTTTAGTGAGAGAGAGAGAGAGAGAGAGATATTGGAGGTTATGAGTTTAGAGTGAGAGAGAGATTGGAGGTTAGGGGTTTACAGAGAGAGATATAGAAAAATATAGATTGGGGATTATGGGTTTAGAGACAGAGAGAGAGAGAGATTGGGGATTAATGTCTTAGCGAGAGATAAAGAGATTTACGATTAGGTTTTATAGAGGGAGATATAGGTGGAGCAATATTGGTTTAGAGAGAGAGAGATTGGGGGATAATAGGGGTTTAAAGATAGAGAGAGATCAAAGGTGGAGTATGGATGGTTAGCAGGGGGGGAGAGAGACATAGAGATGGGGGAAGTGGTAGGTGGGTGATGAGTGGGGATTTTGAGAGAGAGAGAGAGAGAGAGGTTGGGGGATTATTTATATATATATATATATAATGAGAGAGAGAGAGAGAGATTAGTGGTTATGGGTTTAGGGAGAGAGAAATTGGAGTTTATTAATTTACAGAGAGAGACATAGATTAGGGGTTATGGTTTTATAAAGAGATAAATAGATTGGAGGTTTGGGGTTTAGAGAGGGAGAAAGAGAGGTTTAGTGAGAGAGAGAGAGAGGTTAGGGATTTAGATGGAGAAATATTAGGGGTTTAGAGAGAGAGAGAGAATGGAGGTTAGGTGTTTAGATTGAGAGAGAGATAGGGGATTAGGGGTTGAGAGAGAGAGAGAGACATGGGAGGTTAGGGGTTTAGAGAGACATACATACATAGAAATAGTGTGATTGGGAGCTAGGAGTTTAGAGAGAGAGATATTGGGGGTTAATGGATGAGAAAGAGATAAAGAGAATGGGGGTTATGGATTTAGAGAAAAATAGAGAGAGATTTTGGTTGTTAGGGGGTTTAGAGAGAGAGAGAGATGGAGAGACTAGGGGTGGAGGATTTTGAGGGAGAGATATAGGGGTAAGGGGTTTAGAGAGAGAGAAAGATTGGGGTAAGGGGTTTAGAGAGAGAGAGAGTATAGGGATTACAGGTTTAGATGGAGAGAGAGAGAGAGAGAGATGATTGGGGTTAGGGGTTTAGATAGATAGAGAGAGAGAGAGAGAGGTGGGGGTCTACAAAGAGAGCTAGATATTTTGGAGGTTAGGGGTTTAGAGCGAGAGAAATAGTTGGGATTGGGGGTTTAGATAGAGAGATACAGAGATATGGGTTTGGGGTTTTAGAGAGAGAGAGAAAGAGAATGTTTATTAAGGGATTAGAGAGGGGGAGATAGATAGTGAGAGAGAGGAAGAGAGATATTGGGGGTTAGGGGTTTAGAGAGGGAGATGGAAAGAGAGTGATTGTTGGTTAGGAGTTTAGAGAGTGAGAGAGAGATTGGGGGTAGGAGTTTAAAGAGAGAGAGAGATAGAGAGAGAGATTGGGGGTTAGGGGTTAGCGATCTAGAGAGAGAGGTAGAGAGAGAGAGATTAGGGATTAGTGGTTTAGAGAGAGAGAGATATTAGGGGTTAGTGGTTTAAAGAGAGAGAGATTGGGGGTTCTGGGTTAGGGAGAGAGAGATAGAGAGATATTTAGGGTTAGGGGTTTAAAGAAAAAGAGAGTTTGAGGTTTAGGGGTTTATAGGGAGAGGGAGATATTGTGGGTTAAGTTTTATAGAGAGAGAGAGAGAGAGAGATTGGAGGTTAGGGGTTCAGAGCGAGTGATAGGAAGAGAAAGATTAAGGATTGGGGGTTTAGAGAGAGAGAGAGATTGGGGGTTAGGAGTTTCGATAGATATAGAGATAGAAAGAGAGAGATGGGTGGTCCAGGGTTTAGAGAGAGAGAGAGAGAGGTTTAGAAAAAATATTACGGGTTAGGGTTTTATAGAGAGAGAGTGGAAGAGAGAGAAAGGGATATTGGGGAAAGGGTCAAAGAGAGAAAAAGAGAGAGAGAGAGTGGGAGGGAGGGAATGGCAGTTAGTGATTTTGATAGATAGATAAAGGGAGTGAGAATGGTGGTTAGGGATTTAGATAGATAGATAGATAGATAAAGAGGTTAAGGGTTAGGGTTTAGAGAGAGAGAGGAAGAGATATTGGGGTTAGGAGTTGAGAGAGGGAGATATTGGAGGTTAGGGGCTTAGAGTGAGAGAGAGATTGGGTGTTAGGGGTTTAGAGAGAGAGAGAGAGTATTAGATTTAGTGTTTTAGAGAGAGATAAAGGGATTGAGTTTTAGAGAGAGAGAGAGATAGAGATTGGTGGTGAGGGGTTTAGAGAGAGAGGGATTGGAGGTTATGCATTTTGAGAGAGAGAGAGAGAGATTCAACATTAGGGGTTTAGAGAGAGAGATATAGGGGGTTCATTTTTTAGAGAGAGAGAGAGAGAGATATTTTGGGCTAGGGGTTAAGGCTTAGGGATTTAGAGTGAGAGATTGGAGATTAGGGGATTAGAGAGAGAGATTGGGGATTATGAGTTTAGTGATAGGGAGAGAGATAGACTAGATGTTAATTTTTCTGAATTTACTTCAATCTGATCTAGGATCTTAACTGAGAGAACAACATGTACAACATATCTACAGCATATCAATCATGGAGACAATAATGCAAGCACACACAAGAGACACAAAGATTTACTTGGGGAAAACCATAAAGGTGAAAAACCCCAATAACTTCCTCAGAGATAGATAGAGAAATGATACAACCAACCAATAGAGATAGCCATAACCTAGCAGCAATCCTCCTCCTCCATAAGTGCGCATCTCCTCCTTGAGAGCATGTGTGTGAAGTGAGTGAGTAAATAGAGTGCCTCCCGCACTCTATTTATACTTGACTTGACTTGCCTTTTTGCCTAACTCATGTCGGCTCGAACTTAACCACATAACATAATGCTGAGTGGGCCGACCCCCAATAGGGTGGTCTAATAACCCTTTGACCCACATGGCCGACCCCCAATAGGGTGGTCTAATAACCCTTTGACCCACATGACTTATACAGGGCCGACCCCAAACAAGGTGGTCTAATAACCCATCAAGTATAAGTTACGATACTTACAATATAAATGACGACACTTCCTTATAGAGGAATAATACCATCTCTATAGGAATACAATATACATATATGTGAAATACATTCCGAAGTTACATATACATCAACACTCCCTCTTAACTAGGAAGGTATTTCTCAGCACAGTTCTTCTAGCACAAGTCATCTTCTCTGGATCATCGTCACTGGATAATCGTCATCGAGTCATCATCATCGTCACTGCTGCTGCTATCTCAATCAATCTCTGAATCTACTCGTCATAGGAAGTTCTACAGAGCCAGTCCTTTTTTCATACTGGATGTAGGCCCACCACCTGCAGGTCTTCGTCATCACTGGCCATACTGTGGAATCCTCAGGACTTATTACGTGCGTCACAAAACCTCGAAAGAGCATCCCAGGATGTTACGGGTACACAACTCCAACCTGTAGGATCTCCCAGGGCGCTATTACATGTGACCCCACCACAAAACCTCGCAAGAGCATCTCAGGATGTTACGGGTACACAACTCTGACCTGAAATCTCCCAGGGCACAAATTACATGTGGTCCACCACAAAACCTCGCAAGAGCATCTCAGGATGTTACGGGTACACAACTCCGACCTGAAATCTCCCAGGGCAACGAATTACATGTGGTCATGGCAAAACCTCGCAAGAGCATCCCAGGACTGATTACGGGCACACAGCCCAACCTATCGGATCTCCCAGGGAAACGAATTACATGCCATAGGACAAAACCTCGCAAGAGCATCTGCCAGATATCCCAGGGCGCTATTATATGCCATAGGCAAAACCTCGAAAGACTATCTGCAGATCTCCCAGGGCAACGAATTACATGTCCTCCCAGAGCAAAACCTCGAAAGAGCATTTGCCAGATGTCCTAGGGCACCGAATTACATGCCATAGGCAAAACCTCGAAAGACCATCTGCAAATCTCCCAGGGCAACGAATTACATGCTCATCTGCACAACCTGATCCACGGCCATAGAGTATCAACCTGATACTCACCATACATCATCCTGATGTATCCATGATCATCCTGATCATCATCACTGCAACGTCCTGCTGCATGTCATCTGGAGCAACATCCTGAAGCTCGTCATCTATGATCATCCTGATCATCACTGCAACATCCTGCTGCATGATCCACCTGATCATCAATGCATCTACCTGATGCATACCAAGTATCATACATGATCCTCCTGATCATCAATGTATCCACCTGATACAAATACAAATACATGATACATATCACCATACATGATCCACCTGATCATACAATGTATCCACCTGATACATATACAGATACATGGTCCAAGCATCCAACATGATGCATACATACATACATAAAATGATCCAACTGATCATATCCAAGCAGAAACCAGAACATCATCCTGATGCTCATCATCCAGCGCTTACATCCACAGCCATGTGAAGGATCCTCCTTCCAACATGCTTGGAATGGCTTCAGCAAATGTGTCCATCACTTCTTCCTCGAAGTATCCTTGATCTGAAGCACGCCAAGCCTCTCTCTGAAGTACTCGAACTTCACCCTGGCTAGTGGCTTCATCAACACATCTGCAATCTGCTCGTCCGTCGCAACATACAGGAGCTTCACAGCTCCTCTCTGCACCATATCCCTGATATAGTGATATTTGATCTCTATGTGTTTCGACCTGTCATGAAACACTGGGTTCTCGGACAGCTTCACACAACTCTGGTTATCACAGAAGATACCAGTAGCCTCCAACGGGAGATCAAATAACTCAGACAGTAGCTTCCGTAGCCATACTGCCTCACAACTAGCTGAACAGGCTGCAACATACTCTGCCTCAGCTGTACTCAGTGCTACGCAGGACTGCTTCCTGCTAAACCAAGAGATCACACCTGATTCCATACTGAAGCAACACCCAGATGTGCTCTTCCTGTCTGCAGCACTGCCAGCCCAATCTGAATCA